>CM035344.1:23180010-23630009 GCA_020226455.1 Prunus salicina
AAGAACCTTGCAGACATTGTTGAATCAACAATAGGAGCAGTTTTCATGGACTGTAACTCAATTGACACTGTGTGGGAGGTCTGCATTCTCATGTCCTCATATTTGTTTCAATTTTTTGTTGTTAAACCATTCTCACTAGAATGTTTGTCTTTTTTTTTCAAAAAACTAGGCGTTTAAGGATTTGTTGGAGCCGATAATAAATCCGGGGACGATAAAGACGCATCCTGTTACACAGCTTTATGAAATATGCCAAAAGAACAATCTAAAACTTCGGTTTGTAGATTTGTGGGAGGAAAGCCACACGGTTGAGGTTTTCATAAACAATGAGATTGTTGGAAGAGGAACTTATAGTCTTAAAAAGGAAGTTGCACAAAACAGAGCAGCAAAAGATGCATTGGACAACATTTGGAAAGTATTAGGTGAGGAAAAACAAAATGCCCAAGACCAAGACCAAGAGGCAAATTGTCAATCTGAGGAACTACCTGAAATGAAAAATCTTAATGTGTAGCCTCCAATTGTCTTGGGACTCTCTTGAATTGGATTAAGTTGAATTAAGTACTGACCTATATTTTGTGTCGGACTAAAAAATAAATATTGTAATATTTAAATTTAATTAAGAATTCTGATATCTTTTTCAGAATAATAATATGTAAGCTATTTTCAAGTGTATTTTTGTTAATTTGTGTTCTAAAAAAATAATTGAAACAATAATGGAATTCTATTAAAAAAAAACTAGATAATAACATCATAGTATAAATAAACAATTAATAAATAAAATTTAAGCTTAATTAATTAATTAATTATAAAATAATAAAATATTTGAGAAAACCACAAATATCTTCTCTTCTTCCTCTCCCCCGTCCCTTCACCACCTAAGTGTTGGCGTGACTTGTGGATATTGACTTACTCTCCTTACACACCAAGAATTCCTATTATAATTGTAATTGATTTACTTTAAATTCCTGATTTCCTACTGTAAATAGATTTAGGAATTTATTATTTACTTGCCCATTCAGGTTTCGTTGTATTATAAATATGACCTCCTACAAAGAGAAGAATACACAGAAAATTCCCACAAACAAATATTCTCTCATAGTTTTTCCTTCTCAAACCCATTTGCCTACCTCCCCAAACCACACAGCTCAGGCCATGCTTTCCACACACACAATCATGCCTCTTCTCCTCTCCCTATCACCCCACTTTGCCCCTAATTAAGGCCATTAGATTCTGACCCACATTGACAAAACGAACAAGATGGGGATGATTATGATGATGATGGGGTCCTATTGGATTGCTCACAGTCAGTTGTGTAGGGGATGTTGTGGTTGTGCAGGGGAGGTGGAGACGTCAAGTTTCTGGGTTATGCAGTGAGTTGGGTGGTGATGGGTGTTTAATTAGGTATGGTTTTTGTTGTCAATATGGTTTACTGAAAACACAAATCCAGAAAATCCAGCTCTAGGTGAAGAAGAAGAAGAGATTGGTGTAGTTCGGACTCGCGTGTTCTATTTAGTGAGTTCGCTATTTTGCGAACCACTTTTCAACATCGTTATGTTAAAGGAGCGAGTGAAAGGTCTTTTTCACTGTTGGACTATATAATCTCATTTAAGTTAGTCCCCTTCTTTCTTACTAAATATGGGTTTTTAGTGTTATTTAAGTCAATTCAGTCCAGTGATGCGTACCAAACACAGCCTAAATTCTTATAGGCTTGATTGTTGGAGTTGTTGGATTTCGAGGTATCTTGATATGATCTGTGAGATGAATCTCAAGCTAGAAAATCCAGAAATGTGATATGGGAGAAAATTTGTTCTCTCTAGCTTCTTGAGCACACTTGCTATGTCATCTTGGAATGCTAAATATGAGAAGTCAAGGCTGATTATATCACACAGCCAAAACTAGGAACGCCACACATATAAGAGTGACTATGTGGCTTCATCTAAGCCTAACAAAAGAAAGTAGCATTAATACAACCAAAAACATGACAAGTTTCTGTCCAAAATGTTTCAAGACCTATTTGACATAAACTTAACTACACTATTACAACAAGTGCATTAGTCATAATTTTGATACAGATAGCTGTTTCTTATGTTTATATTAGCTTCAAAAAGTTTGAACCTGACAACAATATTGGGGTCCAAATGCGTGTCTGTGCCTTTTGTTGCAGCTTAATTTAGCTGAGAATCCTTTATAAATAATAATGGCCTTGTTCGACAGAAAGGAAGATCTACTTCATGGTTGGACTAAAAACAACACCCAAATGGTTCAAAAGTATATTCAAAACGCAAAAAACTCCCACATCGGAAATATACAAAAGAGAGACTCTCTTTTAATAGCCGCGTTCATGGATGCCGGATTTGTTCTATAGGTTGTACATCTGTATCCTTGATTTCTAAGGAGACAGGAACCGAAGTCTGGTGGATGAACCATGACCGTTGTGATTAGCAGCTTCGTGGTCTTCGATCATTGTGGCAGTAGGGGATCGTTCTTAGTCGCTGATCAAGCTGGCTGGGGTGATCACACGGTTGTCTGACAGACCTCCCCCAAAATTCTTTTTTTTCTTTTTCTTTTTTACTTCTTATTATATTACCAAGTTATTGGGGTTGGCTATTTGGGCTACCAATTTCCAGGCGCTAGATATATGAAGCTTTATTGAACCAAAAAAGAGAAGAAGATATATGCCTTTCAGCTTTTTTTATATTGAGTAAATACTACCACCTCTCTTACTACTATACTCATAAAATTTTGTTTACAATTATTGTTCTGGTTTACGAAGAGATTGCAAAATTACCATTTTGTATTTTTCTTAGAGTAAGAAATAGTCATAGCCTCTCAAATTCTTTCATAATTAGTAAAATACAGAACGAGAAAAATATGAATAAAATACATACGTGTTTTATTCGGAAATTTTTTGGCACATTACAACTGAAAAGTTTGGCAATTATAAAATATTTTAATATAATTTATTTAAATATTTAAATATACATTATTTTTATTCAATAATATGTTAAAATTATGTGTATAATAAGTGAATTTCGTGTGTATTATTAAAAATTTTGTAAAAAACACGTGTATTAAGCATGAAAATTATGTATGTACGTTTACAATATGTGTATTGGAGTCTTTAAGATGTGTATGGAAAACGGAAGTATTATTGAAAAATACATATGTCCGCGTATAATATGAGTATTAAATGAGAAAATGCTAAATTCTTTATACGGGTAATAACTCTGGAAAAGTAAAAAATCAAAAGAGGGCAATAAAGTCTCGGGTAATGGCTTAATAGTAAAGGATAATGCTCTAAACTACTCATATCGATAAACGAAAATCATGAAAATTTTTATTATTTTTTATTTATAAAAAATGTATCCCAATGCAAAGGTATAGCGCGGCTATACTATTAATTAAAAAAGCACATATGGCTTGGGGGGCCTTTTTTTTTCAAACAAAGGTATAGCGCGGCTATACTATTAATTAAAAAAAAATTAACAAAGGCCCCAGTACAGCCGATCGGCTATACTATTTATTAAAAAATATTAAAAAAAAACACCAGTACATCTGATCGGCTATACTATTTATTAAAAACATATTTAAAAAAAGGCCGTAGTATAGCCGCGCGGCTATACTATTTATTAATAATAAACACCATTGCTCAACCGCCAGGAGAAGAAACAAGCTTCGAATTGTCTCATTAATCCAAGCGCTCTTGAAAAAAAAAAAACAAAAAAAAACCAAACGCTCGCAACAGAGGAGCCCTTGGAGTTCTTCTCCCAAACGCAGCCTCCTTTGAATCATCGATGCCATATAAGCTTATGTTAATAAGTAAAGTGTTATCTCATTCACTCTATGAATGACAACTCCACTCCAAAAACACTCAAATTCCAAGTCGTTTTCTCACCTGGGTTGTTTGAGCCTTTACCAAGTTCTCTTCGTCTCCATGCCATCTTCTCTTGATTCCTCACCAACATATAAATTGAAAACCTCATAATCAGTCGATTTTTCACCAAAATCAAAGTTGAAAATCCTAAATCTTTGTATATTTTAGTAAACAAATTCGAAACCCCAATTCTCATGAACCTTGGACTTGTGCAGATGACGCCAAGGAGATTGGGGTTGTTCTCTGTCGCGAGCGTTTGTGTTTTTTAAGGGTTGAGAGTAATTATATTTAATTTAATATTTAATATTTTTAAATTAATGAAACTTACGGAATTGAAACATTTGACTTGATTTGCTTACAATTGCAAATGCAGTGATCAAAATCAGAAAACTGAAATTTTGGTGACTAAAATTAAATTCGACCCTAATCCTAATGACCAAAAATATAATTATCTCTAATTATAATTAATCATAAGCTCAAACAAAACCCACAAATCTAACATAACAAAAACCCTAAAACAACCTATGAGCTTAAACGAACCCTACCATCACCACCTGAAAAAGCCTAAAATAAAAAATAAAATAAAAGAACATAGAGCAATTGAAATTGGTTTTGGGCTTCTTTTATATATAAATATAATGTGATTTGGGCTTGGTGGGCCATGACGTAGTCAAATGGCCTTCCTAAAGGAAGGGCCCAGATCCTTCTGGAATAAATCCATGTGAAAGAAAATTCGTGGAACCAACAAAATACACAACTCCAACATAAGAGGAAAACCAATTTCTTTTCCTATTCTGTGTATTCTTTCTTAACCAACACGAACTGGGGGACTCTGATTTTTGAGAACAAAAACCTTCCGAATACGAGCAAAGCCACACAAACCAGAAAAGCAAAGAGAGAGAGAGAGAGAGATGGATTTTGAGCTGAGGAGAGCGAGAGAGAAGCTGGACAAGGAGCAGAAGGAGAGGAAAGAGACGGCGAGGAAGAAATTGGAAAGGGAGAGAAAGGGTAAAGAAGAAGCTAAGAAGCAAAGAGAAGCCATTGATGCTGAGAGATCCATACGCCTCTTCGATGCCGCCCAAGCCCAGCTTAAGGTTCGTTTCTAAAACCCCATTATTCTTCCGATCACTTTGATTGTTGAAATTGGTATTTGCTTGATTTTAAGCTTGATTTTATATGTTTGATTGTTTCAATGATTGGAAAGAGTATCTGAGATTGCTCAGTTCTTTGAAAGTTGATGACTTTATTCATAGAAAACTGCGTAGCTCTTTGAAAGTTTATGACTTTATTCATAGAAAGTCCTTTTTTTTCTTCATTAATCCCTGGAAACTTTCAAACATATAATGCACTGGCAATCAATGTCATTGGAATTGAACAGCTATGCTTACAATGTGCCTGGGAAAATCACAATGATTATTGATTTATTCCTAGGTATGGCCTAAACTTACCCAAATATGCATCGCATGGTAAATTTCTATTTTAGTCTCCATATCGATATTCGCATGCTCCCCTTAATCTATACTTTCATGAAAAATATTAAAAAAAACCCTTGCTTTATCTTGGTAATTTGGGCTTGCCAACCTTTTGGACTTAATGTGATATGCAATCAATTTAAGGGGAAGTTCAAGTTCTTTCAGTTGATTAGTTGCAAGAAATGCCTATTTCCTAACGCCTATTTCCTCAGGTTGATCAACAAATGCAAGAAAGTCTACTGGTCGGACGAGGAATCATGTTTTACCGTGTATTGGAAGCAGTACCTTTTCACGGTAGTGGAGATAAGATCAAGCTGCCATCTTCCTGCTTCAATGAATTGCAAGAACAAGGTGCTTTTGATCAGGGACCTTTATACTTTAAATTGTCGTCAGTTCATCAAGAGGCTTCTTCAGAAATGAATGATGCTGATAAGGAGAAGGGTAGGAGCACCCATTCAGGTGTTTTGGAGTTCACTGCAGAGGAAGGTTTTGTTGGCCTCCCCCCTCATGTATGGCAGAATTTATTTCCAGCAGAGACACCAAGTATTCCTCTGATAGAAGTTCGCTATGTCTGGCTGTCTAAAGGGACTTATGCAAAACTTCAACCCCTTAGGGCAGGTTTTTCAGACTTGCCCAATCACAAGGCCATCCTTGAAACAAGCCTTCGTCAGCATGCAACCCTTTCTGAAGATGATATATTTATAGTCAACTATGGGGAGCTGGTATATAAGTTACAGGTCCTTGAATTAAAACCCTCCTCAAGTGTATCTGTTCTAGAAACAGATATTGAAGTTGACATAGTTGGTGCTGATACAGCTTCAGAAAAGACTCATGAGAATGTCCTAAAACCACTTACATTTGGAACATCAGAATCTGGAATGGTTGATGAAGGGAACTACACGTATTACAAGTTCTCAATAGATAATAATACTTGGGAGAAAATTGCCTTGGTAGATGCGAAAGTTGAGGTGAGAATAGACGCAGAGCCAAATTCTGGGGATACTGATATTTATATTTCCAAGCATCCTCTCATATTCCCAACAAGGCACCAGCATGAATGGTCATCTCATGACATTGGTTCGAAGGTATTGATCCTTAGCTCTAAAGATAAGAGGTTGGAAGCAGGAACTTACAGTGTTGGTATTTATGGTTTTAAGGGAACAACTAAGTACCAAGTATCTGTGAATGTTCAAGATGACAGTAATCGGAAGGTAGGCCAGCAGGCTGTGTCTTCCTCATCATCAATGGAGATGGATACTGTAGAGTGTAAGAATTGTAAACGTTATATACCCAATCGGACTATAGGACTTCATGAAGCCTATTGTAGCAGGCATAATGTTGTTTGTCAGCACGCTGGTTGTGGAGTTGTTCTCAGGGTTGAGGAGGCCAAGAATCATGTGCATTGTCAGAAATGTGGGCAAGCTTTTCACCAGGGAGAAATGGAAAAGCACATGACAGTTTTCCATGAGCCGCTTCACTGCCCCTGTGGAATTGTGCTTGAGAAGGAAGAGATGGTAAGCTATATTTTTCTGCCCCTTTCCTTTCTGCATCATTACATTTTCATTTCATTGGTAAAATTTTAAATCAAATCATTAGTCTATGAACTTGAAAAGGCTGAAATTTTCTCTCCATGTTTGCAGGTGCAACACCAAGCCTCAGTTTGCCCCCTGCGCCTTATTGCGTGTCGGTTCTGTGGGGACATGGTTCATGCTGGAAGTTCTGCTTTAGATGTTCGGGACAGATTGAGAGGATTGTCTGAGCACGAGAGTGCATGCGGGTCGAGAACTGCCCCGTGTGATTCATGTGGGCGTTCTGTCATGTTGAAGGACATGGACATCCACCGGGTTGCTGTGCATCAGAAGAATTAAAGCCAGACAAGAGTTCCCAGTTTCCCTGCATTGTCAAAGCCTGCTTGTGTGTTTGAATTGTGCCCTGTAAAATATAATTGCTGCTATGCATTGACCTGAGATAAAGGAATAAAAGGAAGGAGAGCCAAGATCTGATTGTATTATATGATTATTCAACTGTATCTTTTATGCATGTGAAAATGGATCTAAAGTTTATGTTGGACATATAGAATGAAGCAAAGAATTGAGGAAAAAAAAAAATTTAATGAGAAATATGTCTGCCGTTCACTGTGAGTGTATCATTTGCGTTAATAAAGGTTGTGAATCGTGATATGTTGGCTAATGCGACAATGCTGTTGACTTTACATTAACTTGCCCCCATGTTCCTGTTTACATAACTTTACCAATATGTTTCACCTACAAGCTAATGTGCTCTAGTGCAAGTCAACAATATCCATACCAGCATGAGTAATGTTTTAACCTACAAGCTACCAAAATCAGCGTACCACATTACTGTCACACTAAAAAATTTCTTCTCTTTTTGCGCGACTAGTATTAAACACGTTGGAATGTGGAAGTTGACAATGCAAAATGAATAATACAACTTTACAATTGAAGTTCAAAGTCCTTAAATTATGGGAGCGCCAAGCTTTACACCTAAATCTCCCACGTTCTCAATGTGAGTTGTTTTTTAGTGCAGTGCTACAACCCTCTACCGCCATCTGTGTGAATGATTAAATATCTCGTCAAATAGCAAATCTCAATTCAAATGTTACATCAATATTTCATGAGTGCTACTATTTCTATCTTTCTATCCTATTTACTTATTCATCTTATTTTTAAAATTTTAAAGACAAATTTACCCATTTGTAAAATGACTTTTGAGCATCTTCAACCGATGTGTTAAACGTGCCACATAGATATTTAACAGCTATAATTAACATCTCACATCACTCCAACCGATGTGTCAAAGCTGATGTGGAATGAAGGCTAGAGGTTGAGATGTTATTTTTGACATCCCAAAAGCAAGATGTCAAATGAATATTTTATTATTTTTTTCATTTCTTTTCTTATTAATTAAAAATGAATCAACACTAAAATATAATAAAATAATAATTTAATTTGACATATCGAGTGGAGTGTAAAGCTGTATAAGATGTCAAATTGCCACATCAGCCATCAAATTTAAATTTAAAGTTTGGTATTTGACATCTCCCTTGGAGATGGGGACAAAACCAATCTCCCTCACCTAATTGTGAGCAACCATTTTATACCAGCCATTGGATTAATCTCACAATACATAGAGCGTTTTATTAACTTAAATTCTTGACCCGCATATTGCACACAACTTCTTCTTCCTCATCTAGCCATCTCTTTGTTTTTTAAAAGCTTCCCAAAGTTTTACTACTTTTCCATCATAAATCAGATTTCTCTCAAAGGTACTATCATTTTCTCTGCGAAATAAATGTGGGCAAAATTAATTTTCCCTTCATGAAATTCTATGTCATGAAGTTGTTTAATTTTCGTCTATTTGCTTCAAACAACAAGCGATTGGTAATATTTGATTGAGGGAGATCAATATGACAGGAGCCTGGGGACCATAAGCATTCGAACCCATGCTTTAACTTCATGTTCTTCAACCACATATGTATTGAAATAAATAAATAAGAAATTAAAGAAGACCTAAAAGAAAATAAATACCCAAATCCCCTCTTCTACCGCACACAACCCCTCTCATCACAAAGCCCATGCTGCCTCGAGGATGAGAAAGAGTGATGAACTCTGGAAATAACCACAATCAGTTTGGATGAAAGAAAGGGGAGTAAAACGGATATAAGTTTGGTTTTTGAGAGAAGTTGTTTTGAATTAATAATTAAAGGGTATTTTAAGAATAATAGTGGGTGGAAAGATATGATTGTGTTTTTTTAAAATTTACAAGAGAAGTGAATGGAGAAATATAACAGGTCACATCCCAACAGTCATGAAAAGAAAGAAATACCTTAAAACAAAGAACCTACCACCACTCACATAATTTTCTTCCTTCTTTTCTTCCTACTTTTGGACACTGTTTTCTTCTTCTTTCTTTTTCATGCCAGTAAACCTAGCAAGAGCAAATAAGTCCAATATTAGTGCTTCGCTTTAGAACTCAGATCCCATTCATGGCCCACGTCTCCACATCCCAACAGTCAAGAAGCACAGAAATAAGTAGCCGTTTGAAATGTACAGACGAGGGCCCTACCTTTTCGGCTGCCAACATAAAGAGACACTCGATTCACCTTCCCACATGCCGACAACCAAAATCCCACTGGCCCCAGCGATTACAAAAAAAACTCTCCTTCTCTTTTCCGTTTCTAACACAGATTCAACTTTTAATCTCCTCATTAATTCCAAAATTACATATTTTAATTATCCATTAAATCGAAAACCATAACCGAAGCGACTGTTAGTAACATCGTCATCACTAACGTTGCTTCGTTTGATTCGTTTCCCTAGCCGACTGACAGTGACTCGCGTCTTTTAACCAAACATTTTCCGTCGCTTTCTCTACACAGCAGGCGCATTTTAGCACCAGCCACAGTCTTCACCGGCCTGCGACTTTCTAGGTCCCTGCTTTGTCTGGAGAGCCTTTTTATATTGCTTTTCGTGCTTTCCGGTTGAACTCAGACGTTGTGTTTGGCTTGTCAAGGAGAGAAGGAGTGAGCTCAGTTCGTCCGGCGTAATAGAGGTAAGACTGCTTGTGCTTCTGAATCTTAAAGCTTAATGCGTGTTTGGTTGCCGAGTAAGGTCGGAGGGGAAGGATCCAATACGTACAGACTTCAAAAGATTGTGACTTTTTTCTTTACTTGATTTGGTTTTCTGTAAGTGTAAAATCTTTGAATTTTGTTGTTTGCTTGTTTACTGAGAAATGAAATAGCGGGGAACAGAACGAGAAAATGCACTCTTCCGTTTATGATTTTCTAACGGATATATAAGTTTTGGATCGTTCACTTGATCAATTATCACTCTTTTTTTAAGTCCGATCTCTGTTTTTTTATGACAAATTTGTGTTCTTTTTTTCTAAGTCCCAATGCAAAGGAATTGAAAGTTATTCCAACAGAATCTACTGATTGCTGTTGTATTTGATGTATTCGCTTTAATGCTGCAATATTGTTCACAAAATTATATCTGAGATATTGGAAATTGTTTAGAAACTTAATTCTGCGTTTTTATTTTGAGATGATGCGAAAAAGCTTGCTTTGAAAGGCATGCACTACAGAGATCACCTTTGCTTCTGGTTGCTTTATCGGGTCAAGTTCAGATCAGTTCCCTTGTTTAGGCCTTTTTACGTGGAACCCCATGTCTTCTTGTTCTTTCGGCGGCATGTATTTTTATTTATTTTTTAAAATTTCATATGTGCTAACCATAATATTTATGAAATTACAATCTTGCCTTTTTTCTATGCCTTAAAACCGCGAGGTTTCCATACAAATAAAAATAGAGGCCTAACCACAAAGGGGAGTCCTTCCCTTATTTGTTTTGAGGGACTGGTATTCTCATAAAGGAGACGTTCTTTTTCAGTGAACCACTGACGTTCAAAGAGAAGTCCAAGTTTTTAATTTAGACCTTTCTTTCCTTTTACTCTGCAATAGAGGATTTTGCTGACTCCAAGGCTCTCTTCTTCTCTTTTCTCTCAGTATTATTAGAACGACGCTGTGTGCAAACCAGTATCCCTATGTCTCTTTCTATTTTATCTTATTTAATTGAGAATATTAAAGCTTACCCTCTTTTTTTCTCCATATTACAGAAGGATCATTCACGTATATTTCTTTGAAGTGAGATATGGCTACACTGAATGATATAGCAGTTGCAGCAGCTATCAATATTCTCACTGCATGTGCTTTCTTTGTGGCATTTGCCATACTTCGTATTCAACCCGTCAATGATAGGGTCTACTTTCCAAAATGGTATATTAAAGGGTTAAGGAGCAGTCCATCGAGTGGAGGAGCATTTGTAAGCAAGTTTGTGAATCTGGACTTCAGGTCATATGTCAAATTCCTGAATTGGATGCCTGCTGCATTACAAATGCCAGAACCTGAGCTAATTGACCATGCAGGGTTGGACTCTGCTGCTTACTTGAGGATTTACTTGATAGGGTATGCTTTGGTAGATCATCTTTTGCTTCAGTTCATTAGCAGCTATATTTACTTGAAGGGTTGGACTCTTAATTACAGTTTTCTTTTTCTTTTCTTTTTTAATGCAATTATATATTTTGATGAGAATAAAGATGCAGGTATATAAGAATGTCATTATGTAAAAATTCTATTCTGTAACTAATTAGCTGCTATATGTATGATGTGTGTGCAACTTCCAATAATTTGAAGGACTTGAATACAAAGTATACTATACTACAGACAGGTTAAGGTTGTTCAGATCTCTAAATGGAGAACTCATATGATATCAATATTAAATTTTGAAACTGATAGTTGTTTTACATTTTTCTAATTACCATGTCCCGTTATATCCTAAATCAGTACAGATAATTTGAATAGCATATGGCAAGTGTTTCAAGTATCTTGTCAACCCATATCTGTCTTTGCATAAATTGTTTTCTACATTGGCTGTATATATCTCTTCTTTCTGGCTCTGATTTTCAATGTTTGTCTTGTTTGACTGATTGTGAGATTTTGGCCCATTAAAGTGCAGGCTAAAAATATTTGTTCCCATCGCATTTGTAGCATTTGCAGTCATGGTCCCGGTCAATTGGACCAATAGCACCCTAAAGAATTCAAATGTAGTTTTCAGCAACATAGATGAGCTCTCTATTTCAAACGTTCCTGTTGGATCAAGTAGGTATGCAATACATTCTTCACTAATCTCTAATATTGCACAACTTCTTATTTATTTATAAGTTTTGCTATTTTTTCCTCAAGTGTGCGCGGGAAGTGTATGTGTGTGTTCAACTTTTAATTATGAACTTCTTAGTTTGTCTTAATTGAGAAGAATTAGCTTTTAAACTAGGGATATTCATTGAAATGTCACCTGAACTTATGCCTTAGTTTCAATTTGTCATCTGAAAAAAAAATTTAGGAGAAATGTCACCTGAATTTTTCAAAATCCATTATTTGTCACCTGATTTTAACATCATCCAATTTTCCAACTTTTTTCAAGGGTATTTTAGTCTTTTTATTTTCAAGAGTATTTTAAAAATGGAAAAATCATTATACAAAAATTATTAAAAGACCCTTGAAAATTATAAAAACTATATATCTTTTCACATTTAACCCCCAGCCATTTTTACATTTAAGCTTTATTTTTTTAATAATAATTTTTTCCATTTTTAAAATATCCTTGAATGAAAAGACTAAAATACCCTTGAAAATAGATGGAAATTGGACGATGTTAAACTTAGGTGACAAATCATGGATTTTGAAAAATTCAGGTGACATTTCACTTAAATTTTTTTTTTAGGTGACAAATTGAAATTAAGGTATAAGTTCAGGTGACATTTCAACAAATATCCCTTTAAACTAATATGCAAATATTAATGTGAAACCTGCCTAGTTTCTGCCAATCAAAATAAGATAAAAATAATGAAGCTCTCCCGAAGGAATTATTGTTTTTCCCCTGAATTTCAGAAATGGATTATACAAAGAAACTCTGTCAAATAATTATTAAAATATTGATCTGAGTACATTTTCATGAATTGAGTATGAAAATCCAACTTCAGATGATTATTTACATTTGATGCAGACTTGGGACTCAGTTAGATGTTACTGTGCACGGAAACATGTTTAAAATCCAAGGATTTCACCTTCTGATGATTATTTAACTTTTGATGCAGATTTTGGACTCATTTAGTGATGGCTTATGCTTTTACATTGTGGACATGCTATGTATTGAAAAGGGAGTATGAGAAGGTTGCATCAATGAGGTTGCATTTTCTTGCATCAGACCAGAGGCGCGCTGATCAGTTCACAGTAAGATCAACTTGATGTATTCTAAAGCTTACTTATATGATAAATAAATTGACATTGAAGCCTAATATTGAGGACCTACTAGGGCGGGCTGGGGTCAAGGGGTTAAATTTATATGTTAAATTGAACTTGAAGTCAGTCTTATCATGTAAGTTTCTACTTGAACTTAATTTCTTTATGCTGTTTCAAGACATAAATTATGAGTTGATATTACCAGGAGTTATAAGTATTCGGTATATTTGCATACAAAAGTCTTGTTTTCCCTTTTTACTCATCAATTTAGACCAACATTTCCTCTGTATTTGTACAGACTATGATCTTTACTTTTGTCTACCCATGTCATCACTACATGATATATATCCTTACTGCTATGTACTATCCAGTTAGACTATTTTGTGTGGGAATTCTATCAAATTGGTGTGCTTTAAACATTTCTTTTTTACTTTTCTTGATCTTAAATGTTGTGAAATATATAAATTTGGTAGGTACTGGTTAGAAACGTGCCACCAGATCCTGATGAAACAGTTAGTCAGCTTGTGGAACATTTTTTTCTGGTCAACCATCCAGACCACTATCTCACTCATCAGGTTTTATCCTATTGCTTTCCCTTACATCCATAAATACTATACTTACATTACACTAGCCACTTACACAACCTGCTCTTCTTCCATGTTTCTGGTTTTGTTTTTAATTTTTTGTATTTGCATGCAGGTTGTTTACAATGCAAACAAACTTTCTAAATTAGTCAATGAGAAGAAGAAGTTACAGAATTGGCTTGACTACTATCAACTTAAATTGTCTAGAAATCCATCCAAAAGACCATCTAAGAAGGTAATGCATTATTCTTTTTCTTTCCTTTCCTTTTCTTTTCATCATGCTATTTCTCATGTCAATTAACAATGTCTTGTGAGCAGACTGGATTTCTTGGTCTTTGGGGTAATCAGGTGGATGCTATTGATTTCTATACATCTGAGATTGAGAGGCTATTAAAAGAAGTAAGTAGCACTTAAACTATTTTGAAAATGATTCCACCTCACTTGCTCTATGTTGTACTGAAGACAAGGAAAGCTCCGGAGTGAGCTCAACTCCTGATTTGCTACTTATTGTTCTTTCTGTCCTTGTGTATACTTCGGTTATTCCTTTGGTTTTCTTCGGAGGCTTTTTTATTAGATTTTCGATTGTATGTTTGTTCCTCTAGCATATTCCCTTGTACTTTAAAGTCATTTCTTTAATAGATCAATTATTTTAAAAACCATTTTATTGCACAAATATCAGACTAGAGAGACTTTTCAGCTCACATAGTGCTTGCCCCTAGCATTTTTAGTGGAATGCGGGGGTTGAATTGTGAATTTACTTAAGCATGTGATTACTCACGTTCTTTCTTTTTCAAATTTACTTTTGACAGATATCTTCAGAGAGAGATAAGATTACAAGCAACCCTAAATCTATCATGCCAGCAGCATTTGTGTCCTTCAGAACTCGATGGAATGCTGCTGTTTGTGCACAAACTCAACAATCCAGAAACCCAACTATATGGTTGACTGAGTGGGCTCCGGAACCCCGTGATGTTTGTTGGGATAACCTGGCAATCCCCTATGTTTCATTGACAATCAGGAGGCTTGTAGTTGCCGTTGCTTTCTTCTTCCTCACCTTCTTTTTTATGATACCCATTGCATTTGTACAATCCCTTGCAAACATTGAGGGTATTGAGAAAGCAGCCCCCTTCCTAAAGCCCGTTATTGAAGTGTAAGTATTGCTCAACACTTAATTACTTTTCCTACCATCAGCATGCACTAACAGCATCCTGTTTGTCATGCAGGAAATTTATAAAATCATTTATCCAAGGTTTCCTACCTGGAATTGCTTTGAAGATTTTTCTCATATTCCTTCCTACTATTTTGATGATAATGTCCAAATTTGAAGGATTTAATAGCATATCAGCTCTAGAGAGGAGATCGGCTACTAGATATTATATTTTCCAATTTATCAACGTATTTCTTGGGAGCATAATCACTGGAACTGCGTTTCAACAACTAGATAAATTCATCCACCAATCTGCTAATGAGTATGTTCTTGTATCTGCACCTTTACTTATTTTAGTTTGGTGTACTATGAGGGATACTTGCTTATAATATAAGAAATCTTTTTTTTTTCTTTTCATACATATAAAAAGTCCTATAAGAAGCTATACCATTTTTGACATATTGATCCAGCTTATTGGGTCTACAATGAATATAAGCTTCATCTGCTCTGTATCCGATGTTGAGATTGCTGCTTTGATACAAAAAGTTCTGATATATGATTAATTGGCCATTTGTGCAGGATCCCAAAGACAATTGGTGTTTCAATTCCAATGAAGGCAACTTTCTTTATAACTTATATAATGGTCGATGGGTGGGCCGGAGTTGCTGGGGAGATTCTAAGGTTGAAACCTTTGATTATTTATCACTTGAAAAATTTCTTCTTGGTGAAGACTGAAAAGGATAGGGAAGAGGCCATGGATCCAGGAACCCTTGGTTTCAACACCGGTGAACCTCAAATACAACTCTATTTCTTACTTGGCCTTGTTTATGCTGTGGTGTCGCCAATCCTACTTCCATTCATAATAGTATTCTTTGGCCTGGCATATGTTGTTTATCGTCATCAGGTGAGTTGTACATTTTTCTAACAGAAGTTTTTGTTATTTGTTGGTCAAATAATTAGAATTCATTTATGCAATCCCTTGACTGAGTACCTCTGCTAAATTCTAATGAAGTTATTTTCCAATATTTCTAGATTATAAATGTCTATAATCAAGAGTATGAAAGCGCTGCAGCATTCTGGCCTGATGTCCATGGGCGCATCATAACGGCACTTGTTGTCTCACAACTGCTACTGATGGGATTGTTAAGCACTAAAGAAGCCGCTCAGTCAACGCCACTGCTTATCACACTCCCAGTGTTGACCATATGGTTCCATAGATTTTGCAAAGGCTGTTACGAACCTGCTTTCATCAGATATCCATTACAGGTTTGCTAAATTCACTATTGGGAGACCCGCTTCTATGTATTGGTTTCTGGTGCTTAAACATGTGCTGTGTTCTGATGAATTCGTTTAATTCAGTTTTCTTATAAGGCATTTGAGTTTGTATTATGCTGATGTTTTTCTATGGTGAATTACAGGAAGCAATGATGAAAGATACATTAGAACGTGCAACAGAGCCAAATCTGAACTTGAAAAGCTTCCTTCAAAATGCATACATCCACCCAGTTTTCAAGGGTGAAGATGACAGTGAGAATGAAGCAGCCGCCGAAGAATGCGAGAAGGAGCCCGCAGTTGTGCCAACGAAACGCCAGTCTCGAAGGAATACACCATTGCCCAGCAAATATAGTGGTTCTTCATCATCATCCCTACCCGATGACACTCAGAAGATGCTCCGGCCTTAAGAGTCTGTACTATTACTCTTTGTTTTCTGTACATTTTGGCTTAGGAGGTTGACATTTCTGAAGTTCAAGGGCATTGTAAATGGAAAAAGGAATTGTAGAGAGAGAGAGAAAGTGCTATAAGATGTTTCACTGTGTGGAGCAAAACAAATAGGTATATGATTCTTGGAAGATTTTGTAGTTGCTGCAATTAGGAGATTTTTTTTTCTTGTTCTTATTATAGGGGAGAACAATTTCTTAATAGGTCCTTGTACTTTTACACTTGTCCTCTTGCATGGTGTGTAGAATATCTTGGTCATGCAAATAACTTTGCTTCTTCCTTAGAGAAACCCAAATTCCAAATTTCTTTATTTCTTGCTTCTTACCAAATCCACCGCATTTTGAGCCCAAATTTTTTTTTTTTTTTTTTCTGAAAAAACAAAAACAATGCTAGGCGCATTTGTATATGACCTTATGTGCGAAATTCTATAATGAGGGTTTCATATATAAATTCACTTCTATTAAACGGTTGATACATAAAATGATATACCGAATATGATACGACGAGATGACATAGGCCCCACGTGCGCTCCCTACTCTTTTCTCAATTGGGCGGTGCATTTTTTAATATTTCAAGGAAGTAAAAATCAAAACAGACAATTCATTCCAACTCATCTATGATTGGTGCGTTGAACTCAGCTGGTGGGCCCAGGCGACTCATACTCCGCGCCTCTTCCCTCTTTGCTTTCCTGGTTCTACAGTCTTTCAGTCTAAAGAGAACAGCAATTAATTAATTGGAATTGAAAAACGGACCAGGTGATGACGGCCGCGGATGCGACGACGTCGTCTTCACCGTCGACGACTGCAACGATCCCGTCGAACCTCCCTCTCATCGCTGCGTTCCTCGCCTGCGCTCTCGCTCAGTTCCTCAAGCTCTTCACCTCCTGGTCCGTAGAGTTTCTCGTTCCTCCAATTTCAATTTTTTCCGCAGCTGAACTTTTCAATTTGAAAAATAAATTTGGAAATTTTAGAGTCAAAAGGGCGTGAAAATTGAGTGTTTTGGGTTGCTGCTCTCAGGTACAAAGAAAGGAGATGGGATTCGAAGCGAATGCTCGATTCCGGCGGAATGCCGTCGTCGCATTCGGCCACGGTGACGGCTCTGGCGGTCGCCATTGGCCTTAAAGATGGCGTCGGAGGACCCGCTTTCGCCATTTCTCTGGTCTTAGCATGCATTGTATGTAGAAAAGTTTACCTTTTTTCTCCCTTCATATCGTGTTTAGTCAAAATGATACCGTGTATTTACATATTGTATTTCCCAGGTGATGTATGATGCCTCCGGAGTGAGACTTCATGCTGGCCGGCAAGCCGAGGTAACATCTCCTTGTATGAGCTTAGATGCTTAAAATTATGAGCTTGTTTTATATAGAAATGGGAATCTGTTTTTGTGTACATGTTATGTTGATAGACTTTCAATTTTAGATGATCTAGTTTGAAATTTGACAGCATATTGGGTGTTTGGTAAGAGAAGATTATCGTGTGTGCTTTTTGATATGATTAATTTATCACATTGATGGGTGTTGCAGTTGCTGAACCAAATTGTGTACGAGCTTCCTCCGGAGCATCCTTTGGCCAGTGTTAGACCTCTGCGCGATTCACTTGGACATACTCCCTTGCAGGTTTGTTGCACTACTCTTGCTTGCTGCACATCACTTGAGTAAATCGGAAAATTAGCTCACCATGTTATTAGAAAATTATGTTATCTTAATATTCATGTTTTGATTTTAAGCTCATTGTGGTTGCCGTGGAGCAGGGCAATTAGTAATCCCATTCTGTTGATGGTCCTTAGCTAATTAAACTAGAAAAGGAAATTTTCTTTGTCCCCATAATTGATTTCCTAGCCAGAGTAGTAAATTGTGTGAACATGTTCATTAACCAGTGATATTTTGTTGCAAAGTAGCTGGCCGGTGATGCTTCTTGTTTGCTTGTATAGTTAGCAAATGCAATACTCTTACTCTGTCATGCGGGCTCCACTGGACAAAGCTAGAATGTTATTCATCGACCATTGTTATTATGGATCGACCACTTCATTGTTATCATCATGAAGTAATTACAAGGTTTAGCTTCAGAGAAATACAGGTTTAGACATGCATGCATTGTAGTTAAGTTATCTTGTACGGTAACCATTATTATAGCTTTGTTGAGGGGGAACTTTTTGAGTAAGATATGCATAATCTTAATCTTCAAGTGTCAATGACATTGTTTATTTGGTTTGGTATCAGGTTGTTGCTGGTGCCGTGTTGGGATGCATAGTGGCTTTTCTAATGAGTAACAGCAAATAAGATATCTTATGCCGATACCTGATTCTTTGAGCTTCATACTGATTAGCTGTTGACTAGAGGCCGTAGTTTTGGCAAGGGCAAGGGCAGAGAAAGAGCTGATGTAGGATGAGTTCCAAATTGTTGAAAGCATGTAAAGGTGTTTACAGAACGGGGGCCTCCACCTAGATGCTGGGGTGGGGTGCTATATTTTTTTAATGGATTTGAACATTGTTGTTGTGTATACAGAAGTTACCTTCACTTAATAAAAGACAACCCTTTGTGGAACTCTTGATGTTCCAGATTGTATTCTTCTTTTTACTGGCACACACTGTCAGTTTTTCTGTAATTTGCTGACATGATTAACGGGTCGCTCGGCTTTAATATGATTTTTAAGCTATGAGAATAAAGCCATAAGTGCATCTTCAAGTCTATACAGTTGCTGAGTTTCTGATTATGATAATTGTAATGAATATTAATTTGGTTACTTAAGCCTAATTCATGCTGCTAGAGTTTGCCAAAAACTAAATTAAAGAAAGAAATAATAAAATAAAAAAAAGAGGCTTTAAGATTGAAAAATGGTTCTTAAATGAGGAGGGGACGTGTTTCATTGTCACTGGGTTCTTAACAAATAACAGACTTGGAGAAACAGAAATGCAATTTGCAGTTTCAGCTTTCCTTATTAATTAACTCTTCAATCCACAAGCACCTTCAAACATGGAAGTTGAAAACGGTTCCTTCAACTCTCTCTCTCTCTCTCTCTCTCTCTCTCTCTCACGCATGTACACAGAGGCACTTGCAAAGAAATAGTGAGAACAAAACTAACCATGACAAAGAAGAGAGCTTCATCACCCATGCGCCAACTTTTGAGGTTGGTTTCAGGTCTCATCATCATTGTCAGTATCTTTCTATGTCTATTGGCTTTTCTTAGAGTGCTCCATCCTCAGTCCAAACTCCCACCATCATTCTTCAAGTCTCGGAGGTCTTATGCTTTCATTCATGAAGATCAGTTTAAAGGCCCTCCGAAAGTTGCCTTCCTCTTCCTTTTTTTTTTTTGGGATCTTCCTCTTGATTTTCTCTGGGACACCTTCTTCAAGGTTTGCTTGCTAGCAAAAATGAAAGTGAAATCGGTTGTGAACAGAACCATTACATGGAGAGAGGTTTTGATATGCTTTGTTGTGAGATTTGCAGAATGGAGATGTGGCAAAGTTCTCGATTTATACTCATTCAGAGCCTGGTTTTGCATTTGATTAATCAACCACAAGGTCTGCTTTCTTTTACGGTCGACAGTTGAACAACAGCATTCAGGTGTTCTTTTAGCTTCTTTGAACAAGTACAGCTTCAATTTGTTCATATTTTACTTGGTTCTGTTGCTTCGTTTCTTAGTAAGATTGACTGGCAATTATACTGCAGGTAGTATGGGGAGGATCAAGTATGATAGAAGCAGAGCGCTTACTACTTGAAGAAGCTCTGTATGATCCAGCCAATCAAATATTTGTCCTTTTCTCAGATAGGTAGGTCTCGTCACCTCTTACATATGCAAGTGACCTCTTCCAACTATATAAAAAACAAACTAATTTGCACTTTTTGTGTCTATTTCTTCATTCTGCAGCTGTGTGCCTCTGTACAACTTCAGTTACATTTACAACTACGTAATGTCTTCTCCAAGAAGCTTTGTGGACAGGTATTTGATATCAGCAATAACCAGAATGAATGTTTTTTTAGAAGTGCTGGTTAAATTTTTGTGTTTCCTACACTAAGGAAGAAACAGTGAAGCTGAAATTTTTGTGGTCTGTGCATTATAGCTATTGATGTTAAAGGATTTCGTTATGATCCGAAGATGTCACCTACTATACCTGAGGAGAGATGGCGAAAAGGATCCCAGGTTTTATATCTTCCATGTATATTTGCTGCATTGAGATGGAATAAATAGTTCAACTGAACACAATTCTGCTTTTCTTTTCTTTTCTTTTTCAAGATATTGACTCCTCCTATTGATGTAACTTTGGTTAGAAGACATGCAGAAATTGTTGTGGACGACCATACGGTTTTCCCGTCTTCAGGAAATTCTGTAAGGTATACAGGGAGGCTTTATCTGGTCCCATTTCCATCTGCCTGAAAGTTTCTTTTGACATCTTGAAATGTTGCTCAATTTTCAGCGGCGGCCACCTATAGACCTGTGTTTGAGGAGGCAACTTCTTGTAAGGAAATACTGTCTTTTAAACTTCACATGAAAAAGAAAAAAGGGTTTGCCCGTGGCCTTCAAAGCATATGTATACACACGTGATGTGCCCGTTATTGTCCACAGGAACATGATTTCGATTGCAAGTTTCTATTGTAGACAGTTCCAAAGTATCGTAATTGTATCCCAGATGAACATTTCGTGCAGACACTACTTGCAGTAAGCAGATGCTTTCTGTTCTTTCCTATATTAATAAACAAATGTTTTCTATAGTTATAATCTTTTAAGATGTGCTTTGTTTTGGAAAGTTTATAGGGAATTTCATTCAAATTCTGCATTTGTGTGTTGTGATAAGATAAGTGGACTTGAGGACGAACTTGAACGAAGAACATTGACCTACACATCATGGAATCAGACAACGATACTAAGGAAAAGAAGGTCTTGGCACCCTATAACGTTTGATTATGCAGATGCAAGCCCTTGGAAAATGAGAGAAATTAAGGTGAGTAGTTCTTATGTCCCACATAAGAAACAAAGTCTCTAAAACTTGTCCTGCTTGCGTTGCATACATAACTTGATCAATTTAAATGGCCTAAGCTATCTTGTTTTCCTTCTGAGGATTGGATTAAACACCAAACTTCATGTGGCCTAAGATACATCAGTCTGCTTGTTTTTACTTTTTGATCATATTTATTTTTTACAGGATATCAACCATGTATACTATGAGTACGAACAACACACTGAGTTCTGCCATCCCGTTTCCAGAATTGCTTCATTTTACTTGTTTGCAAGAAAATTCACTGTCGGAGCTGCCATGCGCATTCTGAGAGAAGGTTTGATTGGTCCTTATGATGCATCTATGAAAGGAAAAAGAGATGGACACAACTCTTGCATCACAAGTAGTGGCCAATAGAATGCAATTGTACAAAGCAAAACACATTAACTATTTAAATGGTTGTAGTTGCTCACTACTTTGTTCATTTGAAATTCCTTTATTTTGATTTTGAATAGCAGAAAACCAAAAGTCAGCTTTGGCTACTAAATTCAATAAAACCATGAAGCTCTAAAACACCTAACCTTAAACAACCCTATTGATTCTCATCACTTAAAACCTTCAGCTACTGAACTAGTTACAGCAAAATGTAAAGAAATGAAAGTTTTACACTATTTTACTTTTAGGACTTATACAGTCATCGCATTGCACATGCATCGCGTATGTGAACTGTCTAATTTTATTATTATAACATCCACGATAAAATGTTGGAAAAATGTGTAAATTAACAGTTTTTGCAAAGTTATTATTATTTATTTATTTATTTGTTTTTGTTGGGTAATATTCAGGAAATAAAGGTTGATGCACAAAATGGATGGTCATAGTATTGTATGCATGATAAGCACCATAACAAATCTCTAACGTCAAACCCCACAAAAATTTCAAACACAAAGTGGAGGGAAAACCTCTTCTTCCCATCAGTTCCCATCTCAACTCTCCCATTCTCGTACTTTCCCCAATTCAATTTTTCGATTACAATGGCCGATACCCTAAGCCCTAACCCAACGGCCCAGAAGCAGAGGCTCCCGATGGCCGCTCGTCTCCAGTCTCCAACCAGCCCCTTCTTCCTCGGCTCCAACGACGACCACCTCGAGCGTGCACAAGCACGTGCGGCACGCGCAGCCGCGATTCGCAGAAAGTCCATTGCGCTCAATTTACCGCCACTGGATGCGGATACTGATCCCTGCCTCGGCAAGGAGCAGATTCTCGAGCTGTTCCAGAATTGCATCAAACTGGCTAGCGAAAATGTCAGCACTTATCTCACTCTCTCTCTCTCTGTGTTAGTTTAGCATTCAAAGTTTTGAAATGAATTTGATTTAACAAAAAGTTAGAAGTTTATAGCAATCTGCTTGTCAATATGAGTGTGAATGTTGAAGTATTTCATTTTTTAGGACTTAATGATAATTGAAACAAAAGGGTTTTCTGTGGTTGAATTTTGATAACCCTTTGTACTGTATTAGATTTTGAGTTTTATCTATTGGGTGCAGAAAATTAATCAAAAGAACACATGGGAGCTCAATCTGATAGACCATTTGACCGAAATTATTAAGGTTGAAGAGGAAAATGACGCTGAGACGAATTTTCAGAAGGTAAGCTGTGCCTTTTGATGGTATGATATATAAAGGGTTTGTTTTTAAGTATTGTTCGTCGTTTGTGGATATTTCGGATTAGTTTTGGAACTTGAAATCTATCAAGACCGAAATTTGATAATTTTTTTTGTTTGTTTTTGAAGTGTGGCCAAAAGTTCATTCATTCAATTGAATACGCTATGTTCAATTAAATATGTATCACTTTTCTACCTGTGCAGGCAAGCTGCACTCTTGAAGCTGGAGTCAAAATTTACTCATTAAGGGTGGATTCAGTACACTCTGAGGCATATAAGGTCCTTGGTGGAATGAATAGAGCAGGCCAAGAAGACGAACAAGGTTTGGTTCACTATACTTTCTTCTGTCGTTTCTTGTTCAAGTATTTTACTTGAAATTCTTGGCTGAAACAATTTAATTGTTAACGGTTTGTAGGAGTGATTACTATGTTGTATAGTTATCTTTAATCAGCTCATCTATAGTTTGAAATTTAACTGTCAATTTGTAAAGTTGTATAGTTCTCTTGATGCTGTGTTGTAATGCTAGATACTAGTCCGGATGATGCCGCTGTTGACAATGGACAAGATGTGGCGCATTCCAAGAAAGAGACGGAGAAAAAGGTTGATAGTTCTCTGGCTCACTCGAATGATTTAATATACTCTGTATGCCAAGTACTGATGTAAATCCATAAATGCAGTCACCTTTATCAACGCTGGAGTCGTCTTTTGAGGCTCTGAATGTAAAAAAGTTTGATGGTGAGCACACATCCTTGCTATCCGTATAAATAGTTTTAAAGTGTGAAATGCGAGGTCAAATTTGTAATATTAATTTGTCTCTATTTTTCAGTTGCATTTGCAGTTGATCCACTCTATCATCAGACATCTGCACAATTTGATGAAGGTGGGGCTAGGGGTCTTTTAATGAATAATCTTGGAGTATATGGTAGATGCAGAGTTCTCTTTGACTCATCGGAAGTACCAGCGAAGTGCATGTCATGTGATAATCAACATGATAAATCAGATACCATCGATCTTTCTTTTGCTAGTGGTGAGTTGCATTTTTGGTAGTGTATTGTTTTCTTGGTAACTCTTGTCTTCCCATATTTTTTTTTTCAAATGAGAATATTCAGTTTTAATAAGTCATGTTTTCTTGTTCTTTTATAGAGTATGTTGAACAAATGGTATTGAACATGCGAATGAAAGATGAAATTTCACCAACTCTCAGGAATATAGTCAATCGATTTGATGAAGATAACAGAAGGCCAGCAGATATGTATTCCGGTTCTCAGGAATCAGCAGAGCAAGTAGACGCAGCCCATAATAATGAAGTTGAATTTGATGGTGATGTACCTGAGAACTTTGGGAACTGGGATTATGATCATGATGACCAAACAAGCATGGTAGAGGAGGGCCTTAACTGTGAAAATTCAACTTTTCCTAGTTATCACGAGGTTTTTTTAACAAACTATCCCTATAATTGGTTTTGATTGTATATATCTGTTCAGTTGGTCTCTCTCTAGTTGTGTGTATAAGTGAAGAATCACTTTATTCCCTGATAATCTCTTAAATTTGTAGGAAAATGAACCGGGTGCTTTCGGTGAGCATGATAGCGAGGAGAGACTTAAGGACATTGATGAGTATTTGTTCTTAAGTCTTGGATTAACTTCAAAACAAAATGCATGGGCAGGTCCTGATCATTGGAAGTATCGAAAAACTAAAGGTCTGGTTCAGTGGTTATATCAACCAGTATGTGTGTGTATTTCTTGTGCTCCAGTAGTATGGTAACATAGTGCAACAATATGTTTTTTCAGTTTCCGAGATTGATCCTTCTGGAGAACAACCAACAGCGGTTAAACGACACAGGAAAAAAGTACAGCCTGATCTTGATTTCACGAAAGCCTTGGAAGAAGAAATGCCAGATATTTTTGCTCCTCCAAAAAATCCGAAGTCCTTACTGCTGCCAGCAAATAGAGCACCCTGTAATACAAAGCTTCCTGAGGATTGCCACTATCAACCAGAGGATCTTATCAAGCTATTTCTGATACCTAATGTAAAGGTAATGTGTTGCAACAATCATACTATATATGTTTTTCCATCAAAATGGTGTACGCTCTTTCCTTTTCATGAAATGCTTTTTTTTTTTTTTTTTTGTGCTGCAGTTCCTTGGAAGGAGAGGCAAGAAGTCCTCAGGTAAGAGTTCTTTCTCGTTGGTTGGTAATAAATAGGGATAACCAATAATTAACATTTTTTCTGGATCCTTTTATTTTATTTTAAATTTTTATTAATGATGAAATGTGCAATTAATATATAGAGTACTTCTTGTGATATTAGATGAATCGAGGCAACAGTCTGATGATTATGGGCATTCGCCATTCTACGATGATGATAATGTATTTGGTGGCCAATATGATGACGGAATTAGCCATAGTGATGTGGAGGACTTTAGCACACTTGTTTCTCAGCCTCGCCAGGTTGGTTTCTAACTTTTCAGCTTGATGTAATTTGAGACCCCTTGCAGTTGACCACAAGTCTGAGAGTGAGTATTAGGTAGCCTATGACTTGGAGAGTTATGGTGGTTTAGAAACCTGATTTCATCTCAAGTATTTTACAAGTTTTTTTTTATTTTTTTTTTTTATGTAGGAAGAACTTTGTATTTTATTCCTCCCTTTGTCTTACAAGTATTTTATAAGTTTATAATTGGATTATGTCTAGTTTTATAGATATTCATCATGGAAATGATAAGGGCTGCAATCTTAGGAATAGTTTTAATCTGTAATTCAAAGTTCATTAAAACAAATCTGTAGTTTTTGCTTATGCTTTCTTCCTACATCTAAACAATACAGGTAAACAAAATTGAAGTCCACTATGACAAGACTTCCAAACAAGTTGATGTCCAGGTTCTGAAAGAAACCCTTTGGGGCCATGTACAAGAATCTGTTCACATGTCGACACAGGTGCGCTAAGTTTTCTTTTTCATTTCTTTCTGCACATAATTTTTTGTGCAGTTTTCCTTAGGCTATATAGTATATAGCATATGGAATGAGTTTTTACATTAAAAAAAGTTAGAAGACATATGAAAGCTTGATTCGGGATTTTATTTCTATACTAATACGAGCTATCGATTATTGATGTATTATTCCAATTGATTGAAGACTATTTTCCTTTTTATATTCATGCTGGCAATCAATCTGTCTGTTGGAACGTCCTGGTTACCAGTAATGGCCTTTGATGTGATCGGCCAACAGAAATGCATAAGGACTTGTGTCTTGCACGAGAAACACTTGTGTGTAATGGGGATAATATTATTTTGCTATTTCTTGCCAATTATGTTATACCATGTGTGATAACTTTTCCACTTGATATAGCTTAATTGGTCGAAAATAACAAATCAATACTATTCCCGTTTCATAACTAGTCTTGTATTGGATACAATTATATTAACAGGATAGAAGATCAACACTGAACCATATTTAGGAATAGGAACTGCTATTACTCCACATGTCTTCTTTAGTTGCCGTCCATTTGTTTTACAAAAAGGAAAGCCAGAAAATTTATGCATCTACCATCCAACTGCTTCATTTATGATATACATTATTTTGAGAAGGTAAATTCTGATTGTTGATGTTTCTGATTTTGGAAAGGGTCGAGAACAACAGGCATCCTTCAAGCAAATCTTGGCCAGCTTCCCAAGTGACTGCAGAGCTGCTGGAACTATCAACGAAATCTCCCCTCATCTGTGTTTCATATGCCTTTTACATTTAGCCAATGAGCATGGCTTGAGCATCCTTGGCAACACCAATTTGGATGATCTCAGCATACACCTTCCTTAGCTCTCTGTTTATGATTGAAAAGGAAATGAAATGAAAAGTATGTTTAAACGCGTACTTTACAACTCGTATTTATTTATAATAATATCCTGCTGTTCCTTTCAATATTTTATTTTAAATTGGTCTTGAAGACAAGGATGTCAAACTAAAAATATAATGTGTCTCATTAAAAGCAATGTTATTTTTTAATCAATAGCAAGAAATATTATTCAAAAATAACAGAACCGTAGACTATTTACTCAATCAATCAAATGACAAGGCAGGCAAATGTGGCCCTTGAAAAGACTACCAAAAATATCGATTGAAACAAACCCCACGTTTCGTTCAGAAAGGTAGGACATGTTCACACACAGCCCTATCCTGATCGCAATCCATCCTGATCACAATAAAATCTTCTCATTCAATTACAAGATAAATAAACAATGACTTCAATGAGCTGTGATGCATTTGTTTTTGGCAAGATTCTCAACGAGTTGCATGCTGCTCATTTATTTTTGAGTTAAACGCATATCATGTGCTAATTATTTAGAGTTTTAAGTTTGCGAGAGACAGATAATCATGGTGGCCTTAATCAACTCTGTAGACACGTGGCTTAGCCAACTTCGTTAGAATGGACATGCTCCTTACTCTGCATTCGAGTTCGAATTTTCCTTCTTCATATTTCAATTGGAATATCCTTGTCCCTGTCCTTGAACATGAAAAATGAATTTAAAACTCATATTTAAGATGTTGTAAAAAGTGAGAAGTTATTAATATACCTGAACCAAACGTATGTGATTTTTTTTAAAGCGACAAACATTTTTTATTTGTCCCTTTTTTTTTTTCTTATACAGATTTTCAGATGAATTTTTCACGTTTTTTGTGTGTCAAAAGTAGCCGAGAAAGACTACAGGGCATTTATAACTAAAGCTCTTACCTTTAACCTCACAACTACAGAAGTAGCAAAACCACAAACATCTCTCCACTTCACAACACAAAATCTCAAAACCCAAAACAAAATTACAAAATTTATATAAAAAAACCCATGTCTTTCATGATGAGCATGACACCTGGCATCCCATCATCATCCTCATCCTCATCACCCTCACCACCATCATCACCACCGCTCTCTTCACCGCCAGTATCACTTCCGGTCAGTACGATCCCCGGAGGCTACGGCTGGCCGCTTCTGGGGCCCATCTCTGACCGCCTGGACTACTTCTGGTTCCAAGGCCCTGAAACCTTCTTCAAAAAACGCACCGAGAAGTACAAGAGCACTGTGTTCCGTACAAATGTCCCTCCGAGCTTTCCTCTGTTTCTCAACGTCAACCCCAACGTTGTGGCTGTTCTGGACTGCAAGTCCTTCTCGTACCTCTTCGACATGGACTTGGTCGAGAAGAAGAATATTCTTGTTGGTGACTTCATGCCCAGTGTGAACTTTACAGGGGGCTTGAGGACCTGTGCTTACCTTGATACCTCTGAACCACAACACGCTAAGGTATGCTCTTACATGAACTCATGTGGATACTTTTTTGTTTTTGAAAATGTTCAGATCCGGAAATGTTCTTTCCCAAATATAGTGTCTAGCAGCACAAATATTTTATATTATTATATTATCATAAATCTCGAGTTGATTTGTCTAAATGCGTGGCTCAAATTTACTGGCAAGAAAACATTACTCGTTCGTACTTATAGATTCGGGTTCATTTACTGGTCCGTTGGTTTACCGGTTTATTAGTTGCCATATTTTAAGAAGAAGAGAAAAATTGTGTTGAGCAATTGAAGATACTGTGGCTTGTTTATGTTTCTTGATGAACTAGAAGTATATTCTTTCATCAGAGTAATGGATGAGAGACTTGTTGGATATGTTTTCCTGGAGAATAAGGAGGTTGCTGAAAAGTCCCAAAATGGTCCAAATTTGTAACACACTGGTTTGTCGTTTGTCATATGTTTAGTCTGTGAGTCAAGCCAATCCAAAATTTGTACCAAGAAAATTGTGAGTTCTGCAGGACCCCTACTCCTGGGACCATTACAACAATTGTTGGTGGTCCTAACGTCCAGTTGAATGCGAGATTTAAATTTTGAGTGGACTAAGATTAACAGATTGCTCTGTAAATTGGGATTCATTTTCCACGGGTTTGGTCAATGGTCTCTCTCTGTTTCTGGAGAAACACTTTTGTGAAACAGGAATAGCATTATTTTTCTGCCAATCACGACATGCCACACATGATAACTTTTTCACGTGTCTGCATGTGATTTGTTAAAGATAGCAAAACAGTGCAATTCCTGTTTCATACAAGTTTTTCTGCTATTTCTCAGTACTTTCTCTTTTTTAATCTTATATAAAATGAACTACTCATGGTGATCAAAGTTAACTGTACACAGTAATAATTCTTAGTAAATATGGAATGAAGTATCATCTTGTTGTGATATGCTTATTTCTTGTTAAGCTAATTACAATCTTAAGATCTTCACAGATCAAGAACTTTGCCATGGACATCTTGAAAAGAAGCTCCAAGGTTTGGGTACCTGAGCTCACTGCTAACCTCTCCACCATGTTTGACACAATAGAAGCAGAAGTGTCCAAGGATGGGAGTGCCAGCTACTTGATCCCACTCCAGAAATTCATTTTCAATTTCCTCACAAAATGCTTAGTTGGTGCTGACACAGCAAGCTCACCCAAGATAGCTGAGTCTGGTTACGCCATGCTCGACCGGTGGCTCGCCCTCCAGCTCCTCCCCACTGTCAAGATTGGTTTGCTTCAGCCTCTGGAGGAGATTCTCCTCCATTCTTTTGCATACCCATCTTTTCTTGTGAGTGGAGACTACAACAAGCTTTACCAATTTGTCAAGGAACAAGGTATGTTACCAACAAACTGTTTCTACTTACATTTAGTAGCATATTGTAGATTACATCTTTAGGGAAATGTTCTCTTGACATATTGTTTATGGACCACTAATCAAGTTGATTATTATGTGAACATGTTGTCCAGATTTAACAAACATTTATCTGCTGGCATAAGTTTGACAAGAGAATATTACCATACATCTTCGTAGTACACACATATAATGTAGGCTATTAGAGACGTGGTCGATAAATCCGGTACAAATGACATTCCTCAACAAGTTTAAGCTTGTACATGTGCCATGAACACAAATTATGGAATTGTTTACAGGTAAAGAAGTAGTGAAGAGAGGTGAAACCGAGTTTGGACTGAGCCAAGAAGAAGTAATTCACAACCTTCTGTTTGTGCTTGGTTTCAACGCGTTTGGTGGGTTCTCTGTCTTTCTACCATCGTTAATAAGCACAATAGCTAGTGACACCACCGGCTTACAAGACAAAATAGTCAAAGAAGTCAGAGAAAAGGCCGGTTCAACTTTGACTTTCGACTCAGTTAAAAATTTGCCACTGGTTCAGTCTGTAGTATATGAAACACTCCGGTGCAACCCGCCGGTTCCTCTCCAATACGCCCGAGCCAGGAAGGACTTTCAACTGAGTTCACATGACTCGGTTTTTGACGTCAAGAAGGGTGAGTTGCTTTGTGGGTATCAACCACAGGTGATGAGGGATGAGAAAGTTTTTGATGAACCAGAGACTTTTCAACCGGACCGGTTCTTGAAAAATAAGGAGTTACTGAACTACTTGTACTGGTCCAATGGACCGCAGACCGGCTCACCAAGCCAGTACAACAAACAGTGTCCTGGAAGGGACGTTGTGACCCTCACGGCTTGCTTGTTTGTTGCTTATGTGTTTCAAAGATATGATTCAATCACTGGGACCGCCACTTCAATCACAGCCCTTGAGAAGGCCAAGTAAGAGAGCAACGTGAGTGATCACAGTCGTTGAAATGGGGATGTCATGGATGATGAAATAATGTATTTTTGTCTGTTTTTGTAAATTTGGTGTCATTCAGGGGTTTGTTGTCAATTAAAGCGGACAGATACTTGAGGGAAAAGGACAAGTTGGGTGTGCCCAGATTAATTAAATAAAAGTGAACAGAATGTGAAGGGTTTATTGTGGTGGGGTGGATCAAGGGTAGCCCCACTCCACTTGAACTTCTTTGTCTCTGTTTGGTATGATTTGACACAAATGAGTTCACATTCCTTTCAAAAAGCAAATTTCCTTTCGTACACCTATGTGCTAAGTCATAGGTAGCATCCAAAGTTGGATGAGCTTTAAAAGCATTGAATGAGATTAGGTTCCTCCCAAACCAAGATTATTAGGATGGCCAACATGATCTTGCCCCTCATTTTTTGCAATATTTTGTCTATAGATCTTGTAGCTTTTTCAGAAGAAATATTTGTATACTTGCAATCTTTGTATGTAACTTTTCACTCACAGAACATGATTAGCAAAACTTTCACATTCTAAGGATTGAGAAGTTGCATTGTATACTAGAGTCTCAGTGTGACAACTTTTCATTTTTTATCATGGAAAGGAGGAAGAATTCGAAATTGAAATTGCTTCTAACAAGTGAAGTACCACTAAACTAAAAAAGTAACGTGTCACTAGGTTTGATAATCCTTCCACTTCTCTAGTTTAAGAGTTCTTCCTTGCAACCCAAAAAATAAAGGGAAATGGCCCTCAGTGCCACCCATTTTATAATTTTTTGTCAAAATACGGCACCTCCCCAAAAATTTTAAAACTACCACCTATAAATACATTTTTATTGCCCACTTATTGCCCACATAACACTTTTTTCTGAAATTTAGTTCTCTCTCTCTTTCTGAAACCCAGTTCTTTCTCATCCTCTTTGTTTTCTTCTCTACCCAAATCCAAACCCCAATTTCGTCTTCCTCACGAAGAAAAAGATCAAGAACAACCTGCAAAACCCACAGCTTTGCCCTCAAAACCTAGTTCTTCCTCTTCCTCTTTGTTTTCTTCTCTACCCAAATCCAAACCCTAATTTCTATCTCTCTTCGAATCCGTTTTGCAACCTAAACAAACCCAAACAAAACCATCTTTTCTGAATATGACAGTATGTGTTGGCATTAGGGGGCCATTGTTTGAGCATTTTGGTTCAATTTTTGGGGGTTTTGAAGTCTGGGTTTACGGTCTTCAATAACAGCAATCGTATTGTGATTTTATTGCGGTTGTATTGTAGTCGTATTGCTTTTGTATTGCTATGGTATTGCTGTATTGTAGTCGTATTACAAAAATAGTACAACCGCAATACCATAGCAATACAAAAGCAATACGACTACAATACAACCGCAATAAAATCACAATACGATTGCTGTTCTTGTGGTTTACAGTGAAAACAAAGAGGATTTGGGTAGGAATAAAGAGGTTTTTTTGTTGTTGCTAGGTCCATCTAGGGGATGCTGATGATGAATAAGATTCATTTACTTTCTCCTTCCATGTTGACCAAAAATAGAATGGGCACTGGCCAGCCACCATTTCTGTGCAAAGCGTAAGCGTTGGTGATTTCTATGCGAGCAAAATGGGGAGGATTGGTTTGCTTGTATCAGATTTCACAATCTCATTCATGTGGTTTGGTCAGGAGTCTTGATTAAGATGTATCTGGGGTTTGGCCATGAACCCACCAGTGAGATTCTCAAATCCACTTTGTCAATTGTAATTCTTTGCCTTGTTGGGAAACTTCAAAACCTGGGGATTTCACCCGATTCCTTTTCACTGTTGCTGCAAGACTTCATTTGGGTAGAGAAGAAAACAAAGAGGAAGAGGTAGAATTGGGTTTCAGAGAGAGAGAGAGAGAGAGAGAGAGAGAGAGAGAGAACACAATTTCAGAGAAAAGTGTTATGTGGGCAATAAGTGGACAATAAAAATGTATTTATAAGTGGTAGTTTTAAAAATTTTAGGGAGGTGTGGTATTTTGACAAAAAATTATAAAATAGGTGGTACTGAGGGCCATTTCCCAAAAATGAAAGGGTTTCTTCCCATATTGCATCCCATCTCACCTATTGTTGGTCTTTGGACTAGCATAAGTCCCACTTGCCCACAAGCTGGGCTTTGCTTCCCTAATTAACCCAAGGACATCATGGATGACTGGCCAGCTGAGGTATTGGGACAGCCCAGTTTTGTATATGCCAAAACAATAATTTCAGCGTATGCAAGTGTGTCTACTTAGAATCCTCTCAGGAAGTGAAGCTTTCCTACATGTTTCCCACCACTCATGCCCAATGTTGTTAGCTTGGATCAATAGCAGCCAGCAGCCTCCACCACCTCTTATCAGATCTATGGAGATTTTTAGACCAAATACAAAAAGAATTCAAATTCTCCCACATATCCAGGATTTAGCAACCCATCCAGATCTATGGAGTTTTTAGAGACCAAATACAAAATTCAGTCTTACATGTGGAACATTCAACTATAATTGGGTGGAGAATTGAGATGATCAGGGTTCTTGACAACATTCATTGCTTTTGAAATGCTAGATAACAACTATGTTCTCTATACTTTTAACTGTAAATACAAATAATTCAGTCTGGTAAATATAATTGATTGCATATCATGCCCCATTTAAGTTGAAGAAGAGTGTCCTAGTAAGAGTTTATCACTAACCAAGAGAGGAAGTACCATGTTGAAGAAGATTAGGCTTTGGCTGTTCCATAATTGCCACAGAGGGTTTCTACACAGTCTGAACATTTCCTTGCGTCTGAGTATTAGACTTTGTAACCCCTTCTTTCCATCCTCTTTGACGAGCCCTAAGCTCCCATGTTGCTGTCAGTTTCCTCTGTGCCTCTAATGTTGCTTCAGCTTTCTCCCTTGCTTCTTCACATGTTTCCATCCCTGAATTGCACTTGTCTGCTTCCTTCTGATACTGGGATGCAATCTTCTTAGCCTCCAGCAGAGCCATATCAGCTCGTTGTTGATTTTCTAAAGCTTCAGCTTCTCGAAGCTTCAACTCTTCAGTCAAAAGATCCACAAAATTTTTCTCGGTGTCCTCACTCACCTCTGGATCATGCTTTGCACAATCTGCATAATATGAGCCAAAGACATAAATACATAGTGGAAGCTTCTAAGGATTGAATGAAATCTGAAACCTTCATGCAGCCCTATAATTGCATCACCCAATTTGAAAAACCAAAAACACTACCTAAATTCTAAAAACCAAACTTTTGAAAACCACAACCTTGTAATTTGAGATGCAACTTAACCTCCATAATTCAAGGTAATAAGTATTTGAATTATTTAGATGATCGTTAAACCAAAATAAGAATGAAACGGATAAGCATCAAAGATGCAAATCCATCCTTCAAGTAAAATAAAAAATTTTAAAGAGCGAGTTAAGATTGACAAAAACAGAGAAGGCACATGAAAAAGAAAAGGCCAGAATTCAGTTCTGGTCCAATGAACGAAATCTACTAGGCTGGGAGCTCTTGATGCAGTCTTAACTGCAAAATGCGTAGTGTGGAGAAACCACACACATTCTACAGAATCATCTAGATGATGTTGAGAGACAGGATTTGAGAAAATAAAAGTGAGCAGGAAAGTTTGCAATACTGCAAGACTTCACATTTCTTCCAGAAAAATTTGTCTATTGGAGAGTGGGATCTGAAAGTTAAAACTTTGCGACAATGATACTGGATTGAATGATACTTGCTACAATATCAGTCCTTAAAAGGTAACACCTCAGGGAAAATGAATTATCTAACATAAACAGGGGACAATTACTTGCTTTATGGCAAGGAGAAGATACTAAGTAGTCAGTTATATCACAAAGCAATCAATCTAGAACATCATACATGCAGAACAAGTTAATTTGCGGTGAAGAGACTAACCTGCAAATGAAATGTTGCTGAGTCCTGCAGAACAAGAACAAAGCAAGATGAGTACACATCTGATAGTAATGACAATCAACTAACAATACAGTAAAATTAGCAGAATGAAGTAACGCAATTGATTAAAAAAATCCCAAATTGATCACAACCAATAACTGCTACCAACTTTAGATATGAAAAATAATGGAAAGAATCAGTGAACCCAAATGAGATTTTGAGCTCATTGGCATCAAATCAGTACAAAATGTGCTGAACTCAACAAAATAAAAAACGTAAAAATAAAAGAGATCCAATTAGATCTAGCCAAAATGGATCATGGGCAAGTGAAAGAAGAACAAACAAGAGCAAAATTACCAATGGGGATGGAGAGGAGAGGCTGAGAAGAGCAATCACAGGTGCAAGGAGGGCAAGAAGATAAGGAAGAAGAAGATGAAGAGTGGGAGACGGCAGCTAAGCCCTCCATGAAGTGCCAGTAGAGAGGTGGGCCCACTATGTACCCGGCTATGCAGACCCCAACTATCACCAGCCCCGCCTTCAACACTGCCGGACTCATCGCCATCTCTCTCTCTCTCTCTCTTCCAATCTGGGTTCTTCCTCAGCTTGTGAAATCGAATCGAAAGTCCCGGGCTTGAGCCGTCAACGTCGATTCTTAACGGTTTTTCACGGCCCGACTGCCGTATAGTTTTAGTTGGGACTTGTGAAGATCAAAGATGGCTTCTTTACATCTGCGAAAGCCTGTGAGACTGTGACCGTGTTTTTATCCTTCTTTTTATTAATTTGAGAGTGAGAGACTTTTGCCAGTTGGTCCATTTCCATTTTCATTTCCCAGTTTATTATTTTGTGTTAATAGTCAAATTCATTTTTTGGTAAAAATTCATTCAGAAATTTTCAACCTTTGTTATTATTTGTTTTTAACAAATATAATACTTAAAGTAATTATTTTTGTTATTTTTTAACCAGTGTAACATAAGTTAATGTTGAGTTATTTGACATGATTAGTTAAAATATACATTTGTTCCACACAAAAGCAATGTTGTTTTAATGATTTTTTAGCCTTTTAGTTTGAAATAAGTTATAATAAACTAATTTAAGTTTGTTACGAGTTTATAGTCTCTATTTTGGTTTAATAAAGCATGCTAACACATATTTATATTGGCCCCTCGTAGAAAGACATTTTTTTAGATGTTGTTGTTGATGTAGCATTTTAAAGTTAATATTGACTCTTTGTAGGTGGATTATAGATGCAATTTCGAATATTTAAAAATAAAAATAAAAAAGGCTTTGATTTGCATGTCAAAGTCTTAAGTTCAAATCTCATGAAATCTTGTAGTGTGTGTGAAAAAAAGACTTCGACGAAATATCACTTATCTATATACATAAATCCAAAGATAGAGAATGGTGAAACATTCAAAATACCATAAAATGTTCTTACTTAATGCAAATATTAAGAATTGAAATTATTAATTAAATGAGAATAATATGGTAAATTCATACTTTTTCATATTAAATAAAATTAAATTAAAGAAAAATCAGATAATGGATTTTATTTGTATAGAACACAACTACCCATTATCTTTTTTTAATTCTAAATTAAATTTAAAATTTAAAATTTAAAATAAATAAATAAATAAATAAAACCTCTCACATGTGCGAAAGCGTGTTCAGAATTACCACCGTATCCCGAGTGAACAGAGAGAGAATTCAACAGAAACTGGTGGGAAGTAATACTATGCGATCTAGTAACTCTGTGCCCCCTCAGTCACTGAACCACCGCCCTATCCCAAACCCAGAGACAGAGAGAGGGAGAGACCAGCAAGCCTGAAAATGGCGATGGAAATCCCGACGGATATGATAAAGGAGGTGCAGATCTCGCTTCGGAGAGAAGCGAAGATGTCGTCGTATGACCCAGACGACACGCCGTTGCCAAATCTACTATCCATCGAAGAAACCATAGCGGATTTGGATCCATCCCCGCCGTATCTACGGTGCAAGCATTGCAAGGGCAGATTGCTGAGGGGCGTTCAGTCACTTATTTGCGCCTTCTGTGGCAGAGAACATTGCAAGGACCTCCCTCCTGACCCCATCAATTTTCGCGATACTTTTGGTTACCGGTGGTTGCTCAAGTCCCTGAGCTTGGATGGATCGGTATGCGACTTAATTTTGTATGTTTTGTTTGGTTGATGAGAAAATTGAGGTTAAGAGAGAAAAAAAGGGGTTCTTGTTGTGTTTGGTTGAAGGGAAAACGAGAAAGAAATGAAATTTAGATTCCCTAATTGCTTTTCTGGAATGAAGTTATTTTTATTTCAGGGGAAATTAGAAGAACAAAAAAAACAGGAAATTTAAGAAATTATATCATCTCGCTTCTAGATGATGAAAAAGATTGAAGCTTTGAATGTTTTCGTTTACTAATTTGTTTTACGAGCTCTTTTTAGAAGCCCAGCGGAGTGATGAAGTTGATTTCACATTTCCTATTTGAAGCTATTTGTGTTATCATGTAGTGTATAAAAAAAACAAAAAGCTTGAAGCCAATTTTGGGATTATGCAGAAATTTAGGATTGTATATTGTATATGATTTTTGTATCACAGTCTACTTGGCACTAAAGATTATGAACAGATCACACTCAGAACTTTCTTAGGTGCCACAGATTTTTGTCCATTTATTCTGAACTCATATCACATATGTCAGAAATTATAGTTTTGTTTGCTAAAGATGAGGAGTATTGTTCTGTCATCAACGTAGGCTGTATACTTTAAATAGAGAAGACTTAGTGAAGTTTGAGACTTTGGTATGCAGGAGATAGTAGAATTACCCACTGGAGCAGATGAGTTCAACAGAGGACAGACTGCACGGAAGGATGATTTAAGTCTGTCTGATCTTTTGAATCTTGAAATAAAATGGACCTCTAAGCCAGAGAAAGTTGAGACTGATTTCTCAAATGAGACACCTACTCAGCCCAAAAGCTTACCAGATTTGGCTGGAGTCAATCTCGACAACTTTTTTTCTGAAGGAAAAAGAGATGCTGCAGCTAATATTTCTGACGAGCAGCTGTTTGAGTCTAGAACACAGACTTCCGGTGAAGAAATTAATGCTTTCGAAGTTCGTGAAACTCTTAGTTTGTTTGAGAATGTACAGCCCTTTGAGACAGTTGTGCAGTCTACTGAAGGAGAGAGTGGTGATTCCTTTTCTGGTTGGGCGGCAAATTTTCAGTCTGCTGCTTCTGAAACCCTTCCTCGTGCTTCTGAAACTCTTCCTCATGCTTCTGAAAACCTTCATCAAGCTTCTGAAAATATTCCCCAAGAATCAAAAGTAATTGACCCCTTTGTGGGTTCCACGGTGGATCTTTCAGCCCACATAGACACAGTATTCAGATCTGCAGTAGACTCAACTGATGAAAAATCAAACCATAGTATGACTGGGTCTGCACCCTTGACTACTGACTGGTTTCAAGATGATCTATTGGGTGTTTCCAACTCTGGGTTTGCTGGAGGTCCTGAACAGTTTGAAACTATTGCTGAGGTGAAGGATATAACTGAGAATGTGAATAACTCTTTTCCTGCTGATGTTGATTTTGTTCAAGACAATCAATTACAGACCACTAGCAACAAGGCCCCTGATAATAAGACTACTGATGAGGATGAGGATTCATTTGATGCTTGGAATGATTTTGCGAGCTCGAATAGTGCACCAAATCTTGCTGATAGTTCTTTAAAACAAAGTATTAATCAGACGACACCTGTTGACCAGACTTCTGTAGTGGATTTGTTCGGCACAGCTAGCAACTCCTTGGACTTGAATTTTGATAGCTTATCGCAACCGGATTTCTCAGCAGGAGCATTTAACAGTTCCAATGGTTCAACTGTAGTGGATATGAAGCAGGCAGACTCTTCTGTTTTGGACAGGTGCGTGCTTGAGCCTACCTATTTGGTTGTTATTATAGCTTCAGAATCCTGGTTTGAACTACCGTGAAACTTATTTGAATGTTTAATGCTTGCATTTGTGAATGTAGTTCATGAAACTTGATGGAAAAGGCTTTGATCCGTACTTTGAACAACCTATCTTAACCATATTTTCTGTTGCATGTTTAGTTTGGCTGATCTGAGCACAAAAGTTGAAAAAGAATCTGAAGATGTTGCGGAGGGTGGAGATGTATCTGGTGCAAGAGCAGGGTCAAAATCTGAAGATGCGGAGAGAATAATGTCACAGATGCATGATCTCTCATTTATGCTTGAAAGCAGTCTTTCAATTCCTCCCAAGCGAGATGAATTACATTCGCATTCCCAAGATTGAGACCTAATTTGTTTGAGTTTCTATCAATGCAATGTTTGCTGTTCATGCTGTATTCTAGATCTATTTGTTCCATTTATTCACAATTTTGTATTTATTATTTTTTGTTTTATAATCTTATGTAGAAATGGTAAGCCAGATTAGAAAGAAATGAGAATTGGTTGAATGCCCACTTACCCTCCCTTCAATTATATTTTTATGGTTCAAAATACTAATTTGCTATAGCAATTTTGTTGAGGAAGAAAGTGAATTTATAAAATAAGTAGTATGGAAGAAAAAAATTGTTCTGGGGTGGGGGTGGTCTGTCAGACAACCGTGTGACCACCCCAGCCAGCTTGATCTGCGGCTGAGAACGATCATCTACTGCCACAATGATCGGAGACCACCAAGCTGTTAATCACGCTCTGATCACAACAGTCATGGTTCATCCACCAGACTTTGGTTCCTGTCTCCTTAGTAATCAAGTATACAGATGTACAACCTATAGAACAGATCCTGTCCAAGTAAGGTCGTGCACTTTCAAGCACGAGTGAGCTTTATGAGCAGCACTTATATCTGTCCAGCGTCGATGTAGGACAATGTTGCTCTTATCCCTGCAGACATGTGATTCTCAAAGACAATGGCTAAATCCCATTGCACCTTTCTTAAAATCAAACACTGATTCTAATTCATGCTAAAAGCATTCAGAAACAAAGCAGTTAACATTAAAAACTAAGAGTCTACAGTTGCATTTAGTCTAAAACTTGATACACGAGAATTACAACGAGAAAGAAAGTACGACTATATTCTTCATTCTGTGTGGATGGTATTTCTTCTGTGGTGGTGGTGCCTGATCAGCATGGATGGATGCCATGGTTTGCCATTCAGCCTTTAGCCACGCGACCATTGGACTCGGCACCTGATCCTCCATTAGGCTGCTTCCCAGCTGCTCCATTGGCTTCCTCCCTGCTGCAACGTTGCAATACAGGCGCTTCAGATACGACATGGCTACTGGGTCTTCCTGGAAAATAGAAGTGTCTCAGTATGAATCTTGGGGTTTTGATGTGAAACTCAGATATCTTAAATACCTCTCGGCAATGGGAAAAAAAAAATTTATGAACCGGGTTTAATTAATCCACCATTATAGAAGTGTTCAAAGTATGTCAAGAACTTACAGAGACGAGGTTAATGACTCTAGAATCCCTCAAGCTCCTAGGGAGACATAGGCTTAAGCTGTCAACGTCCCCGCTGTGAAAATTTCAAACACCAAACTTGCTTATAATCAAACAAATGAAAGTAATGCCAATATCTCTGGACCCTTAAGAATAACTTAATTACTGACGTTAGACCATCTGAGAGCCTGAGAAAGCAGTGAATGATGAGCTTGAGCAGCCGGTGGGAGGGTTCTTCGGGAAGCTTATCGAGCATCCTGCTAAGAACTTGAGTGATGACATAGAATCTATCCGCGAAAGTGATGCAGTACTTCATTCCCTGATCACTGATCAGAATTCTTTCAATTATGAATGTGGCCACCTGTACATTCAAAGGCACATCAATCTTAAGCCTTATGATCAAACAAGGAGACAGAGATGCAAAAAGGGTGCAATTCAAATTGTGATTTCCCTTTGTACAAAAAAATAATAATAATAATAATAAAGCGAGGGACTTGTATCTCAAGTGGTTAAATGCATTGGATCCTACATCATCCAAGGTCCTAGGTTTGATTTCACCCATCCCCTAGTATCGCTTGTATAAAAAAATGTGATTTCCCTATTCCAGGCAGAAAATTCCTGTTATCTATGTGTTTTGTTTCCAATTTACTAAATTCAAGTAACAATTGCTACATAAATTACCATACAGAAATTCCCAAATTACAGCCATGAGTTTTGAAACAATTATATGTATAAACTTCCTTGTTACTTACAGTTCTTGACAGTATAGTACCAACTTCAATGCAGCGGATGCAGTAGCAGAACACTTGAGTTTGGAGAAGGAAAGTGATGATGTCTTCATCATTATCCTGAACATGGAGGAAAAGGGGGTCCAAATTATCATTATTTCATTAAGTTAAGGAACATTAAATTGTTCAAAAATAGAAGGGAATGAAAATGGGATTGAAGGCATAAGCATAATTTCATACATATACCTTCACAAGGGCACCAATAACACCCAAGCTGGACAGCCTCAGATATTCATAAGGTTTTTCCTTGCTCTTAGTGCCGAGGAAAGGGTAGATATACATTGGAATGTTGGCTGCACACAGCATGTATACAATTCAATTAGATGCATTGCATGACTACAAAACTCAAACTATAACTTCCTCTCGTTACTTTATAGGAAGCCCTCTTCTAGTAAGATGAGTGCCAAAAGTAAATGAAGTCCTCGTACCTGGGGCTCGTCTGGTGTCTAGTACTGGATTTGATAGGATAACTCTCTATATTTAAAGCATGGTTTGACTAAGAAACGGAATTTTTTTTTACCAATTTGAAGGCGTAAAAGATGGATTACTTATGAAGAAAACTTGTCTCATCTAATCCCCAGTAAATAGTAGGATAATAAAATTTTATAACTTATATCCCTCTAAATCCCCCAAAAATGAAAAATTATTCACCTCTACCTTCATTTCCTCCTTCAACATACCTTAAATTTAGTGACTTATCCAATTCATTCCAATCAGAGGAACCAAACAAGCCCATTATTTTAACGAACTTACCTTTGACAAATAGATTTCTTGTCTCTGGATGAGCAGCTACGCACTGTGAAAACAAAATAATAAACATATTAAATGCCATTTACTTGTACAAAAGAAACATGACAATTTAAGCTTACTTTCGTAGGTAATAATTCATTACAAGAATAAAGAATTCATAAAAACCATCATTATCATTAATTCCCAAAATGTATGTGATCAAAAGTTCTCTTGAATTAAAGTATGAAGAGACTGACATGAGAATTAAAGAGAAAACAAACACGATAGAGCGAGTACATATAGGTAGGTAGATATAACCTGATATAGAGAGAGTGTGTTGCATGCTCGATTTGATGCCTCCTGGGTAAGAAGATGTGGAGATGTGACCATTGGGTACACCTCAAGTATTTCCTAAAATGATGAAAATATAAATAAATCATCATGAATATCAATCTCGAAAATTAAGAAATTTGCAATGAGAAACATCATAATATATGTATATATATGGAACAAAATCTTATATATAGCTAACTCAATTATCCAAGTTATCTGTCATTTAGTTTTTCTGTGTTTAGGGGTTAATCCCACCCATTTCACCGATAGTTTTTCTGTGTTTAGGGGTTAATCCCACCCATTTCACCGACAAAAGAAGATTCCAAGTTAGGCGCCATACCTTTAACAATGTATATGTGGTGCCAAAGGAATGCCACAGCAATGGAGCCAAGTCCTCACGAATTTCCCTGATCTGTGTATTGAGGAACACAAACAATTAATCAAAATTCAAATAAAGAGAAACAAAAAAAGTACCCAGTAATATATATGCATGTGGCTAAACTTTTATTTTTTATTTTTTATACAAGTAATATTCTAAACTACAAGACGGGAGATTGGAAGAGTCTGAGTACATCCCTCTAACCAACTTGACTAATCTCTTATCTGCACATGTGGCTAAACTAACCCACAGAGATATGCTCATACAAAGCACGTGGCAGATATATACTGGGAACATGACATGCAAATACATTTTTTTATCTTGAAAAATTATAGAGCTAATCCTATGAAATCGTTTTGAGCGACATGAATCATGTACAAAAATATACCAAGAAATATATGTATATGAAATGCATAAACATAAGAAAAGAAATTAGATACGAAAATGATAAATGTATATATGATCATGATCAGTCATTACCTTAGAGAGGCGTTGCAGTGCGTTTTCTCGGGTACGTCTATCGCGAAGCTCAAGAATCCACTGCTCCACATTCACCTTTTTGAACGGGTCAGCATCATTAGGCCGGGTCGACTCTGAGTTGTTTTGACCCGATGTAGCTTCCGGTGGCGGTGATGATGATTGATCGCCGAGCAAAGACTCAGTGATGATAGCCATTAATTATTGGAGAAATGAATTAACAATGCCAAACAATAAATGAGAAGAAAATGCCTTGGTCTCTTCAGATCTCCATTTTCTTGCTTAGTGTGTGTAGTGAGGGAGGAGAGTGAGAGGATTGGTGTGGAGGCGTTTGGTTGGGACTTGGACTCCTTCAAGAAGGCCTCTCGTTGAGTGTTTATAGCCTGGTAAAAGTGGCCTTTTGGTATTTATTTTACTTTCTTTCCTTGTTTTTGGATATAGGTTTTTTTTTTTTTAATTCCGTAATTTTCGGAATATTTATTGTGTGCGCCTTGCATACTCCGCTGGACTTTCACTCGTAAAATACATGGGGGCCCAATGTTTTTCCTGAGTCTTCTTAACTGTGGGTGAGAAAGCGCGTTGGATTGAAAGAGAATTCATTAAATCTTATAACTTGAATTCTACTTAATTATGATGCAGCGCATTTACATGTATCATTCATTGGTCTCTCGTCCGTAATTAGAATCTAATTGTAATTAGTGGGAGTCAAAATTCTTAATTTTTGTTCTATTCAGTCAATTTTGGTTGGAATTAGTCATTAAATGCATATTGTTATTTTACAGCTTTTTTATTTTTTTTATAACATGTGTGGATAGTTGTAGTTTTGTATTATAATAACCATTTTATTGGTTAATTAAGGCATAATGGAAGTTTGAATCATTCTCTTTTCCCAAATATTATAACTACAAAAAAGAACTTCACAATATGAATAATGAATTTGCCTTGTACAAGAGTAGATTATTATTAATAAGTAAAATGTGAACATTTATTTATTACACAAGCTGACAAGAAAAGGATAAAAGAAAATAGTAAATTAGTTAGGTTAATTGCCCTAGTTCCATATGCTGCCATGCAAACTAGGCTAGCTTTTGTCCTCTTTTCCTACGTCCCTCAAGCTTACAACAAACATTTAATAAACCCAATAAGCTGTTTGGAGTGTGACAAACGAGTTGTATAGTGAAAAGAAAACCAATAAAATTTTCTCTCGACCCTTCTTCTCCACCCCACCCAAGACCACCACAGATCTGATCTTCTCTTTGGTTCCAGGGGGTCTCCCCTGGAACCACCCCTTTCGGTTTAATAATCCGGGCCTCTCTCCCCCCCGTTATGTTGTGGAGAGCTTTTCCCTCCCAACTTTTGTTGGGTTTTGTTTGCTCCTTGCCGTTGCAAGGGTTTTTGTTCTTCCCTCTTCTCTTGAGGGGTTGTTTCCTGGCCTCTTAAGGCTGGTTTTTGGTTGTTCTTGCTAGATCTGCTACTTGTGTGGTAGATCTATTTTCGTTCTCTCTGTTTCGGAGGTGGAGCTGCTGGCTGTGATGGATCTACTTTACTATGCTTGGGGATCAAGGGGGATAAGGGGATGCTGTGATATTCTTTGGAATATCCTGGTGGAAGTTGTGCGGTATTGCCCTCCACTCTTGGGGTATCTCCAGTCCCACGAAAATTCAGAGGTTGTTCTCTGTCTTGCTCTCTCAAGCCTTGGTTGCTGCAAATCTAGGGTCCTCATACTTTGTAACTCCTTGTTAGATGGGTTTAAAGTTGTTTATTTGTGTTCTAACTATCTTGTAATACTTGAGCTTAGTTGATGTTGTTAAAATCTGTATTGCAAGAACCTCCTTCCAGGGCTGTGTTCTTAGTGCTGTAATTTGGGTTTGTGCCCTGTTTCTGCAATGAAATTGCTACTGTTTCACCAAAAAAAAAAAAGCTGTTTGGATTGGATGATACTGTTGGTAAAAATATAAAGATAATTGCTATATTTACAGAATTTCGAAAATAAAATTTCACTATAAATTCAAAATAAATACAAGAAAATAACCACAAGGTAAATGTTAAGAATACTTTATAAATAATCGAGTTTAGAACTTGGTTTTATCTCCTTAAGACAAAATTGCCTCCTCACAGGTGCTTTTAGGATTTGCTTGACAAACGTTTCTCAGGATACAACGATCAACTTCTTATTGAAGTAGAGCACTACAATCCCCAAGAAAAGTGAACTCAAACTTGTGTATGAATTCTCTTTTACTAACTCACTATATTTCTAAAATTTAATGCTATGAATGCTCTAAAAATTACTATTGTTGGATGACTATTGGATGAATGAAATGTTGTAGGATCTTCTCTATTTATAGGCAACAAGCCTCTATTCAGAAAAGATGTGACTGAAAAATATCAACAAATGTGTCTTTTCATATTGCAACCATACATTAAGAAGTGCAATGTTTCATTTATTATGAAATAATGCGACTTAAGCCAAGAAGTGCAATGTTTCAATTTCTATGAAACAATACAACTTTTTATATATGAAACCATGCAACTTATCATATAAAATATTATTATTTTACAAACAAAATAAATAATATTTCATTTTTCCTCAGTTAAGAACATGATTATTCCCAATGAATACCTACCAAAAAGTCATGTACTTAAAGTCACGAGTCCCACAATTTAATTTCCATTCAATTATTAAAAAAATTAAATATAAATATTATAATTTTCTAACAGATACAAAATAACTTAAATTTTGTATATAATATTTGAATGATGCAAAATAACTTAAATTTAACAAAATGTGAAAACATCATAGAAATAGTGAATAATTAAGGAAAAAGGTGATGTCAATTCTATTGTTCATGTTAATCTTCATAATTATTCAAAGGATACTGCTTACCTACTTCCCTCTAAGAAGATACTCCTCTTTCCTGTGAATCATAGTTTGATACATATGCAAAAATAATTCATCAAAAACATAAAAAGAAAAACTTATGCACACACATCACACTCCTATTAATAATAATATAGAAGCTCCTATTTTCATGATAAGGGGGAAAGTATTTTCCTTATTCAAACAAAATACAATTAGGAAAAACAATAACAATAAGGGAAAATTTATCATATAGCCTATCCAAGAGGAACTATAGTCCATCAGCGGCGCAGTGGCAGAGGGATCCTTCCACAGAAGTGCATGAAAAGCAAGGCCAAGGCAGCTGATTTGAATATAGTAGGCATTGGAATTCCATATTTGCCCTTCCCAAACAACCCTTTGAGAAATGGCCAAAAACATAGCACCACCCAAACACAGCACATCATCTCACCTAGCCCCGCCCCATCCGCACCATGAGCCGGTGGTTGCATCCCAAACAAGCCCATGGCCAGGGCTGTGAAGTGCACAAACAAGAGGGTTGTGGCCGGCACATATATTGGAGACTCATCAAAAGTGAACCTACCAGCATTGGCATCATCTTCTTGGTCATCACTTGAAGAGGAATATTGGTCCTTTTGTGTGACTTCAAATGCCACCTCAGATATACCCAAAAGCTTGAATACCACGGTTACAACTCCAAATAGCGATGTAGTTACATAGGGTATTTTCCCCAGATGGCCCCATTCTCACTTGGTTCCACCATTGCTTGATTGATAGGCCAAATCCCAGGTAAAAACGTAGGGTGTACAAAATCTTCATTAGAAACACGGCAATAAAGATTATGAGAGCCGGTTCTTTGACCTACATAAAAAATAGAATCCGAACTTGAAAATGAGATACCAATTTTTATTCACAAAATGAGGTGATAGTATTTGATTGATTTTTCAACAATGATTGTGAGCGTATTTTGTGACTTTAGCATCATTGTACGGATTTGTGTTATAAAATAGTATATTAGTACAAATTAAAATGACATGAATAGATGACTTAGTTTTACCTTGGGCAAGAAATGTGAGTTGGTAATGATACAGTAGGCTGGCAGTATAGTATAGCATAGGTCAGGAATGGAATTTAGGCCCCAAATTAGCACGTTCGTGTACGCCAAGCACTGCCTAAACTCCAACTTAGCATAGAGGGTAGAAAAGATGGGACTATTTTTGCTGAACAAAATTTCTAGGAGGCCTGTGATCCATCTCTTCCTTTGGGTCAACATAACATGAGAAGATGAGGGTGCAGAGCCCATAAAGCCTGGTGGGTCTGGCATGCATAAGATAGACTTCCAGCCCCTTGCATGGATCTTCATCCCAGTTAGGATATCTTCTGTGACTGACCCATAAACCCAGCCTACCTGAAATGGATGAGCCCAACTATGCAAAAATTACTTCAGAGACAGAGAGACAGAGAGAGAGAGCCACTTAGGACTCGTTTATAAGTGATTTTGGCCACATGCTTCTCCATAAAATCACTTCTAAGGAGAAGTACCTCACACATGCTTTTCCATAAGTGATTTTAGGGAGAAGTGTGCTTTTCCATAAAAAGTGATTATTGACAATGACATTTCTATAATCAATTCCAAACGAGCCCTTAAGCTAACCAAGAGTCATATAGTTAAATTATTATTATTATTTATAAATAAGAACAGAAAACATATTTAATTGCTCAAACCTTTGTCCCCCACAACGTATTGTGCTCGTACAAAGAACCAGCAACTTGGTTGGCTGCCTCAACAGCACCGGAAAGGTCATGAGGATGATCAATTTTCTCTGATAAAGTATGAGTTGCAGATTCGATTAACTCCGTGGAATTTCCAAACCGTTCTTGATCCAATGCCACATCCCTCAGATTTCCTTGGAAGTTAGAAAATTAATCAAAGTATAGATATGAAACTACTCCACATAATTAAAGCTATATCTTTGATTAATGAGTGCTACTTAAAAGGAATTTTAGGTACCTTCACTATCTATCAAGGAAAAACCGTAGATAACTTTACGTCTTTGAAAGCATCCGGTCCCTGCATAGAGAGGTCCTTGCATCCCAGCGAACCCTGGCCAAAATGTCTACAAAAGATAGCCCAAAAGTCAATTACGGTAGGTCCCTAAACTTAATCAATGATGCATGTCTAGGTCAAAAGATCCACAAATATTTTTTGTTTTTATCAAAGAAAGACTTTCATTCAAACAGCCAACATTAATACAAGGCTAAATTCTAGCCCCGTGCTACAATGTGGTCCCGTTAAAACTCACTCATAAGTGAAATCCGATTCAGCAAATAATTAAAACATATAATAATGTGCATGTGTGGTTGTAATTATACGCACTTTTAGAGGGAGAACCAGTTGGTTTCCAAATGGATCATCTTTCAAAGTGTCGTAGTACATTTGTGGGTACTGAACAAATGCACCTTCTTTTTCATGCTTGAAGCCAAGCAATAGGCACATCGCATACAGAACGATCTTTGAATTGTTGGCATACATATCGCAGTCCACGTTCAACATAAATGGAGCATTTGTCATCACACCAGAGACCCTGGTCTATACATAATAAAACTCAAAAAATTGGTCACTTGGAAAATCAGGGTATTTCTGATAAAATTATATAGCAATTACTGGAATAGAATTTATGCAACATGTATTTAGAACATTTAAAAAGCGAAATACTGTGGTTTTCTTTGGCTGAAAGGAAATTCTCACCAAAACATTCATGGCGCCAGCTTTGTGGTGATGTGATTGATCTGAACGCTTCTCCCTGGCTACATAAACTAAATGTGGCACCCCATTATTTGAAAGTCTTTCTTTGTTCTCCCATATTACCTGTGAAAACTCTATCCAAATTAGTGATTGAAAAGACAATCTTTCAAACACAGAGAGAGAGAGAGAGAAGAGAGAGAGAGAGAGAGAGCACCTTGATTATGGTGGGATGGTTTCTTTTGTCTATGTCAGCAAAATCCACATAGTCTCCAGAAAAATCAAGGGTTGCCAAATTTTGGACAGCAACTTCAATTTTTTGGCAGAGCTTTTGATACTCATCCTACAAAATCCGAGATGACATACAAAGATTTGTACCATGAGCATGAGGTTAGCTTAGCAGATATCTTGAACCTTTTGTCTTCTGTTTGATGCTTACTATGTTCGGATATATACAAATTTAAACAGGCTTAAGGCCAAATTCTACCTTCATTTTTGTCCATTCTTGTAGAAACCCAATTGGATTATCACTCGGCAATTTGGAATTGCCAGAGAAGTATCTGAATGGAGCTCTAACTTGAATATTATACTTTTTGCAAAAGGGTACCCAAAACTGAGCAAATTTAGAGGCTTCAGTGAGAGAGTAGAGGGTGAGAGGTGAGCAGCCATCATCAGAAACATAGCAAGCTATCTTGTGAGATGGATAATCTACAGCAAGAAGAGAGAGCACTGTGTTCACTGTGATGATGGGCGGCTCTAGCTCTGCATCTGCTGTTGTCACAAACATGTCCACTGCAGGAAGCTCTGGCACCCTAATTAAGCATATTTATTAACATTAATCAAACATGTTATCAATTTGGTCAAGAGATTAATATATATATTTGAGAAGCGACATACTGTTGCAAGAGGTTTTGAGGGTAAGTTTTGTATTCAACAGGGGTCCATTGGATGATGAGGGTGAGAACCCAATTGAAGGTAAACCAAGACTCACACAGGAAGGCAAGAAGCCAGACAAAACCATGGTCAGTGAGGGAGAGGAGACGATAAACAAGGAGACAGATGAAGAGGAACAAAATTGCAATTTCCTGGGCTCTCTGTAGTGTGTTAATTTTAAGGGGTGTTTTTTCACATAGAGGAAGAGATTGAGAATTAGCCATTTGGAAACAGATAGAGGTGTGGATGAGATTTTCAGTCTAGGGCGGCCAGTGCCAACTGAGTGGGTATATAGACACATATGATATCAGACAGGCGTCAGCATCAATCATTGTTATCAGTTCAGTATTAATAAAACTTTTGACAAACAGATGAAGGCTTGTTGACATGCATGTGCTTGGTGTAAGTTTAGCATCTAAGCTTGATGTACATTGTTGGCTCCCTCTATAACCGCTTAGATTTTTTAAGATTAATAGTTGTTTGACATGGTATTATAGACTTCTTTGTGGATGGTTCTCTCAGTTCAATATTAAGTTTTTGACACTAACGATGTCCTAACACATGATACCATGAACAAAATAACAAAAGATTGTAGCCTTTTTCATTTATATTTATTATTTTTTGATGTAGGAAATTATATAACTTAGACCATGGTAAATTAAATATAGATATTGTTGATCTGTGAAATTGAAAAGCCGTAAATGTCAATGCAACCGCATACGTAACACAAAGAAATAGAGTAGTTCACTCATAAAACTAAGCTACATCCCCTGTGTTTTGTATTTGTTATTTGTATTGTATATATGCGGAGGCATTAAAATTTGAGAGAAAGGGTTGATGTTACATTCTACTATTATGTGTTAATCTTATAAATATCCAAATACAATACAGGCAGGAAAAAATATAATAAGGGGAAATTTATCATATAGCCCATCCAGAGGAATAATTATAATCCATCAGCGCAAAAGTGCATGAAAAGCAAGGCCAAGGCAGCTGATTTGAATATAGTAGGCATTGGAATTCCATATTTGCCCTTCCCAAGCAACCCTTTGAGAAATGGCCAAAAACATAGCACCACCCAAACACAGCACATCATCTCACGTAACCCCGCCCCATGCCCACCATGAGCCGGTGGTTGCATGCCTAACAAGCCGATGCCCAGGGCTGTGAATGTAAGTTCTTTAAAGCCATAACATGTTTAACACTAACCTGAGTCCGTCATAGTGCAGGTGCAGATTGGATGGTGCTGGAACAGACAGGACGATGCAAGAACAGATTGGCAGCGCAAGGTATAGAAGTTCTTCTCCTGAGAATCCGATCCTTATAGCTATAGATCTGATGGGTGAATTTCTGTTTAGCTTGTTGTGTGTTTCGGATCTAGGAGGGAGCCTTCTATTTATATGCATCTCTCTAAGTGTTTTGCCCATCAAGGAACACTTAGAGATATCCTTCATGCTATAGGATTAATCCATTCCAATCCTTGTAGAACTAGGAACCCTTAAGCCTTATCCTTATTGAACACGGTTTACAGGCTTGCCTAATCGAGATAGGTTTTGAGTTCCTAATAAACAATAAGTCTTTGTAATCCTAAGTTGATTAGAAGATCACTTTAGTAGGTTTAATGTAATAAACCTTCTTACATTCTCCCACTTGATCAAATAATCAATTTAGACTTATTGCTCATTACTTAATGGCCATGTGGAACTCAAAATTCTCTTGTTCCTTTTATCAAGCCACTGTCATTTTGAAAAATTCAGAAAGGACTATCGAAGTACATGGATATATAACATCCAAGACTTTTATAATCACATACATGAATCTGCAAAACACATAAGGCTTCCAATTGGATTGAAAAACAAGAACTATTTAGTTTTTTGTATGTGTGACAAAACTGAACAGTTCTTTGCCCACCCTTCAAAACTACCAAGGTTTTTAACAATCTTTAATGACTCATCCATAGATTCAAACTGTAAACAATTGCTAGCACAGTTACAGTTTGGCCTTAATCTATTTGCCATTTAATGAAACAGTATACGCAAGTAATAGAAAACTTCAAAACTTTAACATAACTGAATCAAAACTGTCTAGATAAACTAGTTAACCAAAAATAAAATAATAATAAAGCTGTAATCACTTTAACTCCCACTGACTCCCACTTACTTTAAGCATAAAAACTTATCAGCAATCCCATACTTGCAACGTGCCTATGAAAAACATGATTAGGCAAGCCCTTGTTTAAGGGATCTGCTATCATCAATTATGTACCTATATGACTTAAGGTAGTCTCACCATCTCGAATTTTCTCTTTTGCTGATAAGAACTTCAAATGTAGATGCCTCATACCAGATGACCTTTTATTTCCATTTGCAAAGTATACTGCTGCACTATTATCATTCCACAGTTGAATAGGCATCTGTATTGATTCCACTATATTTAGCATTGACATAAAATTCTTGAGCCATATTGCCATGGAGGTGGCTTCATAAACTGCCAAGAACTCAGCTTGCATTGTAGAGGTCGACACATATTGTTGTTTTACACTCTTCAATGCGACTGCACCTCCTACAAAAAGAAAAACAACACCTCATGTGCATTTCTGAGTATCCAAGCAGCCTGCAAAGTCAGCATCTGCGTAGCCTTCTAGCTTCAGTTCTTCAACTCTTCTATAAACTAGTTTATACTCCTTAGTCCTCTGTAGGTACCTTAACACCTTTTTCCCTGCAACCCAATGTGCCTGCCCTGGATTGGACTGAAATCTGCCAAGAACACTGATACAAAAAGCAAGGTCAGGTCGAGTACAAACCTGAGCATACATGAGGCTTCCAACCAATGAGGCATAAGGCTTGTCCTGCATCTCTATCCTTTCTTGTTCAGTCTTGGGAGACTGTTCACTGCTAAGCTTATCACCTTTTGAGAATGGAACATCACAGCCTGTGCAATTTTCCATATTAAACCTCTTAAGTATCTTCTCAATATAAGCCTTCTGAGATAAACCTATCAACTTTCTGTCTCTGTCTCTGCTAATTTCGATTCCTAGTACATAGTTGGCTTCTCCTAGATCACTCATATCAAAATGAGTAGACAACATTCTCTTGGTATCATGTAACAAGGACAAATTACTGCTTGCTAATAGGATGTCATCTACATATAAGAGTAGAATAATAAAATCTTTTCCATTGAACCTCATGTAAATGCATTCATCCACTGGATTGTCAATGAAACCTTGAGATTTTATTACCTCATCAAATTTAAGATACCACTGTCTTGAAGCCTGTTTTAAACCATAAATTGATTTCTGCAGTCTGCATACTAAATTCTCTCTCCCTTTTAAAACGAAACCATCTGGCTGTTTCATGTAAATCTCTTCAACTAGATCTCCATTTAGAAAGGCTGTCTTGACATCCATTTGATGCAAGTGCAGATCAAAATGTGCAACCAAAGCCATGATGACTCTGAATGAGTCTTTTGTTGACACAGGAGAAAAAGTTTCATTATAATCCACTCCTTCTTGTTGTGTAAACCCTTTTGCCACTAATCTGGCTTTGTATCTGTCTATTTTCCCTTGTGCATTCCTCTTGGTTTTGTAGACCCATTTGCAGCCAATAGGTTTAGATCCTGATGGTAATTCAACTAAACTCCATACACCATTCTTGCTCATTGATTCAAGTTCAGACTCCATGGCTGCAAACCAATGTTGATTTTTCTCACTTTCCATGGCTTGTTTATAAGTGGTAGGATCTTCTATGGCGTTGATGTCAAACTCAGATTCTTGCAAATAGACAAAATAGTCATTTGGTAGAGCTGGTCTTCTAGTTCTTTGGGATATCCTTAATTCCATGGTCTGAGGTTGTTCTAGCAAATTTAACTGCATTTCAACTTCTGCAGTTTGTTGTATTTCAACTTCTGGATTTTGATGATTGTTTAAGTCTTCATGTGCAGGTGAGAATTCTTTATTCAGGTTGTCGAAAGTCAAAATAGTCACTCCCTTTTCTTTATTTCCAGCTTCTGGATTTTCTTTGCTTTCTATTATTTCTTCAAACTCAAAATCTGCTGTATTTGTTTCTTCCTTCTCTTCTTCAATGAAAACAGCCCTTTGTGTCTCTACAAATCTGGTGGTGTGATTTGGGCAATAAAATCTGTAGCCTTTTGTCCTATCCGGATATCCCACAAAAAAACAACTAATTGTCTTTGAGTCAAGCTTCTTTTGCATTGGATTATAGATCTTTGCTTCTGCTCTACATCCCCAAGTTCTCAAGTGATTGAAACTTGGTTTTCTATTGCACCAGATTTCATAGGGGGTTCTGTCGACACTTTTGGTAGGTGTTATATTAAGCAAATAATTTGCTGTCTTCAAAGCTTCACCCCATAAGAAAATTGGTAGTGTTGTGCAACACATCATGCTTCTCACCATCTCTATCAAAGTTCTGTTTCATCTATCTGAAACACCATTTTGCTGTGGTGTTCCAGGATTTGTGTACTGAGCAACAATACCTTCTTGTTGCAAGAAAATGGCAAAAGGTCCTGGATTTCTACCTTTCTCATTGAATTTTCCATAGAACTCTCCACCTCTATCAGACCTCACTACCTTGATTTTCGAATCTAGTTGGTTCTCAACCTCTGCTTTGTAAATTTTAAACATGTCCAATGCCTTTGATTTTTCTGCTGTTAGATACACATAACCATATCTGGAAAAGTCATCAGTAAAGGTTATAAAATATCTGTAGCCATCATGAGTGTTGACTGGAAAGGGACCACAGATATCAGTGTGTATCAACTCAAGTAATTTTTCACTCCTTACAGCTCCTTTCTTTCGGAGGTTTGTCATCTTTCCTTTTGCACATTCAATACATGTTTTATCCCTTTCATGGTGGTCAAGTGGTGGCAACATAGATTGCTTGCTTAAGAGATTCATCCTTTCTTTTGAGATATGTCCTAGTCTCTTGTGCCAAAGAGTATATGATTCTGAATTGCTTAACTGTTTTGTGCTTATTACATTCAACATCTGAGTGCCTTGTTTTGGTAGTTTGCAATTCAAACGAAACATTCCATCAACAATCATGCCATTACCAACAACTCTTTTATTTCTTGAAATGGAGAAACCAAAATCATCAAACTCAAACTGTAAGTTTGATTTTACAAGCCTACTAACTGATAAAAGGTTCCTTGTCATAGTAGGAACATAAACGACATCAACTAATTCCAAACAAAAACCAGATTGCAACTCTAGATTAACTAAACCTATAAAATCTACTTTAACTCTTTCTCCATTTCCCACGAACACCTTCAAGTCACCCTTGTTTGGCACTCTCTTTGTTTTGAACCCCTGCAAGGAATTTGTTACATGAACTGTTGCACCACTGTCTAACCACCATGTATTGGATAAAATTTCAAGTGAATTTGATTCATAAACCACAGAAACTGAGTTTTTCTTACCTCTAGCCTTTTGCTTGTCCAACCAACGCTTGTACCTTCTACAATCCCTCTTCATGTGACCAAACTTTTTGCAGAAAAAACATTTCAGACCTACTGGACCTGTCCCTTTGGCAGTTTCATCCTTCTTCTGCTTTTTGTCTGCATATTTGGATTTATATCCTTCCTTTGGCTTGCCTTTAAAATCCTGCACCAGATTCACATGTTCCTTTGCATTATCATTCCTAATGCTTTGTTCTTCCTGCACACATATTCCTATTAGATCAGCCACTGTCCATATTTCCTTTTGAGTAATGTAACTAGTTTTCAAATGCCTATAAATGCTAGGCAGGGAGTTAAGAGCAAAGTGCACCATCATGGCTTCATCTACTTTAACTTTCAGAGCTTTCAGTTTGTTTCCAATTTCGACCATGTTCAGAATGTGAGTCCTTATGCATCCTTCTCCATTATACTTCAAATCTGTGAGTTTGCTCATTAGTGTACCTATCTCAGCCTTTTTGGAGCTTTGGAAATTCTCTGCTATTGCCTCAATGAATGTCTTTGCATTTTCAGACTCTGTGATGCAGCCCTTTACCTCCTCTGAAATTGATCTCCTCATGATTAAGATTGCCATTTTGTTAGCCTTAGTCCATTTTGCAAACTTGGTCCTAGTTTCGACAGATGCATCAGCTACTGGTGTGGCTGGTGCTTCCTCAGTTAGAACCATTTCATAGTCTAATAAGCCAAGAGCTATTTCAAGATCTTCTCTCCATTTCTTGTAGTTGGAGCCAGTAAGGGTCTGGATTGAATTGTGATTGACTGTACAGGTTTTTAAAACATTAATACCTTAAATAATTTCCCCAAAAGACTTTAACTTAAACATACTTAACTCTCATCTTTGGATAGGAAGTTTAAGTACGTCCATTGACACTGAAATACAAACAGTTATATAATTCCTTGAACAAAAGTTGTCCACATCTTTGGATAGAGGAGAACTTCTGCTATTTTATAACTGTGCATATTCCATGTCGATCCATCATAGTCAAAGCTATATCAAACTGCTCACATCTTTGGACGGAGAGCCTTTCAATATGTTCTGAACTATGATGCCACTTTGGATCAATTACTTTGAATACAGCTATCATGGAATGATTGAGCCGCTTTAGCTTGCTCAATTATCCCATGGCAACTGCAAACTTGATAAAAAACTGTCAAGAACATGATAAAGTCAATTCTTTATACTGTTATCATGTTCTTGTCTATATAACTTGCAGCTTTCAGTTTAAAAAATTTCATAGATTTCCTGAGTCATAATGGTTAGGTAAAACATGATATAACTAAAGCTCTGATACCACATGTAAGTTCTTTAAAGCCATAACATGTTTAACACTAACCTGAGTCCGTCATAGTGCAGGTGCATATTGGATGGTGCTGGAACAGACAGGACGATGCAAGAACAGATTGGCAGCGCAAGGTATAGAAGTTCTTCTCCTGAGAATCCGATCCTTATAGCTATAGATCTGATGGGTGAATTTCTGTTTAGCTTGTTGTGTGTTTCGGATCTAGGAGGGAGCCTTCTATTTATATGTGTTGATGCTCAAAATGGCTAGGCCAAGATTGAGTCCAACTTAGTGATGATGTGTGATGGATGATGGATGAAGGTGAGGACCTTAAGCTTGTATGTAAAGACTTGGGCAAGCGATAAATGTAAAGAAGACAAGATGTACGTGGTTCACCCTTAATGAATGGGCTACGTCCACGGAGAAATATATTCTCATTATGATAACGTATAAATACATTAATACATGGGGAGAGAAATCCCTATTTAAGTTGAGGGAAGTCTCTATTTATAGGGAGGTGAAAGTGGGAAGTTTGTGTAGATTTCCGATGTGGGACTTTGCGCACGTCGTTGTGGAAGAGCGTCTTCCTTCGGCGTGAAAGAAGACATGTCTGCCTTTGGTGTTAGTCGCTTTGAGGCTAGATATGCTCGGTTGATTATGGTGTAAACAGTAGTCCCCCAAGTTCGCGGTCAAGAAGTGACTTCTGGGTTGGGAACTTGTGAATTTTTGTGTAATAATGACCGAGCATTCCAGGTTCAGTGGGAGCCGTAGGGCAGTCCCTAGTCCCCCAAGTTGGCAAGCTAGAAGTTGCATGAATTAGGCCTTATGAAGTGAAATTAGGCTTGCCGAGCTTTCGGCAAGGAGGCCGGCCTCTTTTGTTTAAAGGGAAAAATGTTGGGCCTTCGTTAATGTAGGTATGGCCATAATGACAATTTACCAAAACTGATGGGTCAGAGTCTTGTGAATCTTCGGATTATATTCTCATCACACTACTTGTGTGGTTTTGGTATCCAAGAGATATGCTATGGCCCAAAGATGAGTTGGGCTTGGCTTTTGGTTTAAGAGGAGAGGCTTGGCATGTGCCGGCTTTGACCAAAGGGGGGGGACCACGTGAGCCTTAATAACAAGATTTGAATGCTCCTTGCCGTTCGGCAAGGAGCCAAGGAAATTGGAGCTAGGCTAGGCATGTGGCTCAAAATTGGAGCTAGGCTAGGCATGTGCTGGTTTTGACAAGGGGGGCATGTGAGCATGTATTATTTTATTTTGCATGCACCTTGTCGTTCAGCAAGGAGGCCCGTACTGACTTGAGGCCTAGTTTGGGGTTCATGTGTCTTGGCGAATGGGGGCTGGGCTTGTGGGCCTTCGGTATGGTTGGCTAGGGTTTAGAATTTAGAGAGGGGTATAAATAGTCCCTATAGTTGTTGCCGTTCGGCAGCATTAGCCAAATCCTTATTTTCTAGCTTTGGGAGAGCTAGCTGTTTTTGTGAGCGGTGGAGAGGTCAGAGCTGGGTACTCGAGCTATCATCAAGGAGAAGGAGGTTTAGTTGCAGGTGCTGTTCGGCAAGATTGGAGAAGAGGTGCAAGTCCCCTATTAGCTGTTCATGCCATCCAAAGTTTGTTGGAGAAGAATATTGGAGCTGAAGCACCGTGAGCCCGTATACTTGGGTTCTTGAAGTTGTCTTTACAACTTCGAACAGCCCTTGCCGTTCGGCAAGGGTGATTGCAGGTATACTTTGGCAGCACGTTGTGGGCTCAGCAAGGTTCGGGCGTCGAGTCTTCAGTGGGTTCAAACGAGCGTCCCGAAAACTCCTTCACGGCTCCTGCCGTTCGGCAGGGCATTTGCGGTGGTCCGGGTTTTAGTGGCAGCTTTGGCGTGAACATGGAGCACGGGGAACCCGAGAATGAAGCTGGGCCGTGACTTGGAGCTGGCCAATTCGTGATTTTTCGGAGCTGGCCATTTCTTGGTTTTTCTTGATTTTTAGGAGGGAGAATAGTTGTGACCCTTCCCAAAAAGTTTCATGGGTGTTGCCGTTCGGCAAGGAAGCCAAGACAGTTTTAGGGAGGCGGGTTAGTGGAGGGAGGCAGGTGGCTGAGCTTGCGGATGTGCTGGGCTTGGTGAGTTTTTTGCTGTTGTAGCTTTTCCGTTTGAATCTGCACGGAACTTGCCGTTCGGCAGGTTTGTGAAATTCTCTTTCTTTTCTTCGGCAAGGGAGCTGGCCTCTTGGTCTGGGTGCTTGAAGTGAAGAAGCTGGGATTTCGTTGAGCTGGGTTCGTTTGCGGTTGTCACCTACCACGTTGATCCGTGAGTTGGAGCAAGTGGAGAGTTGAGTCTAGGAAGCTGGAGCACGGGGCCGACAGCAAGAGTGGTCTTGGAGCCCCTCAAGGGTGTCTTGATCAAATCTTGAGCTCTTCTTACACAACGTATTTTGGGTCTTTTCCCTTGAGCTTCAGCAAGGAGCCGGGTCCTCGGTGAGAGCAAGGTTGAGGTTTGTGGGGCTGGGTCGTTGCTTGTGACCTGGGTGTCTAGATCAAATCTCTAAGGTGAGTTGCTGCCATGGTTGCTCTGTGTAGTCTGTTAGAGTCTGGGTCTTCGCTTCGGTGAGCATTCTGAGGAGCCCCCCCTTTTTGTTTTCACGGGCCTTGCCGTTCGGCAAGGTCCCTAACTTTGTTTCGGTCAGTTTTGTGAGCTGGACCGTTGCCGAGTTTGCCGGAGCTTGAGCATACGTAAGCTTGGAGTTTTGGAAAGACTACCCAGCACCGTGGAGTTTGGACAAGGTGAGAAGCTTCCGATTTGTTTTCTTGGGTTCGGCAGGTGGCCTTTTTTTTTTTTTTTTTTTGAACTGTGAGCTAGTGAGTGATTGAGCTTCGGCGTGAGCTGGAGCTGGGCTTCCTTGATAGAATTCTCGGGAGGCCGTATTTGGTTTCGGCAAGGTTCCTGGTGCTTGAGCTTCGGTGGAGGGGCTGGGACTGCTTGGCAAGGAGCTGGGTCCTTGGTGCAAGGTCCCAGTTGTGGTGAGTTTATTGGTTCCTTCGGCAAGTGCTAAAAATTGCATGAGCTGGGCCCGTTGACAGGTGGCTAGGTGGCTCTTCCTTCGGCAGCAGGTATGTTCGTGAGGTCCCTTTTTGCTTTGCATGGGCCTTGCCGTTCGGCAAGGCCAACCAAGTTTGAGTTGATGATCGGGATTTTTGGTTGCTTGTTGCTTTGGCAGGTGGTTGTGATTGGAGCTGGGGTGCCTTGATCAATTGGAGAATTTTGTAAGTCCTTTTGGAGCTAAGCCTTCGGCAAGCTGAGACTTGAGGGTGCCTTGCTAGTGGCTAAGTTTTGTAGCTGGGCTACTTGGTAAACTTTGCTTGGTTGGAGCTAGGAGCTGCGACCTTTGTAAAAGTAGCTAGGAGCTGGGACCTTTGTGTTTGGAGTTGTAGCTGGGACCTTCGTAAAAGTAGCTAGGAGCTGGGACTTTGTGTTTGGAGTTTTAGCTAGGACCTTTGGAAAAGTAGATGGGAGGTGAGCTTTGTGAGCCCTCCAAATTGCTTTCACGTCCATATTACTTAATTGCTGCCCACTTGTTTGGCAAAGCCAGCCGGTTTTTTTATTTTTTATTATTATTATTTTTTTTTACTAACTTGGAATTCAACTTGTGTGTAGATTCAAGGGAGTTTGAGAGGGAAGATGAAAGGGTGCTAGGGATTCTCTTGTAACCCTAGGGCTCTTATAAATAGGAGCTTAGGGTGTAGGGTTTCACACTTGGAGATTTTGAGAAAACTTCCAAGAAGTGAGAAGGAGAAAATTAGATTTCCGGCGAAATACCTCGTGGTGGTGTTGTGGCCAAGGTGATTTCCGGCGACCCTCCGTGGTGGTTCAAACAAGGTTAGACCTTATTTCCCTTGAACTTTTTGAATTAAAATTCCGTTTTCGGTATGAACACATTGGAGAGTAGGATGAACACTTTGAATATGAGCATGAACGTGATGAACGTATGCATCTAGGTCAAAGAGTATGTAGATGCCATCCATTTTTGTGTTGTTGTGCTTGAATCTCCCTTGCATATGCATTAGTCCCTTTTTCTTGTTTCTGCATGTTGTAGATGTCTGGAAGTTCAGATAGAGAGAGTCCTGACCCCTTTGCCCTTGGTGGGGATGATACTGAGAGTGAAGAGGCCAGTGAATATATTTGTTCCGAAGATGAGAGTTCTCAGACTGAGGGTTTGGTGGAAGGACTCGTAGAAGCTAGTATGGTAGTTCATGAGGGTGTGAGGAGTGATCTGTCAGTAGACTCCGGGTCTGAGGCATATAGGGAGATGCAGATGTTAGAGGCTATAGCTGATCGGGGTCTAGCTATGCCTCGTTCATCAGAGATGGGCTCAAGCAACCAGGTATCACCATCAGGGTCTGTGAGTGTAGCCGTGGCTTCAGCTTCAGAGGGAGTGGACATACGGGTTGGTATCCCTTTGGGTGTGCGGAATACGCTTACAGAGTTGAAGTTGATTGAGCTTCAGAGAGATTATGGTGTTCCCCCGTATGTGGTCCTGAGGTTACCCACTGCAGCTGATGTAGTTAGGTACCCTCCGGAGGGCTCGGTGATGATTTTTACAGATATGTAGCATGGGCTCAGACTACCGCTTCATCCTTGGGTGCAGATGATGTTGGCCAAGCTGGGGTATGCGCCGGGGCAGTATAATCCCAACTTCTGGCTTCTGCTTCATGGTGTATACATTGCTTGGTGGTTGGTTGGGTTGGGAGAGCCAACATTCGAGCAATTCATGTACTTGTACTCAATTTCAAAGCAACAGGGGACTTTTGGCTGGGTACAAGCTAATTGCCGAAAGGCAAAAGAGAGAGGTTATTTTATTGGTCATAAGCCTTCCACGCAGAAGTCTTGGAGGAACAGGTGGTGCATGGCCTCTGGTTATTGGGAGTGTCCGCCCAGGAAGACCGTCTCCAGACATGTTCCTACCCACTTCCAGTCTATAGGTCCTTAGCCCCATCCTTTAAGACTAGTTGTGTTGTAGTGTTTTGACTCTTGGGTCTTTATTTTGTGCTTGTGCAAGTATAAATGGCTAAGTTACATCTAACCTTTTGTGCAGGTTCAGTGAAGTGGGGGCCGATCTCCAAGGAGCAAGAGGACGAGGTTGAGAGGGTAAGGTCATCGTTGTCGGAGACCGAGCGCGAGCGCAAGAACCTAGTCACTCAGGAGAACCTGTACGAGTCCGGACTTTTGCAAGGGAGTAAGTACCCGGGCACCGTTGTTGTTTGTCTTATAATTCTTTGTTGAAGTTGTGACTGACTTAGTTTTTGATGTGCAGTGGCAGGTATCATAAAGGGAAGCACGAAAGTGGTCACGGATCTGGATGATCCCGAGATGCAGAAACTACTCAGGGAGTCCCGGGCCAAGAAGGTGGAGAAAGGAGGTGCTCAGCGGGCGGCTGGTAAGCGTCCCATGAATGATGAAGGTCGGGTTGCCGATGTGCTGGGCAAGAAAAGAGCGCTGGAGGAAGCCCACAAGAGTGTGATGGGGACAGAGCCGAGGCTTCCTCCCTTGGACCCCAAGGCGCCGCCGAAACTCCCCTTTGGTATGGATGATGTGTATGCCGAGGGGGTGGAGAAGATGGACTTCTCCGAGTTGCGCCGACAGAAGAAGGAGGTGAAACTGGCTATGCATCGACAGGAGGTTCCCTTGGTGAACGTCTTCCTGGAGGGCGTGAAGAGTGACCCCGAGGTTTTGGCGAAGATCCCGGCCAACTCCTATGCAGCTCGGGTCCAAAAGACGCTCCTTACCCAAGCCTATGTAAGTTCTCATGTCTTATAAGTTTGTTTATACCATTCGAATTTGCCCTTGACTGGTTGTGTTGTGTGTGGCAGGGCTATGGTGAGATGTATATGCATATGGCCAAGGCAGATAAGGAGATCCAGAAGTTGAGGAGGCGCAATGAGATGGCCAAGGACAAGATAGCGGAGGCGCAGGAGGCCATCCAAGAGAAGAACACCCTGGTGCTGCAGATGGCAAAGATGAAGCGGTCGAGGGCTGAGGAGGTAGCAACTGCCCGAGCCGAAGCGATCGAGTCATTTCGGGGTTCAGAGGAGCTGAAGAGCTACATCAGGAATCGGATGGTGGCGATGCAGATGCATTGGGAGGATAGGGTGGCGAGGTTCAACCCTTCGGTTAGGATTGACTTTGACACGAGTGGCGAGCCTCCTTCCCCTAGTCCCTCGACTGATGATATGGCTGTTGCACCTGAGTCAGAGCCAGCCACTGGGGATGCCCCTTCGACCTTCCTTATGTATTCCAATTATTTATGTAAAACACTTGATGTTTATTTTGCTCATGTGTGAACATTTTGCCTTGCCTGGGGCAAGGTTATTTTGGTATGCTATGATATTAGACTTGTTGTCATTTTATATCAGTTGTGCTTCAGTAGGACCCTTTTTTCTGTGTCAGTAAGGCTGACTTCGCGCACGGGCTGGTCCGTGAGTCTTTTGGAGCTGGCTGGGCCTGTTGATGTTAGAGCTAAGGCACGAGACCTAGGCCCGTATATATAGCTCTATATAAAGAGGCATTATCAGATCAGTCTCTCCAAATTCTAAACCTAGCGCCGCACCCACATTCCTGCGTCTCTCTTTTCCTCTTCGGCCCTGTCTTCCTATTCATTTCTCTTTGGCAATTTCTCATTTCTCTTCGTTCGATCTTGTAGATCCCAGTCAAAGAGAAACTCCAGGAGGCTATCTCCCAAGCCTTCTCCAAATTGTTGCTTATTGTAGATCTTGTCAATGGCGAAACTCCAGGAGGCCGTTGGTGGAAGGCTCAAGGAGGAGGAGTCCGAATTGAGCATGGTGAAGGTGCCTAGCCCAACGGTTTTGTTGAACTCACTGCCAGCTATCCCACCAGAAGATCCTTTGGGAGAGGACACCATTATGCAACGGGTGTTTGAGGTGATTGAGGTGCTCGTGGTTGTGTTTGCCATGGATCCCTCAGAAGTTACCATAGATGCCTTTCTGTTTCATAGAGGTAGGGTGATAGGGAAATTGAAGACATGGTTCCAAATTGGGATCTGGATTGTGGCTTGGAAGAGATGCAGCTTGCGGCGCTGGCATTGCCTAGATACCTGGAGGGTATATCTGCTGGATAGGAATTTTGTGGCCAGAACTGTTGTGTTGAGCAGTCACATGTTTGTACAGGTAACATCCGAGACGAGTTTGGCATTTACTTAGGTGTGCTTGACGAGTTTCACTTCCAATTAGTGTACATGACCACAAGGCTCCGAGATTTCGTGGAGCAGATGGATGAGTTGATGATAGATGAAGCCCTATATGATTCTTCTGTTTCAGACCCTTCGGAAAGTGAGTCAGAAGAAGAGCCATGGGTGAGCTCAGCCATCGATAGCATTTTGAGAAATGCTATGTTTGAAGGATGACCCGTGCAGTGCCAGCAATACCATAGTTCATCTTCCAAGCTGTATAGTGCAATACCCATAGTCCCCCAAGTCCCCAAGTAAGAAGGACACTGGAGGGAGTGAACTTGGCATGGGTGCCGAAGGCGCAAAGATGCATGTTGCAGGGTGAAGTGGCTGGGCACGAGGGTGCCGAATGTGATACCAAGCTTGCATGTGGCAAGGCAATGTGGCTAGGCACGATGGTGCCGGGGACAACACAAAGCTCGCATGTCCTGAAGGCTTGACCTTCTTTATGTATTCTCGTTATTTATGTAAAACACTTGATATGATATTAGACTTGTTGTCATTTGATATCAATTGTGTAACCATGTGATTGATGAGAATGAGCCAGAGTCGGGCGTTTTATTGAATATGTGCCGAAAGGCAAAAAGTACAAGAGTTGGTTGAGTCAAGGCTCGAGACCAAAATTTAAGAAAACATAAAAACATAATGTCTTAGGGTCTAGACATGCTTACTTGTAGTAGTACTTGAGATGATCGGCATTCCAGGAATGAGGCAAGATCTTGCCCTTGGAATCACGAAGTTGATAAGCGCCGGGGCGAGAGATTCTGGTAACCTCATAAGGACCTTCCCATGTTGGGCCCAAGGTACCTTCAGTAGGATTCTTGGTGGCCAAGGAAACCTTGCGCATGACCCAGTCCCCAACCTTGAAGGCACGGGGTTTGACCCGGGAGTCATAGTACTTAGCGATGCGCTGTTTGTACGCGACGTTGCGCATGTTGGACTGGTCACGGAGCTCATCAATGAAGTCGAGGTTTAGGGCTAACTGCTCGTCATTGGCTTCGGCCTCATAAGTGGAGGTTCGGTATGTGGGCTGGCCAATTTCCACTGGTGCCACGGCTTCAGTACCAAAGGAAAGGGAAAACGGTGTTTCCCCTGTGGAGGTACGGAAGGTGGTGCGATAGGACCAGAGTACTTCTGGGAGTAGCTCTGGCCAGCAACCCTTGGCTTTGTCAAGCTTAGTCTTCAAGGTCCTCTTGATAATCTTGTTCACGGCTTCGACCTGGCCATTGGATTGAGGATGGGCCGGGGAGGCGAAGCAAAGCTTTATCTTGAGGTTGGAACAAAATTGCTTGAACTTTGCACTGTCAAATTGCCGTCCGTTATCCGTGACGATGGTGTTGGGGATGCCGAAGCGACATACGATATTTTGCCAGACAAACGTCTCAATGCGAGCTGCAGTGATGGTGGCTAAGGCCTCAGCTTCAGCCCACTTAGTGAAGTAGTCGACAGCTACGACTGCATACTTGACTGGCCTTTGCCCTCAGGCATAGGACCAATGAGGTCAAGTCCCCATTGCGCGAATGGCCAGGGACTGACCATGGCTGTCAATGGTTCAGCTGGGAGTTGAGGGATGTTGGCAAATCGTTGACACTTATCGCATTTCTGGGTGAAGGCCTGGGCGTCAGTGTGAAGTGAGGGCCAGAAGTATCCTTGCCTAATGGCCTTATGCGCTAGTGACCGAGCGCCTGAGTGACTACCGCAGATGCCTCATGGATTTCTTTGAGGACATAATTACCTTCCTCTGGGGTCAGGCACCGAAGGTAGGGGAGACTGAAGCCACGCTTGTATAGGGCGCCATTAAGGATTAGGTATCGGGCAGAGCGATAGCGGACACGCCGCGCTTCAGCAGGGTCAGCAGGTAGTGTCTGGTTCTGCAAGAACTGAAGGATGGGATCCATCCATGTGGGGCTGTGATCGATGGCGCAGATGAGTGGTGCCCGTGTGCTGGGCTGATCCAAGATTTCCATGTGGATATTCCGGCCGATGCCCTGCTCTATGGCTGAGGCTAATCTAGCCAGAGCATCGGCGTGACTATTCTCAGAGCGTGGCACCTGGCTTATGAGATAAGCATTGAAAGTTGTAAGCAAATGGCGGGTAGGCCTCGTCAATGGGCCGGGCCGGGCTCAAACAAATAAAATACTATTAGCGGGCCGGGCCGGGCTGGGCTTTTTTCAATAATTCAAAGCCCAGGCCCGATCCATAGGACGGGCCTTAATGGGCCTTATCGGGCCGGGTCGGGCAAGCCCGATTGGGCCGGGCTGTTATGGGCTTACTATTTATAAAGTCAAATATATAAAATTCATTTCATTCTTGCTAAAGTATGAAGCTTACCAAATGTCTTACAAATCTTATACCCTTCCAATCAAAAAGGTCTTACAAAATAACAATCTAATATAACCAAGTTATGCAAAATCAAATCAGATTCAATCACAATCTAATCAAAAACTTCACTGCAACTTCAAGGCAAACACTAAAAAGCATGATAATGTCCCAAAGTCCATTACTAGAATAAAAATCAATGCTTGCAAAATAAAATATAATCCTATTACATAACATTTCAACTTTGAATGGTCTCATTTTCAGATTCATTAACAATCTGAACTTCACTTTCTGCCATCCAATCTGGTCTTGATGCTCTTATGTTCATTAATTCTTCAGCTTGTTGCTCATCTGCTGCTGCAGCTTGCTTTCTTGAATCTGCCAGGGCCCAATCTTTCAAGCAAATTAAAGCTTCTATTGTACTGGGACTCAAACTGGCCCTTTTCTCCGATACAACTTTACCACCTGCACTAAAACATGATTCTGATGCTACAGTTGAAGCTGGAACAGTTAGCAAATCTCTAGCCATGAGGGAAACAACAGGGTATATTGATTGATTGTTTTTCCACCAACCCAAAAGACTAAATTGATTATAATCAACTACTTCTATGGTTGGTAAATCAAGATAAAATTGTAATTCAGAAGTGTTGATGGAAGAAGAAGAAGAAGAAGATAGCTTTTTCCTTTTCAAGCCTTCAATAGAGAAATTGTTCATTATAGGGACAGATATAGAACCAGAAGTTTGGCTCAAAGTAGTAGAAGTTGCAACATTTTCCACATTTTGAACCTCATCAGGAATTACTTTCTTCTTGTAGATATCAAATAACTGAAATAATAAAGTCTTTAAAGCTAAAATTTTTGAGTCAATGGTTAATTGATCAACACCTATCATGTGCAACCATTCAGCAATTGCAAATACTTTAAACCTAGGGTCCATAATAGTAGCTAAGCAAAAAACCATAGGAAACTTCAGTAGGATAATTAAAAACAAAGCATCCTTAAAAACAGAAAATTCAGAATATGCAGCAAATGATCCATGAATATCTGTCAAACAATTAATAACACGACTTGAAGTAGGATAATACACACCAGAAAATATCTTAGTTGAAGAATAAAAAATTTGTAAAAACCCACTAACAAGTTGTGCTATTATCCAATCTTCTTCACTAGGTACTTGTAAATTACAAAAACGTGATTCATTTACCTTTTGAACATACCTATGCAAAGGGGCTTTATATTTTATAGCAACATGTAAAAGCTCATATGTTGAATTCCACCTATGAGGCACATCAATATCTATATTTTTCTTTCCCATATGAAAATCACTACAACATTTAACCCAAATTTCATGTCTCTTGTTAGATGAATTCATGCTACGAACAATATCAGTAATTTTTTCAATAGATGGAGATAAAACTTTAAGTCCATCTTGCACAATCAAACTCAATATATGACAACAACATCGTACATGAAACAACTTTTCATGCACAGAATCCAACAAAAGAGTTGATGGAAGTATATTTGCAGTTGAATCATTATTTGATGCATTATCTAATGATAAAGTAAATATTTTGTTGTGAATTTTCCAAGATAACAATTCATCAAATATATGAGTTGCAAGTGACTCTCCGGTGTGTGGATACTCAATCATTTTAAAACAAATTATCCTTTTATTCAAACACCAATCTTTATCGATAAAATGTGCAGTAAGTGACATATAACCCATTTTCTGTCGTGATGACCAAACATCAGAAGTTAAACAGATTTTTGAATCAAGTTTTTCAAAAACAGCAAGTAAATTAATCCTTTCTATATCAAATTTTTTTAGCACATCCCTTTTACATGTAGAGGCTGAAATTCCTTTGTATTGAGGACAAAATGCACGCTGAATCAAGCCTTTAAAATCATGACTCTCAACAAATTTAAATGGCAGTTCAGCTCTAATAATAAAATCCACAAGTTCTTTTCGAGCAATATCATGATCATAAACAAAATTAGTCAAATTTCCAGCAGCATTAGCATTTAATAACATTTGACATGGATTTACACTAGATTGTGCATCTTCATGCCTTTTTAAATGACGAGATAAATGACTAGTGCCACTACTAGAATTACCAACCAACAAAGTATTACAAATAACACACTTAGCCTTAATTACTGGTTTACCATGTTCAATTTTGTTAACCTTTTCAAAAAAAGTCCAAACTTTACTTGTAAATCTAGGTGCACTAGGTGACTCTGAAGGGGTATTGGAATCATTTGTACTTTCAGTCAAAGGTGAGGCACTAGAAGCATCCATTTTGATGATATTAAGAAAATAAAGACAAAATGGAAGGTATTACTTGATAAACAGCAGAGCACAAGCTTTACTTTTGCAGCACTAACTCCTGCAAAATAAACCAAGACCTCATTAATAATCAAAGACTTCAAAGTTCAGCACAAAAACAGCAAGATACAAACTCAAACAATTGATATTCATTACCTTTTTCCACCAACAACCATATAAAAATGAAAGAAGGCCTTGCAAAATATATCCCTTTATTGGTCAGGAAGACACGAAAGGAAAACACTAATCTGGAAAAGGAAGATTCATCAATAGATTTTAAATAACAGCCATAACAGAGACTTCAAAAGTCATAAAGAAAAAGCAACGGATCTATTGAGAAAGAAGACAGAGAGCAAAACCAAAAGAAAGTAGGAAGAAGACAACCACCCTTGGAAAAAAAAAAAAGCTGTGGAAAGTTCATAAAGCCAAAGCAAAGCAACGGATCTATTCAAAAGCTGTGGAAGAAGACAACGGATCTATTCAAAAGTCATAAAGCCAAAGCAATGGATTTTAATTAACAATATGAAAGTTCAAAGGAAAAGAAAGCTGCGGAAAAGAACAAAAATCTGAACTTCAACATCAAGCATCCAAGCTCAGAAAAAAAGCCTAAAAAAGGCTTGAGAAGAAGTACCAAGACTAAAAACAAGCCTTTCAATAGCCACAAATTCTGATCATCACAAGCCCAAGGTAAAGGAACAATCATGTATGGTAGAAGCTGAAAATTCCAAGAAATGGATCTCCTTGTAGAAAGGTCCTACTGCTAAAGCTACGAAATGCATACACCATGTGATTAACTTGCATATCAGATGTAAATATCAAATAGTTTGGCATGCAAAGGAGGCAAAAAGTAAATGAAATCAGAAAAAGAAGAAATCCATATGGATACCTGAATTATTGGACTTGGATCGTTGTTTTCGATCTGTAATCTTAGTTTCTCTTGGACTTGGATCTACAAGATCAAATGAGGAGAGAGAGAGAGCCGAAGAGAAATGAGAGATAGCCAAAGAGAAATGAATAGGAAGACAGGGCCGAAGAGGAAGAGAGAGACGCAGGAATGTGTGTGCGGCGTTAGGTTTAGAATTTGGAGAGACTGATCTGATAATGTCTTTTTATATAGAGGCATCGTATTGGGCTATCTGACCTAAATGGCTATTGGGTCTTTTCCCTTTATTTTCCAGAAACAAGCACAGCCCCTAACGGCTATATTTTATAACAGCTATATATACGGGCCTAACAGGCCGGGCTTTTGTGGGCGGGCTGGGCCGGGCTCTCTTGGGCTTAATCAGGCAGGGCCGGGCGTCAGACACCTAAGCCCAAGCCCGGCCCAGCCCAATACGGGCCGGGCTATCCAAAAGCCCATGTCGGGCCGGGCTTTTGTTTTTTCTCGATGGGCCGGGCGGGCCCCCATCGGCCCACGGGCCCGCGGGCCAAATGATGAGGCCTAATGGCGGGTATGTTGGAGGTAGGCTGTCATGGAGGCGTCCTTGGCGGTGAAGTCTTGGTTCACTTGGTGAACAACGAGCTGTGAGTCGCTGAATATTTGAATTTGTCTGGCGCCCATCTCCTTGGCTAACCGAAGGCCAGCCAAAAGTGCTTCGTATTCGGCCTCATTGTTGGAGGCGTGGAATTTGAAGCGAATGGCGTACTCAAGGACAAACTTGTCTGGGGAGATGAGAACAAGGCCAGCTCCACATCCCTGGGCATTGGAAGAGCCATCTACATACAAGGTCCACAAGGGCTGAGTCAAGTCTAGAGTGCCGTTGCCGGCGACGTGGATCTGGCTTGATGTAGGAGTAGGCTCGATCGTAGTCTGTGAACTGGCCACAGTAGAGGGTTTGGTGAATTCAGATATGAAGTCAGCCACGACTTGGCCCTTTGTGGCTGGGCGGGGTTTGTAGTGGATATCAAACTCACCAAGTTCGATGGCCCACTTAACTAACCTCCCAGAAGTCTCCGGTTTCTGCAACACTTGCCGGAGCGGGTGGTTGGTTAAGACATGGATGGTGTGAGCTTGAAAGTATGGTCTGAGACGCCTAGCCGAAACCACCAGGGCGAATGCCAATTTCTCGATGTCCGGGTATCGAGCCTCGGCATCTTGTAATGCTTTGCTGACGTAATGCACTGGGTGCTCAGCACCCTCCTTTGTCTGGATGAGTACGGAACTAACCGCTGTAGCCGAGATGGAGAGATAAATCATGAGGGTGTCTCCGGGCTCAGGTGTGGACAATAAGGGGGCTCGGCTCATATACTCCTTGAGCTCGCTGAAAGCCTTGTCGCACTCAGCGGTCCAGGTAATGCTCCGCTTGCTACCCTTAAGGGCCTTGAAGAAAGGGGCACAGCGGTCAGTGGCCTTGGAGATGAATCTGGTCAGGGCTGCGACACGCCCAGTAAGGCTCTGGATGTCCTTGATTGTCTTGGGTATCGCCATGTCCAATATGGCCTTGATCTTCTCGGGATTGGCTTCAATACCTCTTTGGCTGATCATGAAGCCAAGGAATTTGCCTGAAGCCACCCCAAATGCACATTTGGTGGGGTTGAGCCTCATCCTATACCGCTTCAGAATGGTGAACATGGCGGAGAGGTTGGGGATGTGTTGGTCAGTAGTGCGACTCTTGACTAGCATATCATCAACATATACCTCCACGGTGTTGCCAATCAATGGAGCGAAGATGTGGTTCACCAGACGCTGATACGTGGCCCCGGCATTCTTGAGGCCGAAGGGCATGACCTTGTAGCAATAGAGGCCACGGTCCGTGATGAAGGATGTATAGGCATCCATGAAACTGAGGAGAGCGTGGCCAGCTGTGGCGTCAACGAGCTGGTCGATGCGGGGTAGGGGGAAGCTATCCTTCGGGCAGGCCCGATTGAGGTTGGTGTAGTCGACACACATGCGCCAGCCTTTGGTGCCCTTTCGAACCATCACCACATTGGCCAGCCAGGTGGGATAATCCACCTCTTTGATAAATCCAATGGTGCTCAACTTATCCACCTCTGCCCTCATGGCCTCATATCGCTCTGGGTCATAAGCCCGACGCTTCTGCCGAACGGGTCGGACGGCAGGGCTAATGCTTAGCCGATGGGAGATGATGTCTGGTGAGATGCCAGGCATGTCATTGTATGACCAAGCGAAGACCTCAGAGTTAAGACGGAGGAAAGTGATAAGATCAGAGCGAAGTTCCTGTGAGAGGGAGGTGCCGATCCTGACCTGCGGTCCGGGATGTCTTCATCGAGAGTAACCAGTTCAAGGTCCTCCACAGGCTCGGCCTGTTGGGTGACAGATTCCTCCCTAGGGTCTTTGGGCGCTCGGTGCCAGCTCGAGGTGGGGCTGGAACCTGGGTTACTGCAAGGGCCTCACCCCTATGCTGGCGATTAGTGGACTTCACTGCTGAAGCATAGCAACTTCGGGCACCAAGTTGGTCGCCACGCACCGTACCTGTGCCATAGGGCGTGGGGAATTTTAGTAGTAGCATATGTGTGGAAATGAATACCTTCATTTGGGTCATGGCCGGGCGTCCAAGGATGACATTGTAGGCTGTTGGGCAGTCAATAATGAGGAAGGGAGTGGTGATTGTCATCCGCTGGGGTGCTGCTCCAATAGAGATGGGGAGATGAATGCTTCCAATGGGCTGGACCACCTCACCAGAGAAGCTCACCAGGGGTGTAATGTTCCGGTCGAGTAAGTGAGACGGGACCTGGAGCTCGTTGAAGGCCTCAGCAAACATCACACTGACCGAGCTGCCGGTGTCCACCAAGATACGCCCAACATCAAAGTTAGAAATGTCGGCGCGGATAATGATTGGGTCATCATGGGGGAGAATGACACCACGCTCCTCCTCCTCGCTGAAGGTAATGGGAGCCCAGCCTGATTTATGTGTTTTTGGCAAGCGTCCCTGCTCAGCGCTGAAGACCTGGTGCGCATAGGTGGAGCGGACATAATGCTTGATGGAGTTGTTAGATGTTCCAGCCAGGGTAGGACCACCACTGATAGTTGAGATCATGTTGATCTGCCGTTGGTGAGGGTTAGGTGGGGGTGGGAGATTGTGCACGTATTTGTCCAGCTTCCCTTCGCGAATAAGTCCCTCAATGATGTTGCGCAAGGCAACACAAGATTCAGTATCGTGGCCACCGAATTGATGAAAGCGACAAAGACCCCGGTGTTAGGCATAGGCTTGCTGCCTGGTCTCCGAGGGGGAGGCTTGGGTATGATAGGTGCCTCGTTCACCAGGAGATTCTCGTAGGTAGTGTTCAGGGTGGTGAACACCTCGAACCTTGGCTTGGGTGAGAAGGGAGTGGAGCTCGATCACCCCGATCACCTGTCCGTGTGGGTTACCTCTGCTGGGTTGGTGGTGGTTGCCGTGTCTGCCCCGCTTGTTATTGTTGAAGGTATGCTGGTAGCTATCCTTCCTTTTGGGGTGCTGGGCGTCCTGGGTGCTTGGGGCGGGGAGTAGAATGTTGAGGTGGGGCCGGGGTGGGTGCTGAAGCAGGTGGAGGTTTAGCAAAAGGATTACGCGCTTGGGTGGCCGGGCCACGCTTGGAGTTGAAGTACTCAGCTTTGGCATGAACTGCCGCCTGCTTCATTAGCTCAGCATATGTGTTCCAAGGGTTGCTGTGCACCAAGTACCGGAAGTTGGATTCTCGGAGGCCACTCTTGAAAGCACCGAAGGCGGCACGATCATCAGTGTCTGGGCAGCGAGAGTATTCATGGCTGAACCTGGCTGCATACTCTCGAAGGGGCTCGTCCTCGCCCTGCCTAAGCATGTACAGGTCGTCTGCGGAGTAGAGGCGATCAGTCTGGATCATGAAATGGTCCAGGAAGGCCTGCTTCAGACTGTCGAATGTGTTGATGGTGCAAGGGTTCAACCTGTAGAACCAATTCAGGGCCGCGCCGCTGAGGGTGGAAGGGAAGAGGAGGCACATGCCTTCGTCAGTTAGGCCCTTGCACCCCAAGGCAGATTGGAAAGAATGTATATGGGTAAGAGGATCCTCCGTGCCAGTGTAGAAGGCGATGCGGAGGGGCTGGATTTCCTTCTCTTGGTGGTAGTTAAGGATGCGTTCCGTAAAGGGCCCAGGCCGTGGCTTCGCCCAAAGGGGTTGATGGGCGCGCTGCTGCTCGCTCTCCAGGCGTCGAACCTTCTCAAAGAGAAGCCTCATGGCCGGGTCGGCATGAGGGAGAGTCTCGTGTGCTGGAGGCCTGGTGTGTGGGTGGCCATGTGCTGGATAAAGTTCTTCGAACACCTCGGTGTGATAAGACTTGTAGTCTTCTAAGTAATCCTGCCCCCAGTTCTCCGAGTCCCCTAGTCCTTCCCCAGGGGGTAGCTGGGTAGGCTTCTCTGGGGGGCCTAGGTGCGTCACCTTTGGGTCTTGGAGATCAACGGAAATATGAATGGGTTTCCCCTGACGGTCCAAGATACGATCCCTGCAATCCCTGTAGACCTTTGTTGGTTCATGAGGCCGGTCCCTTGGTGGGGAGATGCGGAGTTGCCGTGCCTTGGTTGTCTCCGGATGGAGGGGGCCTTTACCCTTGCTGGTCCTAGGCTGGATTGGGGGACTATAGTGGGAGTGCTCTGGCTGGTGTGGCTGGGTATGCTCATGTTCCCGGGTAAGACTGCGTTGGGAGCCCTGGGCTTGGTTCTTTTCCCAGTTACGCTTTAGGGTGCGGTAGTCATGCTCCAGCTCAACGTTCTTGGAAAGAAGATGGTCACACTTCTCGGACATCTTGATGACACTGGCGCGGAGGAGTTCCACCTCGGCCTAGAGATTGACCTCCGCCGAAGGTCTCCTCTGGGAGGTACCCTCCTGGGGGGGATGGTGCTGGGCACCGTGGCTATCCTCGGTAGGCATAGCTGAGTGTGGAGTGGAGAAGAGGCGACGGGCCCGGATAGGTGAAGGAGCCAGCTGGGCTGGTAGAGAAAAATGGGATTCAAGTATCGGTTCCCACAGACGGCGCCAAACTGTTGATGCTCAAAATGGCTAGGCCAAGATTGAGTCCAACTTAGTGATGATGTGTGATGGATGATGGATGAAGGTGAGGACCTTAAGCTTGTGTGTAAAGACTTGGACAAGTGATAAATGTAAAGAAGACAAGATGTACGTGGTTCACCCTTAATGAATGGGCTACGTCCACGGAGAAGTATATTCTCATTATGATAACGTATAAATACATTAATACATGGGGAGAGAAGTCCCTATTTAAGTTGAGGGAAGTCTCTATTTATAGGGAGGTGAAAGTGGGAAGTTTGTGTAGATTTCCGATGAGGGACTTTGCGCACGTCGTTGTGGAAGAGCGTCTTCCTTCGGCGTGAGAGAAGACATGTCTGCCTTTGGTGTTAGTCGCTTTGAGGCTAGATATGCTCGGTTGATTATGGTGTAAACAATATGCATCTCTCTAAGTGTTTTGCCCATCAAGGAACACTTAGAGATATCCTTCATGCTATACGATTAATCCATTCCAATCCTTGTAGAACTAGGAACCCTTAAGCCTTATCCTTATTGAACACGGTTTACAGGCTTGCCTAATGAGATAGGTTTTGAGTTCCTAATAAACAATAAGTCTTTGTAATCCTAAGTTGATTAGAAGATCACTTTAGTAGGTTTAATGTAATAAACCTTCTTACAGTGAAGTGCACAAATAAGAGGGTTGTGGCCGGCACAAATATTGGAGACTCATCAAAAGTGAACCTACCAGCATTGGCATCATCTTCTTGGTCATCACTTGAATAGTAATATTGTTCCTTTGTGTGACTTCAAATGCCACCTCAGATATACCCAAAAGCTTGAATACCACGGTTACAACTCCAAATAGCGATGCAGTTACATAGGGTATTTTCGCGCATGGCCCCATTCTCACATGTTTCCACCATAGCTTGATTGATAGGCCAAATCCCAGGTAAAAACATAGGGTGTACAAAATCCTTATTAGAAACACGGCAACAAAGATTATGAGAGACGGTTCTTTGACCTACATAAAAAATAGAATCCGAACTTGAAAAAGAGATACCAATTTGTATTCACAAAATGAGGTGACAGTATTTGATTGATTTTTCAACAATGATTGTGAGCGTATTTTGTGACTTTAGCATTATTGTACGGATTTGTACTTCATAATTTGACAAAATTAAAATGACATGAACTAGATGACTTAGTTTTACCTTGGGCAAGAAATGTGAGTTGGTAATGATACAGTACGCTGGCAGCATAGTATAGCATAGATCAGGAATGGAATTTAGGCTCCGAATTAGCACGCTGGTGTAGGCCAAGCACTGCCTAAACTCCAACTTGGCATAGAGGGTAGCAAAGATGGGACTATTTTTGCTGAACAAAATTTCTAGGAAGCCTGTGACCCATCTCTACCTTTGGGTCAACATAACATGAGAAGATGAGGGTGCAGAGCCCATAAAGCCTGGTGGGTCTAGCATGCATAAGATAGACTTCCAGCCTCTTGCATGGATCTTCATCCCAGCTAGGATATCTTCTGAGACTGACCCATAAACCCAACCAACCTGAAATGAGTCAGCCCAACTATGTCAAAATTACTTCAAATTCCATTTTCACGAGTAATGTTTCGGTGTGACAGTGATGTTGTAACAAATGTATTTACTTACTAATGTTATAGTCTAGATTCATTAAATATTAATTATATTGTCTATTCGATTTATACAACTAATAACTTGTTAGTTAGTACTCTTTGCCCCCACACAACTCAATTAAACTCACATAATTCAGTTATGCTCCCTCATGGACAAAGTCTTAGGTCCACCAATGTTAGCACTCTTTTGCCCCCACATAACTCAATTAAAGTCACATAATCCAATTATGTCCCATCATGGACAAAGTCTTTGGACCACCAGTCCACCAAACTCACATACTCAAAATCTTGAGTCTGTCGGTGTCTGTAACCCTACAAATCCTTTTCATTTTCATCAGTCATGAGATGCGATAGAAATAATTGTTTCATATACACGAAGCACAAAAGGTTTTTCAAAGGTTTTTTGAGCTAATCAGCTTGTCCAGGCAAGTCTTATTTTCGGGCTTGTCCAGTTTGACTGACTCACTTCTTGTCATGGCAACTTTTTCTTCATAGGAACTGTTTTTGGAGCCTAAACCCCCTTTTGCTCTGGCAAAAGAGGATGGGTGGAAGTGCTCTTGAGCTAACTAGGGGCATATGGTTGATTTTTTTTCTTCATTAATAAGAAAAGAAAACATATATAATTGGACAAACCTTTGTCCCCTGTAATGTATTATACTCTTACGCAGAACCAGCAACTTTGTTGGCTGCCTCAACAACAACAATGGAAAGGTCACGAGGATGATCAATTTTCTCTGATAAAATATGAGTTGCTGATTCGATGACCTCCATGGAATTTCCAAACCCTTCTTTATCCAATGCCATATCTGTCAGATTTCCTTATAAGTTAGAAAATTCATCTAAGTAAACAGACGAAACCTCTCCACAAAATTAAAGCTAAATCTTTGACTATGATAAATAAAGTGCTCAAAATAGGGATAATTTTGATGAATGAGAGCTACTGATAAGGAATTTTAGGTACCTTCACTATCTAACCATAGATAACTTTACGTCTGTGAAAACATCCGCTCCCTGCATAGAGAGGTCCTTGTATCCCAGCGTATCCCATCCAAATTGTCTACAAAATATAGCCTCTATACATTAGTTAGATGCATGCATGTAGTACAAATATGTAATATCCTAGTCAATGGTCCAAAATTCAAGTAGGGAAGGTCTCTAAAATAAACCAATTATGCATGTCTAGGTCAAAAGATCCAAACACTTTTTTTTTTTTTAAAATCAAAGAAAATTTTTATCAAACCGAAGCAAACATCAATACAATCAAAAATTCTAGACTCTGATGTGCTACAACGTGGCCTCGTTAAAATCTTGCTATAAGAACCTTCAGTAAGGAAAATCCGATCAAGAAGAATGAGTGTTATACACCACCACCAACAGTTCGAACATGTATAATATGCGTGTGCAATTGTAAAAATACGCACTTTTATAGGCAGAACCACGTTGTTTCCAAATGGGTCATCTTTCAAAGTGTTGTAGAACATTTGTGGGTACTGAACAAATGCACCTTTTTTTTCATGCTTGAAACCAAGTAATAGGCACATCGCACAAAGAACGATCTTTGAATTGTTGGCATACATATCGCAGTCGACGTTCAACATAAATGGAGCATTTGTCATCACCCCAGAGACCCTGGTCTATACATAATAAAACTCAAAAATTGGTCACTTGGTAAAATCAGGGTATTTCTGATAAACTTATATAGCCATTGCTAGAATTTATTCAACATGAAATACTACGGTTTTCTTTGGCTGAAAGGAAATTCTCACCAAAACATTCATGGCGCCAGCTTTGTAATGGTGTGAATAATTTGGACGCTTCTCCCTGGCTACATAAACTAAATGTGGCAACCCATTAGAAAGCCTTTCTTTGTTCTCCCATATTACCTGTGCAAAATTGATCCAAATTAGTGATTGAAAAGACAATCTCTCAAACACAGAGAGAGAGAGAGAGAGAAGCCTTGATTATGGTGGGATGGTTTCTTCTGTCTAAGTGAGCAAATCCACATAGTCTCCAGAAAAATCAAGGGTTGCCAAATCTTGGACAGCATCTTCAATTTTTTGGCAGAGCTTTTGATACTCATCCTACAAAATCAAAGATGACAGACATACAAAGATTTGTACCATGAGCATGAGAATAACATAGCTAGATATCTTGAACCTTTTTTCTTCTGCTTGGTGCTCACTGTGTTTGGATATATACAAATTTAAACAAGCATGAAGCCAAATTCTACCTTCATTTTTGTCCATTCTTGTAGAAACCCAATTGGATTATCACTTGGCAATTTGGAATTGCCAGAGAAGTATCTGAATGGAGCTCTAACTTGAATATTATACTTTTTGCAAAAGGGTACCCAAAACTGAGCAAATTTAGAGGCTTCAGTGAGAGAGTAGAGGGTGAGAGGTGAGCAGCCATCATCAGAAACATAGCAAGCTAGCTTGGGAGATGGATAATCTACAGCAAGAAGAGAGAGCACTGTGTTCACTGTGATGATGGGTGGCTCTAGCTCTGCATCTGCTGTTGTCACAAACATGTCCACTGCAGGAAGCTCTGGCATCCTAATTAAGCATATTTATTAACATTATTTAATCAAACATGTTATCAATTTGGTCAAGAGATTAATATATATAATTGAGACTATTAATTCCATGTCACACAAGATTAGCATACTAAAATTATATATGTACAAGTATAAAATGATATAAGTGACATACTGTTGCAGGAGGTTTTGAGGGTAAGTTTTGTATTCAACAGGGGTCCATTGGGTGTTGAGGGTGAGAACCCAATTGAAGGCAAACCAATACTCACACAGGAAGGCAAGAAGCCAGACAAAACCATGGTCAGTGAGGGAGAGGAGACGATAAACAAGGAGACAGATGAAGAGGAACAAAATTGCAATTTCCTGGGCTCTCTGTAGTGTACTAAATTTAAGGGGGGTTTTTTCACATAGAGGAAGAGATTGAGAATTAGCCATTGGGAAACAGATAGAGATGTGGATGAGATTTTTAGTCTAAGGTGGCCAGTGCCAACTGAGTGAGTATATATAGACATATGGTATCAGGTATCAGCACCTTCAAACAGAGCAAGGCTAGCTGCAGCCCAATTGACATATTGCATATTCACGTGCTTGGTGCAAGTTTACCATTTAAGTTTGATATCCATTGTTGGGCCACTCTCTCACTGCTCAAGTTTTTTGAGGTTAGTTGTCTGACCTCAGTTCAATTTATGAGTGGCTCTCAGTTCAATTTATGTTCCCTATTTCTTTGTTGGATTGCAAGATGTATGATGGGGCTACACCTATATGTTTGTCTATCTCCTCCTATTGGTTTACCTCTTCACGTGCATGGTGCAAGCTTGATACACATTATCAACCCATTCTCTAGCAGCTTAAGTTTTTGAGGCTCACGATGACCTAACACATGATAATACCATTTTTTAAAAATAGCATAAGATTGTAGGCCCTTTTGTTTATGTTTCTGATTTAGTTTTTCTCTAGGAAATTGTATGACTTAGATCGATGTTATCAAATGCAGAACATGCTTGCCAGTTTTACAATCGGATCTCGTTATACTTGTGCTTGCCAGTTTTAGTCCAAATGCATAAAGTTGAAAAACATATTGTACCCTTTGCAAAATTAACTTCTGCACAAGGTGCAGAACATGAGTGTGAGCCCAGCAGACTTAAAAATGGTGGACAAGGGAATTCCATATTTCCCAGAACCAAACAACCCTTTCAAAAATGGCCAGAGGCAGAGCACCAAGCACACACTGCCTGCAACCTCTAATCGGCCTGACCCGACCCCATCATGAGCTGGTGGCTGCAGCCCAAACAGAGCAGAAGCCAGGGCGGTTATGTGCAGCAGCAAAACGGTAGTGGGAGGCACAAACATTGGGGACTTGTCAAAGGTGAATCTGCCTGCTTCTTCTTCTTCAGTGCCTTTCTCAGTTGAAGAAGATTGGTCCTTTTTTGTTACTTCAAACACTGTCTCTGATATGCCTGAGAGTTTGAGGACGATACCAAAAACTCCAAATAACCAAGCACTCATTGTGGTTATTCTTCCCATTTTTTGGTTGTTCCACCATGCTCGGATTGATAGACCGCTTTCAATATACTGTGATATATTGTACATATTGGTCGTGACAAATAGAGCTATTGGTATACAGTAAGCCAGTTCTTGGCCCTGCATCAATTTTCAAGAGCTATTGATTATTTCAACTATCGCACATGACGTAAAATATATGAGATTACGAGATATGCAAACTCATACATATTCTACTTGGGAAAAAAGTTTGTTTATGTAGAGGGATTGAGAACCTATATTTTTTTTACCCTTATCAAATTTTATTGATTTTCTATGAATTCATAATTCATGCTCACCTTGGGGAAGATATGTGTGTTGGTGATGATACTATAAGCTGGTAGAGCAGCATAGCATGTCTCAGGAATTGACCGTAGGCCCCACGTAAAGATCCAGAGGTAGGCCAAGCACTGCCTAAATTGGAGGTGAGCAAATACAGTACCAAATATGGGGCAATTTTTACTGAGTAGCACTTCAAGCAGGCCTGTGGCCCACCTTTTTTGTTGGGTCATGGAAGCAGGCCCACCTGTTGGGGTGCAACCCAGAAAGGCAGGTTGGTCTGGTGTACAAATTATAGATTTCCAACCTCTGTTGTGGATTGAAAGCCCAGTGAGGATATCTTCAGTTGTTGATCCATACATCCACCCCACCTACACAGAAAAAAAAAAACAAAAAAAAGAGAGAACATTTTGGACTCGTTGTGTTTTAAATTTCATTAGACTAAAAGCTAGTTGGTATTTAAAAGTGAAAAAAATATAAGCAGAGAATCCGAATTTCACACCGGCATACCTTTCTACCCCAATTGGTGCCATATTCGTATTCACAACTTGCAACTTGGTATGCAGCAGCCTCAATAGATTTCAAAAGCATGCTTGGACATTTTGTCTCCCCTCTCAAAGCATCAGCAGCTGATTTGGTGAGTTCCTTTGAATTTCCAAAGGTTTTAAGTAATTCTTGGTTGTCTAATTTTCCTGCCACAAATAAACAACCTAAGATATATATACACACACACACATGGAATGGAAGAAGGATTGGATATTTGATTTGGTTACCATCAGCCTTTTCAAGATTTCTTTCTCCAAATTTAACATTATTAGGGGACAGACCATAGATGACTTGTCTTCTGTGAAAACATCCTGTTCCAGCATAAAATACTCCTTGGATTCCTTGAATCCCATGCCCCATGTACTATTTAAAATTTAAAAAAAAAGTAGTTCATCGTTAGTAAATAATTAGAATTAAACAGTAATTAATTAGTCATTAAGTACTAAACTAATTAGCATTTTGCTTTGAGCTGTACCTTCCAAAGGACTGCCATCTGATTTCCAAAAGGGTCGTCCTTGAGCCCGTCATAGAAGATTTGTGGAAATTGAGCAAATGCAATTTCATTTTGGTTCTCATTGGATCCAAGCAGTATGCACATTGCATGAAGAACAACGCTTGGGTTGTTTGCAAACATGTCACAGTCTACGTTCAGCATGAAGGGGGCATTTGTCATTAACCCAGACACTCTGGTCTGCACCAACATATATATAATTCAACAATTAATTAGTTAAAAAAATAATTAATTAACATGATGAGAAATAATTCATACCAAAACATTCATGGCCCCGGCTTTGGAATGATGTGGATGCTTTGGCCGCTTTTCTCTGGATATATAAACCAATTGGGGTAGTCCATTTGAATGACCTTCCTCCTTGTCCAGCACCACCTTCAAAAATAAATTAAAAAAATCTAGCTAATGAGCTTCTAATTAAGCTGGTTTTAGAGTGCTTAATTTTATTTTATTTTTTTGCGAAACAGTAGAGATTCAATTGAAATCAAGGCAAAAACTCAAAATTCATCAGTAAGAACACAGCCCCAAATGGAGGTTCTTGCAATACAAAAACTGTAAAATCATAACCAACTATGCAAAAGTATTACAAAACGATGAGAACAAATATACGTCTTGAATCCCAATTCACATGAAATTACAGATGAGAAAGACCCAAATCCCTACAATAACCAGTACTTCAAGAAAATGAAGACAAAACAGTCTCTCAAACATCATGGACAGAAAACACCCCAAAAGTTGAGTGCTTAATTTGTTAATTATTTTTCAAGGGCTAATTATAATTAATGCTTGCTTTTGGTGGAGAGTAAAAATAACCAGTCAAACTGGTTTTTTTTTTTTTTTGGGGAGGTCAACAGTCAAACTGGTTCATGTAAGTCTTTTTGCTCTAGGACAAAACCGTACTATAGGGCTGGGGTCAGGTCAGGTCTTTTTGACGTTCACATTAAAATATCTGTGAATGTATATATCTACGCCCCAGTGAAGTGTCACGTCTTTGTCGTCTCAATAAATAGCCTCTAGTCGGTGACTCAAAACACGTGTATATATAATTGTTCATATAACTGTTGTCGGTACGATTCTATTACTATATTTAAAAAAAATTAATTAATTACAACGGAAATATCATTATTTTGCTATTACGGCTAATAATATTATGTCACATGTGAAAGTATTATTACACGTATTATAGTGTTATTGGCTGAAAATAGCACGATAATATTATCTCATTTCATTGAAATCTTTCTTCCAACTAAAAGGTATGTTTGAGAAGACAACTTTAAGAGAGGCATAAGGGGTAGATAAGAAGTGAATAATTGAGACTGCGTATCTGTCAGTAGGAGTCAGTGTTTACAGTGCTTACCTTGATTATTGTTGGATGATTATTGCGTTCTATATTTGAGAAAGGTGAAAAATCTTCGCTAAGATCAAATGGAATAGACTTGCCAACAGCATCCTCAATTTTGCGGTTAAGCTGCATATATTCATCCTACAAAACATGAAAACAAGTGCATTTGTCATCACATTACACTATTAGACCGGTTTATATATAAATGTTTGCAATGTAGAAATGTTCAAACCCACGATATTGCAAACATTTGCACTTGAATATTTTTAACAAAATATTTGGTATATTTTTCAAAATAAAAAATAAAAGACACTGCACTATCACCTTCATCGTTTTCCATTCTTGCTTGAATTCCCCTGAGTTCTTACTGGAAGGTATGGCATCATTATTGAAGTATCTGAAAGGAGCTCTAACTTGAACATTGTACTTTTTGCAAAATGGAACCCACAGCTTGGCAAACTTTGATGCTTCCACAAGCGAGTAGAAGGTGAGAGGGGAACAACCATCATCCGACACATAGCAAGCTAGTTTGTCTGTTGGGTAATCCACAGCCAACAGAGAGAGCACAGTGTTTATGGTAATGATAGGTGGTTCCAGCTCTGAGTCTGCTGTGGTCACAAACATGTCCACTGGGGGAAGCTCATGCTCAGCCACCCTACACATATATAACACAAAACAAAAGTTATGATATCCAAGTTACGAAAAATGTTGTTTTATTAGACTGTCTGATAACATAAGATATTATATATGTTACAAGATTGGCTGATCACAACTTAAGATGTTTATGTTGTCAGTCAAACTGTGAATCTGAGCCACAAAATGAGACGTGAAATGGTGTTACCGTTGTAAGAGTCGGTCGGGGTATGTTTTATATTCCACAAAACTCCATTTGTTGCTGATGGTGATGACCCAGTAGAGGGTAAACCAGAGCTCACATAGGAATGCAACGAGCCAAGCAAAACCATGGTTGCTAAAAGAGTGGAGACGATAAACAAGGAGTGAAAGGAGGAGGAACAGGATTATAAACTCCATGACTTTGTGCATGGTGTTTTTGTGCTCCAACCTTTCATAGAGAGGGGAAGAGAGTGAGTTGGCCATTGGATATGTAATCTAATGTAGTGAGGTGAGGGTGTTTGAGTTTTCTGCAGCCTCAACGCTTATTTTGCTGGTGAGTATTTATAGTCGGGTAGTAGGTCTAATTTGTGGTTGCCTGTTTATTCTAAACATGTATATAATCAGTCTCAACACCTGATTATATTCTAATGTGGTGAAAAGTTTCATTTTGCTACTTCTTCCCCATAAAACAATCATAAAATAATGAAGAATTGCAGAGGAAAGGGTTTATAATTACTAATTAATTTGGTGCCATGTCTGTTCCTTCCCTTTTCTCTCAAGTCATGGATGACTGCATATGCTGTGACTCTCTCTGAGTACGAGGCTCTGCGCCAGCCTTAAAAAAATGAAAAAGATATATAACCACAACCAATGTCCTAATTAAAAGTCCGAAATAGACCTTCCATGAAAAATAAATAAATAAATAAAAGGAATGCTTTCCATATTTATCCATCTGAGCAACAACACATAAATAAGATGACTGATAACGGCCTGATAAACTGAGAAATTTAGCATGCCCTTTACCTAATTATCTGCTTTGTTGATGGTGGGGCATGTGCCGAGCTCATCTGCTCAATAAAAGTGCGACATGTGAGTCTTGTACGACGCACCAAAGAAAATGAGAAAATCACTCTCTAGGTCTCGACCTACGAGCTATCTCCGGGAGATCGAAAGGAGGTAAGTCGTTCACGTCGATGACAAGACCCATTCTGACCATCGATCCGTCACGCCTCAAAAAGCGCACCCCCATCCATTCGAAAGCCAGGTATTAGCTATCCAAGTCACTACCTCACTAGATGAGACTGCCACCGTGTGTGCAGAAAGACTATTTTGCCCAGGTCCACCCCTTAGTAGAAATGTAAGGTCATCATGGGCTGAGGATGTGGACAACCCCTGACCACATGTCGTCTGACAAATCTGATGTGACACAAACAGCTTAGCTCCGAGCTGAGGTTGTTGGCCTGTAAATTAATTCATGTTTTGTTCTTCCGATAAATAGAGTAGTAGTTCTTGTAAAGAGGAGAGGTTTTTTTTTAGGAGATCACTCCCAGTAAAAAAGAGATAAATGGTAAACAACCCTGTCCTGAGTCATCCGATCATTTTCTCCTCCCAATGCTCCTCTCCCTCTAGGACGATCTTAATATACTTGTACTCCTCCGTGTTATCCACTTGAATACACTACAAAAAAAGTCAACAATGGTTACCATTTTATTGTTGACTGTTGATATTATTAGTCATCTTTTTTGGTGAGTAAAAGCAATAATCACCATGTAGTTACAATTGTGGGCTTCATGAAAAGGCTATTGTCACTGATATAACAACATTCGTGACATTGTGGAAATTGACTCTTAACAGCATGTGGGGCCCATCATCTTTCCAATCAACTTTAATTTACAATATTTTATTACTTATTTGCAGAGCTATCCAGCCCATCATCTTCCCAATCAACTTTAATTTACAATATTTTATTATTTTTTTGTAGTGATATTTGTGGATTCAACATACTTAATTAATTCGTCTTTACCCATATTGGGATAACTCTAGCCAACCTGTGAGGTTTGGCTGGATTCTCAGTGTTCATGTTCTAACTTCTGACATGAAAAATAGATAGAGATTGATGAGAATTGCAATGATTGATCACAAGAGAAGATATATACAGATATTGGGGAGATGAGATATATAAAATTATAAATTTACTAACAGATAAATAAAAAGCTACATGAGATGTATCATCTTTTTCTTTTTTTTATTGATATTCCTATAATTTAGTTAGGCAACTATTTCTTTTGAAGAAAAAATTTAGGTAGTTTGATAATTATTTTAATTTTAGTTTTTAATTTTTAGTGACTGTTATTTATCCTCACTTCCATTTTCTTTTTATTTATTTATTTATAATATTCTTAAAGACTTAAAAAATTAAAAATTAAAATTGAAATAATTATCAAACTACGAGTTAAGAATGTATATCAAACTAATCATTGTTTTTTTTTAACTCCAGACAAACATTGATTAATTTAATGCCATGAAACTTTGAAGTTCGAGACAAATCATGAGAGTTTCTCAGTCTTCCGTTTCCAACTTTTGCTGCGAAATGCAGAGATGGAGTTGGCGCTTTCGAATGCGATCAACCCAATAAGATTTTTGTTCTGCCACTCCCTCTCTTTGTTTTGTCTGTTTGTTTTTTTATTTCAGAATAATGTAAAAAAGTGTGTAGCAGACCAGAGGGAGAGCCCGACGTCAGTCCTGACGTCATGATGTTATTTGATTTGAAAGAAGAGAGCGTACTTGATTTGAGCTCTGCAAGTGCCAAACTGTACGTATCATTATCGTAATCACTATTAATTGGTGTATATTATATGATTAGCTCTTTCTTGAGGCATGAACAAATTATTGGTGTATGATTGTAGTGTGTGAGATATATAACTTGACCAATGACCAGTAGTATTTTTCCGGCGAGATTATAATGTGTGAGATAATCACAAAGTGACGTAACGAGGAATATACACAAACCAATAACATGCGAATATTAGGCTTTACTCCACCCATTTGTCATAGCAATAAGTAAGGGTAAGGTAAGAGCTGTCATTATTCACATGAATAGTAGTAGTTTTTGCAAAAGGTTTGTGGTGTTTCCATCCATTGTCATGGCAACCTAAGACCAACTACTATTCACATGAGATATGAGGAGAAGAATTTGTATAGAGTTTTGGTGTGGAAAGTGAAAAATATGACTAAGTATTTAAATTAATTTTGTATATATATACTTTTTTCATTGCTGACGTTAACAAACTCAGGCAACAACCCATGCTATTCTTACCTTCATGCTTGCCCAGGCTTATGGAGCCCACCAATTGCCCGAACTGCATGTGTGCGCTGGAACCTCTACCTGAGGCTTGGCCCCCTCTGCCCGGGCCACAACCTTCCGGAAGTGCTCTTACATATTGATCCAATTATATAACGTACTGAATATGCTATGCAGGTAATTTGTATTGCCATTTTTATAAGCTGAGTATTTTCAGAATGACATTATTGTTTGTGTCCTAAATTTATTTATCACGTTTTTTTACATCAGAAAATGTGATGGAAGAGTGTCATGAACATGGACCATAGAATTGATGCACCAAAAACACTTTGGGAAGAATCATGAACCGAGCAGCAATTAGGAACATGCAACACACTTTCAATAAACAGCACCATCTTCAACTGGTTTCTCTTTCAACTCTTGATACACAGAGATTCTCAGTGCCCACACCACTCTCAGTGACTTCAATTAACATCTTCAACTGTGTCATTTCCCTTCTTTCAAAGAGGGCACATATTTGTGCACAAAGTGTAGAATAGTAATGTGAAACCAGCAGACTTGAATATGGTGGATAAGGGAATCCCATATTTCCCAGCACCAAACAGCCCTTTCAAAAATGGCCAGAGGCACAGCACCAACCACACACTGCACATAACCTCTAATGGGCCTGACCCGAGCCCATCATGAGCTAGTGGTTGCAGCCCAAACAAAGCAGTAGCCAGGGCTGTTAACTGCACCAGCAAAATTGTAGTGGGAGGCACAAAAATTGGGGACTTGTCAAAGGTGAATGTGCCTGCTTCAGTTCCTTCATCAGTTGAAGTAGATTGGTCTTTTCTTGTGACTTCAAACACTGTCTCTGATCTGCCTGAGAGTTTGAGTATGACACCAACAACTCCAAATAACCAAGCACTTATTGGGGTTATTCTTCCCATTCTTTGGTTGTTCCACCATGCCCGGATTGATAGACCGGTTTGAAGATACTCCGATAAAGTGTACACATGGTAAAGCACAAACAGAGCTATTGGTATATAGTAGGTTGGTTCCTGGCCCTGCATTGCACATTTGGAGCAGTTAGAAAAAAATACCTGTGTTAAAAAATAATAGTATAACACTAACATCTTGAAAATTTGTACCCGAATAATGTGGCAACACAGATAGTAACGTTTTACTTGATTCACAAAGTGGGCTCATATTTCAGTTATTTGATGAACAAAATAGATGATCTATGTTGTATGTAGCATATATTTAGGGTACTGATTTTCTCACTCATTTTTTATCCACTCACACTCTATTTTTTTAAAATTGTATGTTCTCACTCCTCTTTTGTTCATTTACACTCCCTTTTATCTTACAGTAAAAAATATTAAAAAATAAAAGGAGAGTGAAAAAGTCACTGCCCTATATTTAACTTGCATCAACCCTAAAGTCCAAGGATGTGGGTGTGCTCTCACCTTGGGCAAGAAATGTGTGTTGGTGATGATACTGTAAGCTGGCAGAGCAGCATAGCATAGCTCAGGAACAGAGCGTAGGCCCCAAGAAAAGATCCAGAAGTACCCTAAGAACATCCTAAATTTGAGGTTTGCAAATATAGTATGAAATATGGGACAATTTTTACTGAGCAGGATTTCAAGCAGGCCTGTGGCCCACCTCTTCTGTTGGGTCATGGAAGCAGGCCCCCCAGTTGGAGCACACCCTTGAAAAGCTGGTGGGTCTGGTGAACAAACGATAGATCTCCAACCTCTCTTATGGATTGAAAGCCCAGTGAGGATATCTTCCGTTGTTGATCCATACATCCACCCCACCTACACAAGAAAAGAGATCAACAAAAACATAGACAAAAAAGAAAAAGGAGCTTGCAACTTTGAAAACACACTGTCACTTAAACCTTTGGGAAACTCTTAAAAACACACTCTTGATCGGGAGGGGTATTCGAAGCAGGATCTTAAGTGCACATGTAACTTTTAATCATTTGAGCTACAAATCTCTTGTTTATTCCGACTTTTTAAATCCCAACTAATGTGACAAAATATAAGCGGACATACCTTTTTACCCCAATTGGTGCCATACTCATACCCACAATCTCCAACTTGATGTGCAGCCTCCATGGATTTTGAAAGCATGTCTGGATATTCTGTCTTTCCTCGCAAAGCATCATCCGCTGATTTGGTGAATTCCTTTGAATTTCCAAAAGTTTTAAGTAGCTCTGGTTTTCCTTGCAAGAAAACTTAAAAAATTAGGATCACGCATTCGTCGAGCTTATACTCTTACTAACAAAACAAAATTAAGAGACATTTGGGGATGGAGAGAGGGATTTGATTTACCATTAGTCATCTTGACATCATTTGGAGAGAGACCATAGATAACTTTTCGTCTATGAATACATCCTGTTCCTAAATAAAAAGGGCCTTGAATTCCTGATATTCCACGCCCGGTATACTACCATATAGTAACAAATATATTGATTAGTTCACCAATGTAAATCATACTCTTCATAAATTTTAATTTATGGACCGTCATATACTTTTTGATATGAAATTAATTTGCAGGAGGTGCACCTTCCACAAAACTGTCATCTGATTGCCAAACGGGTCATCCTTGAGTCCGTCGTAGAAGGTTTGTGGGAACTGAACAAATGCATTTTCCGTTTCGTTCTTGGATCCCAGCAACATGCACATTGCATGAAACATCATGTTTGGGTTGTTGACCAACATGTCACAGTCTACGTTCAGCATGAAGGGAGCATTTGTCATCAACCCTGACACTCTAGTCTACACCACATGTATAATTGATCAACAATTAATTAATTTGGTTAAGATTACTCAAAACAGATGGAATATATTACTTATAAGACGATGATGTCTCGATATCATTATCACTAACAAATCATACTGACATGTTATCGATAAATATTTCGTGAGTATATTGAGATTCCGGATTCTATATATGAAATTGATTATACCAAAACATTCATGGCCCCAGCTTTGGAATGATGTGGATGCTTTGGCCGCTTTTCTCTGGATATATAAACCAAATGCGGCAGTCCATTTGAAGCACCTACCTTGTTCTCCCATACGACCTTCAGAACAATTGGAAAAAAAAAATAATAATCTAAATCAGTCATCGATTAATAAAGTGAATAATGACTTCTTTTTTCTCTTTAGCTTCTCTTCCTTACTGTTTCCTCTACCTCTCCAAAACTATACTAAGCTGACTCCAATTATGTTAAATTTCAGGACAACAAAACCAAGATATTTGTGTGTCTGTCTGTCTCTGTAAAGTTGCTTTCGAGAAAAGCCACCATATATACAGAGGCAAAAGGAGCAGACAATCCAGAAATTCCTAGCTGTATACCTTGATGATTGTTGGATGATTATTGCCCTCTATATCTGAGAAAACTGCAAAGTCTCCGCTAAGATCAAATGGAATAGATTTGCCCACCGCATCCTCAACTTTGCGGCTAAGCTGCTCATACTCATCCTGCAAATTACACATGAAGACAAACAAGTTCATTTGTCATCATCCCGAGGAAATTTCTCTTCTCGTGTTAGACAGTCTGACAACATAAGATTTTTTTTTTTTCTTTTTCTGACAACATAAGTATGATCAAATTTGACTAAAGGAGTATAATTAATCACCTTCAGTGTTTTCCATTCTCGCTTGAATTCGTTTGATTTATTTCCAGAAAACATGGTATTATTATTGGAGAAGTATCTAAAAGGAGCTCTAACTTGAACATCGTACTTCTTGCAAAATGGAACCCAAAGCTTGGCAAACTTTGATGCTTCCACAAGCGAGTAGAAGGTGAGAGGGGAACAACCATCATCAGACACATAGCAAGCTAGTTTGTCTGCTGGGTAATCCAAAGCCAACAGAGAAAGCACAGTGTTTATGGTAATAATAGGTGGTTCCAGCTCTGGGTCTGCTGTGGTCACAAACATGTCCACTGGGGGAAGTTCATGCTCAGCCACCCTAACAATTAAAAGCACATGATTAAACATCAAAGTGAAGAAATTATTGAACTAATAAATGGACACTAAAAAAAAAAAGGGATGTGTATACATGATCGGTGTGTTACATACCGTTGTAAGAGGCGGTCTGGGTATGTTTTGTATTCAACAATGTTCCATTTGTTGTTGATGGTGATGATCCAGTTGAAGGTAAAGGAGAGCTCACATAGAAAGGCAATAAGCCAAGTGAAACCATTGTTGTTGAAAGAGAGGAGACGATAAACAAGGAGTGAGAGGAGGAGGAAGAGGATTATAAACTCCATGACTTTGTGCAAAGTGTTTTTGTGCTCGAATCTTTCATGTAGAGGGAGAGAGTTTGGGTTAGCCATTGCAAAGATGAGAAGAAAGTGAGGGTGTTTTGGCTGCCTAGCTAGCTCAGTGTTTATATATATGTAGCTACGTGCATATACTTATAGTGTGGTCTAGTTGGCTTTGCAGGTTTGCTTGGTTTTTTTTTGGTACACGTGGCATAGGATTATTTTCTATTACATATTGCATGAAAAGCCAGGAGCTTGTGGTCCAGAGCCGGCCTTGGGCAGGGCAACTGGGATTGAAAGGCGAACTAAAAAAATTACAAATTTATTCAAAATGGGTGTTGAAATTATAAAAAAATCCAAGTACTATTTAAACTTAGAAACACACCCAAAAAGTATATTAAAATAGTATTTTTTGGGTGTACTTTTTGGGGTTTTGAATGTGTGTAATAGTACTTTTTGGGTGTGTTTCTAAGTTTAAATAGTACTTGGGTTTTTTTATAATTTCAACACCCATTTTGGGTTTTTTTTATAAAAGCCCCTAAAAAAATCAAGTTAAGCCTTATATACATATAGAACAAAACAAATAAAAAATTAGAAGTCCTCATAAAAAAATAAAAAATAACCAGGGGTGCATATTTGTTTAATCCTCCCTTCCCCATATATGCTAGCAAATATGTTGTTTTTTAATCCTAGCCCCAAAAAAACCAAAACAAAACCAGACTATACTAGGGTTTAGATTGTAGTTGTCTCAATTTTCTTATCTACCTACCTATCATCCCCTCACTCATAGAGTTACACCGTAGCCTCTCTCTTTCCCTATCATTTCCTCTCCATGGCAGACGAGACGAAGTCAACAGAGCTGTAAGTCCTTTCTCTTTGTCTATTTATTCTCTATGTTGCTGCTATTTTCCAAATAATCACTTTGTATAGGAATTCTTGCAATTCAAGGTCGCCAATTGAAAACTTATTCGTCGAGAATTGAGATGGGTTTCAGGTGCAGACCCAATAAGCAACAAAGATTATTTTTCTTGGGTCTTAATCTGTTTTGCAGTAAGAACATGAGTTCTATAATGGATTACCTCGTTTAAACATGAAAATTTATCTGAAGATTTACCAAAAATTCATTTGGAAGAGTAAGCAGAAAATGAAAATGAATTGAAAATTTATGATGCAAAAATGGCAGATTTACTTTTAGAAAAGTTTCATGTAAGAGAAACTAACTGCAAATTCCCTATGGATGAACATGATGACATTTTTCCTCAAATTATTATCATCAAACAATAACAAATGGGAAGGCTCATGTTGTAAAACAATGAATGCTATAATTTTAATAAAATTAATTAGTTGATAAAAATTATAATTTTAGTGATTACTTAATTTATATGGCACACTTTAAATTTTTGCCCAGGGCCTCAGATTCCCCACAGCCGGCCCTGTTGTGGTCTATATTATAATGTGAGAATCCAACTCAAACACGTAATTTCATTTTGTTCTCTCCATCGCTTCCTTTCTTCCAAAAGGAAAAAATAAACAAAATGTTGAATTGTGTGACATGTTTCAAGGTATGATTGAACAAGATCACAAGGCCATAGCATGTGGTGGTGTGCCAGCTATAAATTCTTTTTGGCAATTAACCATTTGCATATTCTTGAGGCATGCTTCAAATTGTATGTTCCGTGATCACATGAATCCAAACAGAAAGATACACGGCAAGGTTGCCATATATATCATTCTAGAGAACAATGGTATCCAATTATTTGGGTGGATGACCACCATACGACTTAAAAGAGTATGGAAAGGAAAGAAGAAGAAAAACGAAATATAATTTCACTCTCCATTTGGACCATTTGGACCATCTGGGCCATTTGGACCATTTGATTCTAATTTTTATTTTAATTACCTTTTCACTTTTGGGCAACTGCAGAAGATGACCGATGTCTCACACTTCTAATACAAACAAACGAAATCTTGAAAGTGGATGTCTTTTCTGTGGGGATTGTGTGGATGAAAACTCTCTTATCAGCCAGTTCATGTAAATTCCAAGTATACTCTTGTGTGCTTGTAAATCATAAAGATTATGTTATGTAGCTATGAATTCTAATTTACATCAATTACACTGTAGGCTGGAATTTTCCGAATTCCAGCATGCACCATTGCTTGCCTCACAGCAGCAGCACGATCCCATCTCTCTGTCCCAGCATTAATGCTTGACAAAACCACGTATCGTCCACAATGTTGTGGCTGCAACTCAAGCAGTTTCTGCCCAACTTCATTTCCCAGCCCCGCGGTCCCATGAATATTACAAGAACCCAAAAGAGCCCCCAATACAGAAGCATCAGGCTCAAAAGGCATGCTCTTGATAAGCTCAGTTGCCTCCAAAAATAGGCCTGCTCTGCCCAGGAGGTCAACCACACACCCGTAGTGTTCCATTATCGGTTCAACCCCAAAGTCATTGGACATTGATCTAAACAACTCCAGACCAAAATTCACCAGCTTTCCACGAGCACAAGCTGTAAGAACTGCGACAAATGTAACTGCAGTGGGCTGCAACCTTTCTCTCTTCATTTTTTCAAACAAGTCCAAAGCCTCCCGCTCCTTACCATTCAAAGACAGAGCTGAAATCATTGCATTCCAAGTACAAACTTCTGTGACTACCATCTTCTTGAAAACATTTGCGGCACTTCTCACGTAACCCATCTTCCCATAAAGATCTATCAATGCAGTCCCCAGAAATGCAGTCAATTCAATCTCTTTTCTAATAACATACCCATGTATTTGCTTTCCCCAATAAAGAGATCCCCACCCATCCAAATTAGCACATGAAGAAAGCACAGTAACATAAGTAGCTTCATTTGGCTTTACAAAACAACCCATCAAATCCTCGTGCACCATCATCTTAAAAAACTGAATCCCCTCACTGAAACTCCCATTTCTCCCGAACCCATTAATAACACTTGTCCACGAAACCACGTCCTTCTTGGGCATGCTTTGAAAGAGCAAAACAGCCGAACCCATATCCCCATTCTTCCCAAACCCATCAATCATCGCATTGTACGCTACAACACACGGTTCAGCAATTTCCTCAAACACCTTGCGAGCATCACACAAAATACCAAACTGAGCATAGAAGCTAACAAGCGAGGTTTGTATAAATGGGTCATGCAGAACGCCCCGTTTCACAACTTGGGTATGAAGGGGCGCGCCCAAATTGGGGGAGGAGGAGGCAGAGGCGGCTTTGATAAGCGGAGGGAAGGTGTGGCTGTTGGGCGGGGCTTGGTGGGCAAGCATGTGGGTGAAGAGGAGGAAAGGCTTGTGGGCTTGGCTGAAACCGAGATGGGATCTGATCAAAGTGTTGTAAAGGAGGGTCGTCATCCATTTTGAAGCTGAGCTAGGGCTTGGGCTGTGGAGGAGATGACCGTGGGAGATAAGGCGGGAATGGATTTGGTTGATTTGGTTTGGGTGTTTGAGGAAGCGTTGGAGGAGTTGCAGTAAACACTCGGGAGATGACGAACGTGGCATAAGACCAATTCGTGTGTGGCATGAGACTTTAACATCTGTGTCAAAAAAGCAACCCAAATGTACAAAACGACGTCGTGGTGGCATTTCTTCGTCTCTAATAATTACAGCTGTTTTTTTTATATTTTTGTTGAGTGAAATTTCAGTGGAGAATGTTGGCATCGGCTGCTCTTAATCTGAGATCATCATCAGCTTCCAGAACCTTCTCCAAAGCTCTCCCAAACTCCACCGCCGCTCCTTTCTCACTCGTACGGACTCTCTCTCGCTTCTCAGTCCGCTCTATGGCCGACTCTGCTGCTGCCCCATTCAAGAAAATCCAAATCCACAGAGGCGATACTGTGAGTCTTGCTTCTGCCCCATTTAGTCTTTTGCTTTTCTTTTCTTTCTTTTTTTCGAAATTCTGGTATTGGGTTTCTTTTTTCTTTCAATAGAGCCTGTATGATTTTTTCTTTTGACAATTTTGACTGATGGTAAAAGGGAATTTGATGTTTTTGAATGTATTAGGGAGGAAATGAGATGGGATTTGTGTCGTTTTGTTAGATTTCTATGTTCGAGTGAATTGGAACTATTTCCAATTTTCCATTTATGAAATTAATGTGATTGTGGTAGAATTGTTTATTTTATTTTAAAGAATCGTACTTTATTTTTTTCTAATGTGATCGGGCCTGGATTGATTATAAAATAAATTTCAAAAATATTGCCCATGTTGTGGCCTCTCGGAAAGTTGTGCATGCGTTCATATCTATGGTTTGTTGGTGATGTTGGCAAATGGGTAACATCCACGCTACCTTCTCTTCATGCTCTTCAACTTTGTTCTTAGATTTCACTTGTCTCCCAGTTCTGTTCTATTGAGACATTTAAGCACACTAAGTCATACTGCTGAACTGCAACTATGAAGTTGATTGTCTTGACAGATTGTATTTAGAAACCATTTCATTCTTTCGTTGCAAATGAACTGAACTTTTTAATTGAATTGTTCGTGATAATACGTTTTTGTGGTTACTAGCTGCTACTAAAACTTGTTTCTGACTGTTCTTCTTTTATCTAATTGACCAGGCATTTGATGCATATGTTGTTGGAAAAGAAGATGCTCCTGGAATTGTTGTACTTCAAGAGTGGTGGGGTGTGGATTTTGAAATCAAGAACCATGCTATGAAAATTTCTCAACTTGCTCCTGGTTTCAAAGCACTTATCCCAGAGTAAATTCATTAAGCTTACTTTAATATCTATTAGTATTATGTGTATGCTTATTTAATTACTTGTTGCGTTTGAATGCTAAGTATCTTCTTGCTTAATTTTTCTAGCTTGTATCGGGGAAAGGTTGGTTTGGATGTTGCAGAAGCACAACATCTGATGGATGGTCTTGATTGGCAAGGTGCTGTAAAGGATATCCAAGCTTCTGCTAACTGGCTGAAAGCAAATGGTTCAAAGAAGGTGTGACGCGGTTTACTTCTTGTTTAATTATATAATAATTGTCTTAGTAGCTATAATTTGGGGCTGGTCTGGGGTCTGGTTTGTCTTATGGTGTATATATGTTATGGAAATATGAAAAAACAAAACAGGAAATACACGAAACAAGGTGTTCACTAACATAGATAAACTTTAAACAGACACTGCCAACCAGCTAACTAACAGCAAAAGTACATTACATATCTAAGCTAAGTTATATCTTAATCGTCAATGATGCCTTATTCCTTCTGATATGTTTGTCCATTTTTTATGATCTCTTTGAGACATTCAATCTTAAGCCTTGTGATGCCTAACTTTATTATACAACAAAAATCGCCACAGAACAGTTGGATGATTGTTATGTCATATTGAACAGATAGGTAAGTCAGTGCTAAAATCTGAAGTTGATCTTTCTTTTTCTCTATTAAGTGCTATAAATATTCAGGATGAGAATAACCAATGTAATGCATGAGTCATGACTAGAAACTGCTTTGAAATGCCATCATCCACAAAATTTAGTAAGATTCTGCTGTGTTCTGATAACCAGTCCTCCTTCGAAGTTCGCATCACTAAAAATTATGGTTATATCAATCAGTTATGATATGAAGAAGTTTAGAAAGTAAAATCATTTGCTAAATTAACCTATTGTTTAATCAAAATAGGTTGGTGTTACTGGATTTTGCTTGGGGTGCTCTCTCAATTGCAAGTTCTGTTTTGGTCCCTGAGGTTGATGCTGTTGTTGCATTTTACGGAGTACCGTCATCAGAGCTTGCAGACCCTGCCAAAGCTAAGGCTCCTGTTCAGGCTCATTTTGGAGAGCTTGATAATTATGTTGGCTTCTCAGATGTGGGGGTATTGATTTTTCTTTTTATCTTTCAGTCTTGATTATTTTTGGTTACCTTTCTTTATTTTTTTATGAATTTCTTTTTCTGTATTGAGTTGTTGATGCCTTATGATTGTGTATAATTGACGTAGCAAAATTCTAGGCCCATTCATGTTCTGGAACCCCCATTGGATCCTTGTTAGACCTTAGCCTTCAAATTTATGAAAAAAAATTACTCATGCTGAAATTGGATTTTGATTTTCAGGCTGCCAAGTCTTTGGAAGAAAAGCTGAAAGCATCAGGAATCCCGTATGAGGTGCACATTTATCCAGGCAATGGGCATGCCTTCATGAATAGATCTCAAGAAGGTGTGAAGAGGAGGAAGAACATGGGCATGCCTGATGAGGATGAAGCTGCAGTTCAGCTGGCTTGGTCTCGCTTTGTGTCATGGATGACTCGTTATCTGTCTGCTTAAGTTTTACTAGTCTAGTTTTGTATATCCAACATATGCTCTACTTACTGGTTGCTACTATCTCATATTTCTAGCAGGATATATCTATCCAGACTCGACAACTTCCTGGTTTGGCTAGCAATAATGTTTAACTTCTTGTCTAATATATCTATCTTCTCCTTATATTTGAAATTTGGATGGGCCATGTCTACTTACATTTTGGTGATTTCTGGTTTCCTCAATAGTCTGATATGCTTATCAGATGATTTTCTGTGTCAATTATGTCTAAATACCTCTAAATATGCCTCAATAAACATATATAGAAATGAATAGATTGTCCACTGTATTGCTATTGGGATGGTTACCTTTACAGTCTTTTTTCTTTGTACTCTTTTTGTCCATTTGATCTGATAAACTTTTATCGCTTTTTTTTTTAAATTTTATTTTATTTTATACAAATGAATCGATTGTATGTGAAAGGTGTGCATGGGTGGATTAAATTAGGTTTAGAAAGAATGCATGTGATGTGAGCAAGTCGAGGAAAAATGTTGAATGTTGAATTATGGAGAACCGGACATCTTAACCAGCCCTGTACAGTGTACTGCATACCAACTTTTGTACGGTGTACTGCATACCAACTTTTGAGTTGGGTTTGGCCTCTTGCAAATTCAAATCATAATGAAATGGACCACATCCTTTCAATTTAATTTCCTTTCAACTTGGAATTTGAGATGACCAATTGGAAATGAGTTGTAGAGAGAGGGAAAATAATGGCCTTCACACTGTTTCTCGAGTCAATTCCATTTGAATGCTTGAAAAAGAAATGACAAGAAAAATTGGCGATGTTTCTCAGCTCTTTGTCTGATGCATCACCTTCAGCTTGTGACCTATGGCCAATAAATATGCACCTTAAAATACACAGAGAAATCAACCAATTTCTTCAATGGAGCCTTGACTTATTCCATTTTGCTTACCAACTTCCAACTTGACTGATCAACTAATTTCCGGTCTAATTGTATTTCTTCTTTTCTTAATATTAGAAAATGTCAAAAATTCAAAGATCTCCGCCATATTGATAAAAAGAAAAGAAACCCTACCGTAGTTGAACTCACTTAATTCCTACAATCACCCCCTTCTCCACGCCCATATACGTATGAGTTCGGGTTATGTACTTAGGGCCAGTTTGGCATTGCTGTGCTGTGAAAATAATCGCTGTCAGATTTGCTGTGAGAGAAATCAGCTGTGAGATAAAACAGTTTGGTGTTTGGTAAAATTTTTGTTAAAAGTGTTGTTGGTATTGATTTTACGTATAATCAGAAAATAATTGCCGCATAATCATTAAACCCAGCGCCTCTTTGAAATTGATTTATGCATAATCAGAAAATGAAAGCACCTCATTAGCTGCTTTCCCTTATAGCTTTCTCTCACAGCAATTTTTAACAATAAGTGATTTTCTCACAGTTTACCAAACGGGTTGGGCTTCTCAAAATTTTTAAAAAATCACTTATCACCCCAAATAAGCAATGCCAAACTGGCACTTACACAACTTTACACTATTTAGTGAATTATACGAGTTACTAAAGCGTTTAAAAAAACCATATAATAATACATAAGCTTCCATTTGCATTCCTAGCTTACCCCATTCACGGGTTCAATTTTGGAGTTTGAATCTCTAGACATCAAGTGCTTGGACATTAAATCCCTAAAAAAAATTAAAATGTATAATGTGAATCTGGTACAGCGGTGGTCCAGTTGCTTAAGCAAGGCAAAATTATTGAGCAGATGAGGACTTTTTTTATGCCATGGCATGGACCATATCTAGAACATTTTCCTTTTGTTTTATTTTGACTAGCCGAGTACCGTGAGCTCTTGTTTTCTCGAATATTATTAACAAAATTAGTTGGATTTATGGTCATACCTTGTGGCTATGACTTTAGTCTAATTTCCTTCTTCTTCATCTCGTTCCTTTCAACATCAAATTAAAACTAAAGATTACAAAATCTTTCTGTATATCCTAACTTTTTGGACACTTCGTCAAGGACGGACCAAAGTCTAAAAACCCAGCCATTCATGGGGTTTGCTTGTTTTTGCGCAGAGTACACACAACGCGCATCAATTTAAAGGGCAAAGTTGAGGAAAAAAAGGGGGAGGGGGGGCAAAGTTTGTTGTTAGGTTGACAATAACTTATGGGTTTTGCCTTCTTTCATATAAAACTACTGACTCTAATGAGAAATGCACTGTCAGAGCAGCAGAGAGATCTATATATAGTATATACATACAAAAAGAAGAATAATGCTTTGGGAACTGACTTTCTGTTTCTTCTCTTCATCTTTTTTTTATCCTTTTTTTTTTGCTTGTTTCATTGGTCATCAAGTTGGCTTTGAATCTTGAGAGACATTTATTTGAAGTTGGAACTTTGACAAAACTGATGGATATATCGTATATTATACCATTGTTGACTATCTACATTAATTAAATAAATTGATTAAATTATCATGATAATTTAATTACATTTGGAATAGACTACCACGGTGCCATGGGGTTTGAACTTGAGACCATTGATTTGCAAGTCAAAATTCTTTTTCGTTGGGCTAGACCCAATTTGCACATTGGGAATAAGTTTTGAAAAATATGAAAGCGACGCCTTAATAACTATTGTTATGGTTTGGTTTTTTCAAGCTTTATCTATTTTTTGTTGTTATGAGTTTGCACTCTTAGTTGGGATGACTATGCCAAAGTTTCTTCAATCATGCGTGATCATTAGTGGAGGAGCTCCAGATTATCTTAATTTTGATGTTAGAGCTCCGTTATTGTAATGTCCATTTGTGGCTAGTTTGTATTGGTCTTTCATGGCTAATGACTTTTTCAGCTGAATTATAAATGCAATCCCAAAATTTCTATTAAAAAAAAATAACTTTGTGGCATAAATGCATACACGTTTGTCCCTCGTTTGCAACATGATATTAATATCAAATTAAATCTGCTAGCTGTGTGAAAATATCCATCACTTTAATATACAGTTCTAGGTTCTATGGTCCGCAGTGCTTACCTAGCTCCATTTTGAATATTTATTTTAATCATATTTAAGAAAATGAAATAATTATTTTATATTTGTTTAATTTAATTTTAATACATGATCTTTGATTTTGGAGCATCCACGCTGAACCATTATCAGGTTTTTCAAATCTCTGTAAAGGGTGATAGATGCACGCATAACCTCATCATCAGTCTAAGTCTTCTCCAGCAGCCCAGCTAACCCAATAATTTATGATCTTTAAATAATAAAATTATCTTCCTTAATTAATAAATTTATGATCCAACGACACACATTTTGACATATATAGTCCTATTTTATTGAGGAATTCCTCAAATAATTTATTTGAGCGACACCCTTTAGAGTATGCTAATTTTGAACAAATCATATGTCGGTAATCAGATAAACCTTTATCAAAATGTTCTTTCTGTATAATTTAATTAATTAATCTAATTCTTGGAGTGGTAGTTTTGCTTGAAGTACAAGACAACAAGAACGAGCCGCAATAACTGAAATAATCATATCGTTTGCCAAATAAATGTGTGTTTATAAATGTATGTAAAACTTCAAATGAAGTAGGTTTGGGTTTATAAAGCAATTCGTCACTCAATTACTTAGTACTTTGTCTTACCTAAGTTTGCCGTTTAAAAAGACCCAACTAGTTAATTAATCAAGAGCTAACTCCGCTAACTTTGTTGGTGTATTGATCTTTTGAGTAATTTAAATGGGTTTGCGGAGTGGTTATAAGAGATAATATGTTGTTACACCAACAATACTTGAAAACAATTTAGAAATTTACACTAAATTTAAGAACGGACTATTGTAGTACTCAATAATTATCGTTCATAAAATTAACCGAACATATGCATGCATGAAATTTCAAATATATGTTTAACCGACCATATAACAGCAAAAGTAGCCTAGCACTAAACTAAACCAGTTCATGAAGTAATTATTCAAAAAGCGATTCTGAAGTTGCGCTTTTGAACCCGAAAGGAAAAAAATGTACACGAGACATTAATAAAAGCAATTGCATGAACTTTTGAGAACCCTAGCAACCTGTAGTAGGCCGATATTGCCCTCCACACTTGCTTTGTTTTCTTCAATTCCATAATTGTTGCCCATATCTGTCCCCACTCATAAGCATGCATGTTTTCCCTATTGCCAGCTAAATTCGTAGTCAATCATTTATTGTATACAAGAAAAGAAAATAGGCTCCATAACATAATCAATGAGCTCATTTGACCATAAACAAAAAACCAATGAGCTCAACTCTTTTCAAACTTATACTAGACGAGTCCAACGCACAGTGAGCCGTTGATGCATATGAGTGATGTGTGTGAACAACCTACTATGATATAATTTGTCACATCCTGGAACTGTGGTTTTGTTTCTGGGAACTCACGAGCAACTTTCCAACTTCGGAGTTCCCATGACTTCGAAGTCAGTGAGCTCTCAAAAGGCCTCGTACTAGATGAAGACGGGCATGTACATATATAAGGCACATCACCCCCTCTCTGTTAATCGATATGAGATATTATATAATTATTCTTATAATCAAAACTATTAGTGACTTATGAATTGCAAAATGAACTATAAATTGAACGTGAAATAGATAGAGATATATACTATTTCAACTTTCGAGTGACAAAAAGGACTCGATTAATTGAATCACGTTTTATTCCTGAAATATGCCTTGCAAAAAAATACACCTTTTTTTATCATCCTTTTCAACCACATATAATACTAATGCCGCCACCTTTCTATTGGACCCTATTATCTTTTTCAAACTAAATAAATATTGTACAGTCCTTTCCCACATCCTTTGCCTTAAGCTTGCACAAAAAAGTATGCATGAAAAAAATAATATTCATATGCAAATTTAATTACTACATGTGGATGGAACTTCATTTGAAAGAAGAGTCTGGTTTCTAATTTGGTTCTGCGCACAGGACATGGTTTACTTTTGAGTTGAGGAAATTATAAAAAGCTACCTTTGATTTCATTATATTGCTTGCAAGTCACATGACTCACGTCTAAGTAGGCAGAGTTGAATAAATGAAGAGGATTGCAGCTGGTAGAGGAAAAAGAAAGACGACCCATTTGCTCTTTTTTGACGACTTTATATTTGCCCTTTCAAATAATGCGGCCCCTTTCGTTGACTACAATTGGAAAGCCAATGTATGTGCGTGATCATGCTAGAGAAAAGGCAAAATTAATGGGAAAAAAAAAATCACCATCATCGATTTGGGTAAGTTAGACATGATTAGTATAAAACCTAGTCTAATTTGTTATCAAATAGTAGAAAATTAACAAGAAACTCGAAAAAAGGCAAATTAAATTTGAAATTAGCGTCGTCGTAGTTTATTAGCAAGTACTAGAGAAAATAATGACTAGCTAAGTAGTTCATTATGCGACACTTGTTTTGTTATGTACTAGTAGAACCCTAATTTCTGGAAAAAAACTATCCATTTTTCTACCTACTACTACACTTCTTTAACTTTGCTTTTAATAGGTTCCTTGGATCCTCTATTTTTAGACTACTTTTACTATCATCTTCTGTCTCTTAACCCATAATTGTAGCTTTCCTTTTCTTATAAAAACTACCTTGAAAGAGATACCTTTGCCTTCATTTTTATTATTTATTTAATACAGTTATATTAATTTTCATTTACTAAATACTGGAGTAATTTTCAAGATAATAATCACACCGTCACGTGGTGTCACTTGTGACACACATAGTTTCTTTTTTTTTTCTTTCTTTTTTTTAATGATAAGCGATAGAATATTATTGATGTAGAAAAGGTAATACAAGAAGTTTGAACTCGTATTAAGGGCAAAGGAAAGTCCTTGATCACGAATTCCAATCTTTGTACAGTACATCAGAAATAAAATCAGGAAGTTTCTCGAACCAGTAATATCGTTCATTTATATTTTAATATGTGAATTAATATCACTACGTGACGTAATGACGGTAACACCAGAAACTTGTCAAAGAATTGCACATGCGTGCGTAGACACTAGACGGTCTAATACAAGAAGCCAAACATACACTTGCGTATTTGACATGCAAGAAATCTTTTGCAATAATCTTCACTCATTTGATTTCAAATTTTAAAGCGACGCACATGATTTGCACCACATAAAACCATTATATCGTTGTCTCTTTTAATAAGGGAAAAATAACTAAAGGAACAAAGCATAGTCAAGAGGCAAGACTAATGGATGGACCATTATTTCAATTTTAGTATTTATATTTATTATCAATTTTGTTTTCTTCTTTAGCATTTTATTCTTGGATCTGATATCTATATAATAAAACACAAGATTGGGTCCATTCCAGTGGACGGGGTCAACCCGTCAGCCTCGGTCCGAATAGAGCCATACGGTGGTACGTGTCCTAAGTCTGAGTGGGCCCCTTCTTCCAAAGAAGCCAATCGGCAACCTCCATATGGGACCTGCCCCAGGTTCATATAAGAACCGTTGACTCAAACTACCCTTTCCACGAGCGAAAGACGCCGGGCCAATCGGGAGCCGCGAACGCGTCAATCTATCTCGACATCAGACCCAGATCGAACGACTGCCCTTGCGTTGGACCCACATGATGTGGGGCCCAACTAACTGCCTCCTCGCTCATAAATCTGTGCTCACGCTGCTACACTGCGAGTCTGTGATTTAAGTAATATTACCACCATTATGATTAAGAAAAGCTCTAAGCGTATGAAGACGATGGACACATCCCAATCACTGATTTATTTTTAAGTTTATTTGAAATTTTCCATTCCAAAATAAAATAAATAATTCAATCAAGACAAGAGTTTAGGTGGGTATAATTTTTTTTCCACTTTCTTCTTCTTCTATTGTGTACAAAATGGTGGTCAAACCTATCTTCTTAGAAAAGATATTGCATTTAGTTAAGTAAAATCTTGATTTCCATCATATTTAGATTTGAATTTGAAACCCAATAGTTCAAAAAGAGTCACCATCTTTCAATCTTTTCATATTGTTACCTAAAGTTTTACAATATTATCAATTATGACATTCATCTTGTCTGATGGTATGTTTATTCGTTAAGAGCTTTTTTGGAAAAATTCTTCCTCCATACAGTTTTGGTGTTACACAAAGCTCACCTTATAAAGCAACCTAACCCTTAATAAGATATAACCCCACATCACTATCTTAGATCAAAATTAGACAGAGAATTTTTTTCTTCATAATTAGTTTTTTTGTCTTTTAAAAGTGGGCCCACACTTCCCATGTAAATAATTAACGAAAGAACATACAGTCAAACAAACGAAATGTTGAAATCGATAACATTTTAAAAGTCTAGGTCGCGACGTGAAATTTTGAAAGATGATGGACCTTCTTCGAAAATCACCAAACTTTTAGTTGTGTAATTTGTAAATAAGCTCAAAGTTTTATTATTACTAATAAACTTTCCATATTCTTTTAAAATAAAAAAATTTCCATGAAGATGAACCCAAAAGTCAGATCCTTGTTAATGACCTAGGCTTTACTCATGTGACCATATATATAAAGTGTATTTAGTCATCCCTCATGTGATATTTAAAGCAATATCCCAAGTAGCTACCAAGAGCATTAATTCCCCTTCCTTTATTTTTATTTTTACCTTCCAATGTGATCATCCTCTTCATCCCTATCTTATCATTTTCACAACCTCCTCCCTCCCCCTCATTTCTCTCCAATCCAAATCCAACAATCCCAAACCTAATGTTCAACAGAGAACACAACACCACCACCAGTCACCAGTTGTTGCTGCTACTCTCTTGCTGATCAAAATTTGGTATTGGGTCTTCTTCTCTAGTCCAAGCCCCCCTTTTATTGCCGAGTCCATTGCACTCTCTTTCTCCCCCTCCGCTCACACACACACTTCCACCTACGCGCACACACACACACACAATCTCTCTCTTCTCTTCTCTCTCCACAGTTTTCTTGGGTTTTTATGGCCAAGGGAAGTGGACTCTCCATTGATTCAGATCCATTTGGGTTCTCTCTCCACAATCCCATAGTCCTCAACTCCTTTCAACAAGACCAATATAACCACCACCAACCCTGCAGGACCAAGAAGCAGCAGCAGCAGCTTCATCACTCCTCACTCAACATGGACATGGACGCCTCCACAATTCACCAGAGGTCTCCTCCTCCCCCTCCTCTTCCTCCTCCAACTCTGCAATTCTCAGTCAACCTCAACTGCACCCATGAAGATGTTGATAATCATCATCATCATCACCATCAGCACTCTCCTGAACCACCCTCCAATGAAAAACGTAAAGTCATCGACGAGAGGGACTTCTTCGCCGATAACAAGAGCCATGTTAATCAAGGCAAGTCTGCCTCCGCCGCCCCTGCTGATAAAATGGACTTACATGGCCCGACGGATATGGAATTCAACGTAAATGTAAGCGACCCTTTTCACCATTTTGCTTCATCTTCATTGTTATTATTGATTTCTTGGCGTTCTTAATTCAACAACTGTCGTCCATGAGATTTTAATGAAGTCGGAACCTTTTTCGACAGTCATCATCATTTTCTTATTGTTATTAGTTTTTGTTTATGTGTTTATAGACTGGCTTGAATCTTCTCCTTACAAACACTAGCAGTGACCAATCAGTGGTGGATGATGGCATTTCATCGAACATAGAAGATAAAAGAGCTAAAAGTGAGGTACATATACAAAATTTAGCTTTTGCATTTATTTAATTTGTGACCGAATTTTGGACCTGATTCTTGGGTTATTGCTAATTTGCTATATTTAATATATGTTGGTATCACTTTTTGTTTTCTCAGCTGGCTGTTCTTCAAGCTGAGCTTGAGCGAATGAACGCGGAGAATCAACGTTTGAGAGGCATGCTTAATCAGGTGACTACCAATTACAACGCTCTTCAAGTGCATTTGCTGACTTTGATGCAAAGCCAGAAGGCTGAGCAGAACAGTAGCGCTGCTGAAGGCCATGGAGTGTTTGATGGGAACAACAAAATGGTGGTGGAAGAAAAGAAGCTCATTAATGGCAATGGATCGCCAGTAGTGGTCCCTAGGCAGTTTATGGATCTCGGGTTGGCTGCCAATAATGCTGACACTGATGAGCCTTCACAGTCTTCATCTGAAGAAAGAAGCCGCGAACGGTCTGGATCGCTTGGAGAGAATGTGAAGGTTGCAGGGCATAGTGATGATCAGGAGAAGAAGGAATTTGGAAGAGGGATTGGGAGAGAGGAGAGCCCAGATCAGCCATCACAAAGTTGGGGCCCTAACAAAGTTCCAAGGCTCAATTCTCCCAAAGAGGTTGATCAAACTGAGGCTACCATGAGGAAGGCAAGAGTTTCGGTCAGAGCTCGATCAGAGGCACCTATGGTATGTGTTTTGGACTATGTTGGAGTTTTATATATATATGAAGCATCAGATTTTGTACCAACATGTTTGCTAATTTGATAAATTTGGTTGGGTTTATAGATCACTGATGGATGTCAATGGCGAAAGTATGGACAAAAGATGGCAAAGGGAAACCCGTGTCCTCGAGCTTATTATCGATGCACCATGGCTGCCGGTTGCCCAGTTCGTAAACAAGTAAGCTCGCTCGCTTAGGGTAACATTCTCTTATTAGCGACATGTTATTTTATTAGACTGTTTCCATTTTCGGTTATGATTCACAACATGTTAATCTTCGATCTTTGTACTAATTTTAATTGCTACTATGATCAAACAGGTACAAAGATGTGCAGAAGATAGGACAATCCTAATTACTACATATGAAGGCAATCACAACCACCCATTGCCTCCAGCAGCCATGGCAATGGCATCAACTACTTCATCTGCGGCACGAATGCTACTCTCGGGGTCTATGCCGAGTGCAGATGGCCTAATGGACTCAAACTTCCTCAACAGGATCCTCCCATGCTCCTCTAGCATGGCCACCATCTCAGCCTCAGCACCATTCCCTACTGTTACATTGGACTTAACACAATCACCAAACCCTTTACAGCTCCAAAGGCCACCAGGCCAATTCAACATCCCATTCCCAAACCCATCTCAGAATTTCACCAATGGACCTGTCTCACTGCTGCCTCAGATTTTTGGTCAAGCACTCTATAACCAGTCAAAATTCTCTGGCCTGCAAATGTCACAAGACATGGAGCGTGCCCAACTGGGTCACCAACAGCAACCAGGGCACCAAGGGCAGCAGCAGAACTCATTGGCTGACACTGTCACTGCAGCCACTGCCGCCATTGCAGCTGATCCAAACTTCACTGCAGCTCTGGCAGCAGCCATCACCTCCATTATTGGCAATGCTCATCCAAACAACAATAGTAACAACGGCACCAACCCTGCAACCAACTCAAACAACAACAATGGCAATGGCAATGGCAACACCACCAGCAACAACAATAAACTTAGCAGTTCAAGTTTTTCAGCCAACTAAAGCAAGCTTCTTCTTCTTCTTCTTTTCTTTTTTAGTTGTCCTTTTTAGGATTTTTTTTTTCTTTATATGGGCTGGGAGAAAACAAAGAGAGAATATACATGTTTTTTTTTCTTCTTCTTTCTTTTTTTGGGTGGAGAGGGGTTAATTAAACATAGATTTTTATATTCTTTGTCATTCGAATAACATCGTCAATATGTTCAAATTGTATGTCAGTACAAAGTCCCATTAAATTGAAGAAAACAAAGAAAGGAAGAGGAAAGATTGCAAATTGGTTTTCCTTTTTTGGATGCATCCGGAAATGGAGGGGTTGGTGGTTTGTCAGCCATCTCTGTTTTGTTTTTTTTAATGTCAATGTTACATGTTTTTCCAATGCACCAAACAGAAAGTTACAAGGAAAAGAAAAGAACAAGGGAAAAGATAAAGCAAAATGACAATGTGGGGAAGAAGAATAATGGGATTTGGTTTTTTCTTGGAGTTATGTGTATCAACTGGCAGTCAAGGGAAGGAGTCAACAAAACCGTCTCAGAGTTATTCAAAAGACTGGAGATTAGTTTGACACGTAAAGAGAGAGTAAAGGGACAAAGAGAAAGAGACTTTTCGGCTTTTGCTCCACTCTTTTCTTTTGGGATTCATTTGGACTTTACCCGATTTCCTGTCCCCATTCTCTTGGTTATATTCTTTTTGCATTGCACTAATGGCTTTGATTTGAATTGTTTGATTGTGGGTGTGGTGGATGAACTGTATGTGAGTTGTGGAAGATTAAGATGAAAGTTGATATAATGTTTGAGATGAGAGTTGAGATAAGTACCCTTTTAGGCAGCAACAAAGTTAGAAAAGGCTTCTTATCTTACAATCATCAAATCGACGTGTTCCACAATTTTGATATTTTCATTTACTTTTAAAATCACTCATAAACATTTTATCAAACATCTTAATGTCATTATTGCATTAAGATGAAGATTAGCGACAGATGAGAAAAAGTTAATGGGGTTGCTTGATGTGCTCATAAATTCGACATTTATCTATGATATTTCTCCATGTTTATTCCTTTGTTTTACTCTTTCATATAGGTTTTACATTCTTTTATAATTTTTTTAGGTAATCACAAGCGAATGGTGGAAAATGAGCTAAAAAGAGAAAGTTGAGTTTGAAAGGCCTATGCAGATAAGTCAAGTTCACGGATTATACTGTACTGACTCAGGAAGAACCAGAAGCTGAGCCATATATGCTTGGAAAAGCTATGGATGTCTATTTTTTGGGGAATTTTATGGTTCATAAATATCATTTTTCTAGAGGAAGTTATGGTGATTTTAGTACAGGTAATTCGGGCTGCGCGGGAATCGTCAATCTTTTATGAAGTCCAAGTTTTGAAGCCCAAATCACATCAATTAGGCCAATGAGGTTTATATGTCAGAATAAAAAATATGTAGGGTTTCAGAAACGTGGAGAATACAAGGAGCAACAAAACTTTTTTGGGAAGAAAAGAAAAGGCGGCCACTGTATTAGAGGGGAGCTGATTTTTTAGTCGAAAAAATAGAAAAAAGAAAGGAGAAGAAGAAGGCAGCCACACCATGCCATTCTCCTCCATCCTTCAAGGTTCCAATATTTGAAAGGCTTAGGAAGCAAGGAGAAACGTCAAGGCGTCATCCAATCACTATGGTTGACCAACACATCATCAAAGAGCTATCTTCTTCCTCTTTTTATTTTCTGTAGGATGACTAAAAAAGCTTAGAGGGGGTGAATAGGCCAATTTAAGATTATAATCAGTAAACAAAAAATAAACTTCGGTAACAGGATGGCTTATCAATCCTGAAACGTGATGAATGTAAACAGAGAATTATTTTACGTGGTAAAACCCCACCTCTGGGGAAAATCCACGGGACTCCTTAATCCAATTCAAATCCACTATAGAACGATGATTACAATAAGTACCCACACACTTATCCTAGACACATTCTAGATAATGTTTACTGACTTCTTCTTAACTCAACTTCTGTCACGGGATGATCTTCGACACTCCTTATATTGAATGCAATACTGGTCATGATTGCTTCAAGCTTGTCGGAGGAAAACCGCCACCACAGTCTTGGTGCCCTCAACTATATGAGTCACCGAACAATGCAAATGAATGTAATATGAATGATTAAAGTGTTTAATAAATCACCAAGTAAACATGGAACACTTGATGATTTATCTCAAATATATGCAAAAGCTTTCATAGGAATTTTAGATGCCCAAAATCAAATATGTCGAAAGCCACCTGTATGAAAAGAAACGCACATCTTTTATACAAAGCTGGTTCGTCCTAGTCAAAGATAAGCACCAATCATATCCTATCATGAATATTAGATTGTTATTCACTTTGGATTCTAAGTGAAGACGTCAACTAATGCAAGAAGTGAGGAAACCTAAATGACTTCCACTACAACCAATCTTTTAAGGGAGAAATAATATTACAAATTTATAAATAAACCCAATCTTAGACATGTATTTATAAAAAAAAAACCCAAGCACTATTTAAACATAGAAACACATCCAAACTCAACCTCAAAGTCAACTTTTTGGGTGTGTTTATAAATGGGTTTTGAGTGTGTGTAATGATGAGTTTTGGGTGTGTTTATATGTTTAAATAGTGCTTGTGTTTTTTTATAATTTCAGCCCCCATTTTGGGTGTTTTAGTAAAACTCCCAAATAATATCTACCTAAACAAATTAATTAGACCAATCAAGTAGGAGCTTATTTCAACATGCAAGTCATAATAGGGAAAGATAATATTTTAACTTAAATCAAAATAGAGTCCAACTAGGAGAGTAATCTCAAGAGATAAAATCTAATCCTATTAAAAATAGGACTAACATAAAAGTGTTTGAGTAAAAATAACTCCAACTAATAATCCTATAATGAATGCATGATTATGTCATGATTTACCTAAAATCAAGTTCCTCATATCGATCAAGTCATACTTTGAAAATCCGGGATTGAATGTGTTGCGCCAAACCTTCCAGTAAAAGATATTCACACACTAATTCCTAACCTATGCTAGAGTCTAGGAAATGACAATACAATTTTCATACTAACATAAGTACTTTAGTTAGGGCTTGATTGAAGCCCTAATCATGTTTCTTTAAGGATTTCGATATGCATTTGCTGTAAACTACTTTTGAGATGCTTAATTGATTAATTTCAAATTATATTTTACTCTTTACATACGTTATGTTATGCTTAATCACCATACGCATGTTGTGTATTGAGTTTGTTACATAGGTAAATTTAGATGACCGAGTCTTGTGCCTATGAGACTAACAAAAGAACTAGTTATAAGTTCTTGAAATTAATCATCATGAATAACTAGAATAGATACCATGTTCTAGGAGTTGTGTGTTTGTCGATTTCCATTGTGTTATACTTTCTTAAAGTGCAACTTAGTAGATACCATGCTAAATGCTTTAAGAATGAAAAAAGTTAGCGTAGATACCCATGCCTAACTTGTTGCTTAGGAAAATCAATAATTTAAAGAGTAAATATCTTGCCTTTAGGTTGACAAACATGAGCATCTAAAATCTATTTTGTAGCATTGTGCAAGTCGTTTGCTTAAGGAAGAAGATTAGCGGTGAACATTGAATCCCTAACTAGTTTTCTCATCGTTTTAACCTCAATCCATTTATATTTTTAATCAAACGCTACTTTTAATATTTTGTTTTCAAATTTTCAGTTTTCAAAATCATCTTAAAATCATCCTTTTGAACACCTTGCCTACACCAAGTGCCTTTGTGTATTGCTTAACTTTGATTAGAAATCTTAGGGTTTTGAAATAAGTTTTTTTGGGGGTTTTCTTTCACTTTTGCATTCTTAGTTTGTGCCATTTAGTTAGTAGTTCTAGGAAATTAATTTTAAACACATATTAGTCCAATCCTCGTGGGAATGATCTCGTATTTGCTTTCTATACTATTTGTCTAATTTTGTGCACTTGCAAGTTAAAACGCGCATATAGTTGCTTAATTTTTAGATTGCTATTTGTACAAGATTGCTTGACTCCATTGTTGTGCATTTTGTAACTCTGTTATAAAATGAGTACGGACATTTTACATGAGTGTAAATATAGGCGAATTTACTTGATAAGTGTGGCTTACAGATGATTTCATGTATATGATATTCATCTCGAGACTTGTGCACAATTGTAGAGTGAGTCTTAGATATTTTCTTTGTTATCGAAGAGAGTTAAGATAAAAGTTGAGTTAGCTAAAAATGTCAATTTGAGTTGGGGATGTACTTGATGGATACTAACATTTTACAAAGCCAGCCCCAAAACTAAAAGGCTCTAATTCAAAATGGCCCACCCAAAAGTGTAAGCTCATCAAACTCCAGCGGGATGAACGATTATTTTGGGCCTGTTTATGGGCCTTAACCTTGTGACTGTGACTCACATAAAGGCGCCACCATCTATGTTTCAAAACAAGACTGGTAGTTGAGCAAAGAATAACTGTAATTTTCGGCTGGTTCGACTAGTTAACTATCAAATGACAGACAACCAATTATGCTACGACACATCAGCAAATCTTGGACCCACAACAATTGCAACCAATTTTGACCCGTTCGATAAAGCTGCTTTGGTTGCATCGCCGGTTAGTAACATGAACTAATCTACTCCGCAAAGCAGACGAACTTGCCTCTCTTCTTTTTAAATCGGCTGACTTGAGTTTCCTCGTTGTTTCAGTTATCACCTGCTCCTTCATAGTTCGTAGTCGTACTCAGAAATGTAAGTAATATTTTTTTTTTTCAGAATTGATTTTCTGTTTCAAAATTAAGTTCCTGATAATTTGATTCTCACCCAGATGCTTTTTGAATCGGTTATTTTTGTACATGCTTTAGATTGTGATCGTTTAAACTATAAAGTTTGCACCTTTATTGCTGGCTGAGTACCCCTAGGGTTGTTAAGCTCCGTTTGGTTCCTGAGAAAATATTACTAAAAGGTCAAAAGAAACGAAATTTTAATTTCCATTATGTAATTGTTTGCTTTCCTGGTAGTTTCTCAGTAACCAAACACATAGACCGTGTTAGTCTGTTTTGTCAAAGCTTTTTCAGTACTTTCTAAGAGTGATCTTTGAGCGACAAGTTTGCACACTTTGTTTTGCAGTTCTCAAAATGGGTACCAAATTTGGAGCCAGTTTGGTTACTCCCCTTCTCTTTCTGCTTCTGTCTCATGTGGTGTTTTCCACAACAAATGATGGGTTGGTCAGAATTGGACTGAAAAAGATGAAAATAGATCAAAAATGTCATATGAATAGAAGAAGTAATACTATTGAGCAAGAAGAAACACCGGGAGGTCCTATTAGGAAGTATCATCTGCGTGGTAATCTTGGGGATTCTGAGGACACTGATATTGTTGCACTAAAGAACTATATGGATGCTCAGTATTTTGGTGAGATTGGCATTGGAAGTCCTGCTCAGAAGTTCACTGTGATATTTGACACTGGAAGTTCTAATCTTTGGGTGCCCTCAGCCAAGTGTTATTTCTCGGTAAGCTTATGAAGTCTTTTCCTTCATTGTTTTGAGTTATTTTTATATCAAAACTATTAATTCAAATGAAGTTATCTTAAAAATTCGTATCTTTCGAATTTGGTTGCAGGTTGCTTGCTTTTTTCACTCCAAGTATAAGTCTAGCCAATCAAGTACATACACAAAGAACGGTATGTTCCTATTCACTGGCTCAAGGCATTCACATCCTGATAAGTTATGACTGCCCTAGGTTGGGATGAGCAAACCCTTGATTCTTGATCAAGGTGTCCCAAATGTTCCACAATACAGGGCTAACCATAGCATTAAGTGATACTGTTTTAAACTTCATGGAAAGGGGAAAGTACTGACATTCTTTAAAGAACAATGTATAAACTAAATGTCAAAACTGTGTGTTTCCATTTTCCAATGTAGGAAAATCTGCGGCAATCCAGTATGGGACCGGCGCAATTGCAGGCTTCTTCAGCCAGGACCATGTCACTGTTGGCAATCTTGTTGTTAAGGATCAGGTAAGTTTTGACAGAACCTAGATTTGGTGAATTTCAGTGTTGTGGACTTTACCCTTACTATGACCACTGGTTATTAGGACTTTATTGAGGCAACCAAAGAGCCTGGCATCACATTCGTCGCAGCTAAGTTTGATGGTATACTTGGACTTGGATTTCAAGAGATCTCAGTTGGAAATGCGGTTCCTGTCTGGTATGTCAATGCCACTTAGTTCTTAAGTATACTAATTACTCGATTCAATTTGTACACTTAATATCATAATAATATACTAGTTTCTTTCTTCCATATTAAAGGGCTAAATGTTTTTTAAAACACTCCAAATTGTGTCAGCTGTGATTATCATTATACTTCCCTTCCCCCACTTGTAAGTTGTAAGTCCTCAATGCTAATCTGTTTGACATTACATTGACCATTATAACAGGTATAATTTGGTCAATCAAGGTCTTGTTACAGAACCAATTTTCTCATTTTGGTTAAATCGCAATACTGAAGGGGAAGAAGGGGGTGAGATTGTATTTGGTGGGGTTGATTCTAATCATTACAAGGGTGAGCATACATATGTTCCTGTGACTCAGAAAGGCTATTGGCAGGTTGGCAATCCAAGATATTACCATCTTTTGCAGATTTTCTAGTTGATAGTTGATAGTTGATATTTGATTTTTTTTTTTTTTTTGGGTTTCATTCTTCTTCTTGGTTTCTCTTATTTGTAGTTTGATATGGGTGATGTCTTAATTGGTGGCGAATCATCTGGTAATGATAACATTCCTATGTTGAGACAGTAGATACTTTCTATAATTTGTTTGTTATGGTATTGAAAGATTATCATGTCACTTTCCAGGCTTCTGTGCTAGTGGCTGTTCAGCAATTGCCGATTCAGGAACCTCCCTATTGGCTGGGCCAACAGTATGTATTCTACCCAACCATTTCCATATTTGTATTTCTTTGTATCCAGTTATCAATATATCAAGAAGCGAAGCACAAGACATACACATATCATGCTATCTAAGGAACATCTGTTGAATATAAAAAGCCCGCATCACTGTGATCTGCTATCAGGGTTTATTTGATAGTTTTAGCACCTTCTAATTAATATTATTGTCAAATCTCACTTTTTCAGACTGTTATCACTCAAATCAATCATGCCATTGGAGCCTCTGGTGTTGTAAGCCAAGAATGTAAGACAGTGGTTGAACAATATGGGAAAACTATAATAGAAATGTTGCTAGCTCAGGTATATATTTTTTTGTTTTTTTGTTTTTTTTTCCAGTGCATTTTAATTAAAGTTTACTGTTCTTCCATCATTTTAATGATATATGAAGACAATATTTATATTGGTACTTCTCTCTTTGATTCAATTTGCCGGAAAACTCCCAGCAATGAATTGATTTTTACTTTTACTGGCATGTTTTCTAGGCACGACCCAAAAAAATTTGCTCCCAAATTGGTTTCTGCACTTTTGATGGAACTCATGGTGTGAGGTCAGATGCAGATCAATCTATTTTCTTAAAGGTTTTTTTGGAAAGGATAGTGGTAATAATGAGTTTCTTAGGTCATTTTGATTTAAATGTGTTAACATCTTTGCAGTATGGGCATTGAAAGTATGGTGAATGAGAAACTAGAAATGACATCTGACGGCATACATGATGCTGCATGTGCTGCTTGTGAGATGGCAGTGGTATGGATGCAGAATCGGCTAAGGCTAAATGAGACAGAGGATCAGATCTTGAATTATGTCAATGAGGTAAATTAAACTTCCTTTTCATGTGTCTGTGAAACGTTCCTTGCAGCAAGCTCATGCTGGAATTTTTGCTTGCAGCTCTGTGAACGACTTCCCAGTCCCAGTGGAGAATCAGTAGTTCAGTGTGACGCTCTATCCTCCTTACCCAGTGTATCATTTACCATTGGTGGTAAAGTATTTGACCTTGCTCCAGAGCAGGTATGGTCGTCATGGCATTAAAACCCTAAATCATTTCATCTTTCATCTGAGTACATGAGTAGGCTACTTCTCAATTGTATTCACATGCCCAATTGTGAATAAAGATCTCCAACTTAAGAAAGAACTCATGGAACTGCGTTAATATACTCAAGAAAGACTTGTCATCTTCGAGTTTTCATAACCAGTTCTCTGCATGAAACTGGTTTGTAGTACATCTTAGCATTTATTACTATGCAGTGCATTTAGTTAGAGCCAGATTAGCTTCAAGTTGTTCTTCTCTCTCTCCTCTCTCTCTCTCTCTCTCTCTCTCTCTCTCTCTCTCTCACACACACACACACACACACATCAAGATAATTATATTTCTAATAGGCATTATTGCCACTGTTGATAAAAGTAGTTTTCTTTCCTTTTTATCCAATATTTAATTGTTCATTTTATGTATTATTTATCACCCCACTTATATATTGTTTATTCTTCTGAACGTTGGTTTGTTGGATCAGTACGTTCTCAAAGTCGGGGAGGGAGTTGCAGCTCAATGCATCAGTGGGTTTATCGCTTTAGATGTCGCTCCTCCTCGAGGACCACTCTGGTATTTATCTCTTCCCATAATTGCATATAGCATCTTTTGAACTTGTACATTCTTTTCAGCAATGGCGCACACAAACAGTTTACATCGGATTGCTAAAAATGGTGAAAATCTGATGCAGGATTTTGGGGGATATTTTCATGGGTCGGTATCACACCGTGTTCGACTATGGGAACTCGACAGTTGGATTTGCAGAAGCAGCTTAGTTCTACATTTATTTTCTATTTCCCTGCTTATGTAAATAATCTCTGCAGACATCAGAAAAAGGGTTGTGACAATAGAACTTGTTTATGTGATGGAGCATGGACATAATGAACCTTTACAATCTTGTATCTGTGAATAAATCAAGGCAAGATTGTTTGTATCTGCACAAGAAAACTTGGTTTCTAATATACATGGGCTTGAAGTTGACGTATATTTGCCATACCTAAATTCTCTCGGCACAAATTTAAAAGAGTGTCACAATGACTTCAAGCTGACATGAGCCACCAACAATCTTGTGGACAGGTGGCCACTACAAACCATTTCTGTGAGAAACAGATATCATTGGTTTGAACTTTGAGCCCACAAATCACACCTATAATAGTTATAATGTTCTAGAAGCGATAAAAGATGTAATTTCGTTTTCGTTGTGGATTTCCTCATGTACGTGGTTGAAGCAGAAAGAGTCACACTACTGAAAGCTCTTTTAGCTCTCAAAGTCTCTAACTAACAAATTAAAAAGTGACACATAAACAAACTTGTTACGTGTTGCCGCGCTCTTTATGATTCTTCTATCTGTAAATGGCCACCACACAGAGAGAGAGAGAGTTTCTATAACGGCACGTCCAAGCAAGCAAAATCCATCCATCTCTACTCATTGAAATGCCGGCTAACAACCCTATCATGCTAAACCAAAGCAACACTCATTTATTTTTCCAACTACGCAAAAACTAAACAACAATCTAAAACTCAAATCCTCAAAGCAACCAGAAAAAAACAAACCAAAACTCCCAATTTTCTTTGTTATAAGCGATATTAGAGGAGAGGGATTTGAACACATAACCTCGGACGCAGGGGTAATTGTTAGATAAATTTAAATGATCTACGTATGAACAAATAAAACACTCTCACAACTCATCATCTTAATCTGAAATTCCAAAATTAGGGAACTTATGTTGGCGTATCATTACACTCAACACAAAATGTCTCCATGCCATTTGCATGACTAGCTCTCTTGTTGCTTCTTACTTCTCAGTTAGTCTTTACTTCAGCTCATCTCAGTACTTTGCGTTGAAAATGAGCTAAGATAAGTGGGCTGGGAACTTTATAAATTAAAAGCAATTTTCTTTCCCCCAAAATATACCAACTCAAGCATTCATCTTTACATTATAGGGCAATAATGGTTATAAAAATAAAAAAAAAATCAAGGTAGGACCAAAGGAGTGCATTCATCTTCACATTCAGTACAAATGTTTTATTATTAGAAAAAGCTAGCAAATTGATGGCAGGCTCACACAGCTATATCATTAAATTTATATTAAATTTACAACAAAAAGCCTACTGCAATTTCCTTATCCTCTGCCGGAAGGGGAAGGCCAGGCATAAATGAAAAGAAGCCACCCTATCAACAGTGTTCCAAGGACCACACCAACTCTTTTTTTTAATTTCAATGGCTTCCAAACGCACGTAAACCTTGTCACTTCCACAAGCACACACATTTAAAACGTGCCCTTTGATGTACCTTCACACCAACGTGTTCACTTTCCTATGGTTCTTTTGTTTAGCCCCAGTTTCTTAAGTAATGAATTGCTTATGAAAAATGAACAAGAATATCATATTATATGTGCATTGTGTGAATCTTACAAGCCACGCATGGGATTTTAGAAAAGCGTTGGTTTACATTTGCCCTCACTTTGGTCCAACAACTAACTGAACATGTTTGACAGAAATTAGATGGTGGGGTGGGTAAGCGTATGAGTGTCTCAATGAGATGAGAAATTTTTCAATGACTTTAACACTATCATGTGATGTTAATAACACACTTATGTTATAATATGTTTTCATGTTTATTAATATTATACCATGAATATAAACTCGTTATCCATCCATATTATAACACCCGAGATAATAACATTATCCAAAAAAAAATCTTTTGAGTGAGACAGACATTGGGAGATTCTTAATTAGGGTTGCTGTTGGCATTTTACTTTTATAAGTTATATAACCCAACAACAACTAACCCCACCTGCCGATTTACTGTGGTATTGTTTGGTCAATTGGAATCGGTCACAACCCCTACCATTTGTTTTTGTGCCTTTTTGCCTCTTTGAATTGATTCCTCTCTTTAACTCTCTTGCAAAGTTCCAAACCACCACACCCTTTTTAGCTTTTATTGGTTCATCAAAAGCTTATCTACCATACGTTGTGGGCTATTAATTATGAGGAAGTTGGAGAAGGAAGTTTAATATTTTCTAAATTAAACATCAAAAAGACCACATCAACAATATGAGGCTTCAAGCAACAAAACGTAGCACATGAATTCATCAAACATTTATATTTTTTTTAATGTTTAATTTAATGGTTTTAATGCAATTAATGACACTTTTTGGTCTAAGATTATGACCCTTTTAAGATTAGCATGGTAGATTAATTATATTTACACTCATTATGGTAGTTTTCTTTTGAGGTGTGTTTGTTGCGTACCATACATAGTGGATAATCGTTTTTCCTTTGTATACAATCTAAACATGAAAATTTGGGGGGTGATTATTTTAGTGGAGTGCCCACGGGCCACGTCCAAGACGGCATCATCAATCATGATTGCTTTACTTAGGAGACACAAATCCTCTTATTAACAAACAAATAAATTTTCTAATAGGTTGCATATTGTGCATGATAAAATATATTTTAGGAGTGAGTTAAAAAAAATCTAGTAGCCTGATACACATGGTTCATCCGTACTCATTTAAGTTTTCGAAAACCAGTATTTGCCAACAATATACTAGTTTTAGCTTGATTGATACTATGCTAGTCAATACTTATCCAAAGTATTTGCCAAAGTTTTGCCATCATTCAATCAATGCAGACAAATACATGGAATCAGGAGACATTGTTTTTACCTGAATCAAGGGGGGAGGGATTGTTTGGCCATACAGTTATAATGAGCTCAAGTAAAGCACATTCTTTGAATTTTGGATGTGTTTTGTTTGTGACTAGTCAAGTCACAAATTTTCAGCAAAAGATGGTGGTGAAGCAATATCAATTTTGGTCAATAAAAAACAATGGCTTAAATTGACAAAAAGAGTATTAGGTGCTGATTCCTAACCAGAAAAAAAAAACTATCACCATCCTCATGGCAAAGCTTCCACTGATCATATAGCTAGGGTCCTAAAATCATTATATATATAATAAAAAAAGTTGCATGGTGTAGTGTAAATTGGTCAAAGCCCACAGACAAAAAGAAAAAACAAGAATTAGCTTAACCCCCTTTTTCTTCTTTTACTTTGGTAAATACCCAGAAGCTTGTACTTTTCTCAACAAAATAAGGACTTGAAATCTTGACCAACCAGATATTTTTATCCAATAGCACATGCTTGAATTCAACCAATATACCAAAACCCAATTTGAAAGTGATACTAGAAATCAACCCCATTTTGGTGGTTCAACGCACCCCCTAACACCTCACCCATAAGTTGCCAATTTTAATTTCCAAACTCCCCACGTCCTTACAAATTAGAGCATCCCATTCAGGATTTCTATCCATCCATCCAACCCAACCCCTCCCCATCACTTGCACGGTTGCACCAAACCAAAACCAGTTTGCACGCTCTTAAACCTCAATCCTTGACGCGTGCCAACGTGCCATTTTGCCAAATCACAGCCGTATAGGAGGCCACCGCCGTCAACCCCGCCCGAATTTTGACACGTGGTCGACTAGTGTTAGAGGAATTGTCAACCCTTCTGGTTGTCGATGGAGAGAGAAAGAGAGAGACCCAACCAACCAATTAAATTATCCCACTTATTATATTTTGCAAGTGAGGGAAGTCCATATATAAAGGCAGAGGCACAATAGGCATCTTAACCAACACAAAAAAGTTTTCTACATTCTATTCTTAGCTCATCACCAAATGGACTGGACTAGAGGCAACACCATTGGCCATGGCTCATCAGCCACCGTCTCCCTAGCCACCTCCTGCCTCTCCGGCGACTTGTTCGCCGTCAAGTCAGCCGAGATGTCCCAGTCCGAGTTCTTGCAAAGGGAGCAGAAAATTCTCTCTGCTTTGAGCAGTCCACATATAGTAAGCTACATGGGGCATGACATGACTAGTGAGAGCAACAAGCTCATGTACAATCTCTTCATGGAGTACATGCCCCGCGGCACGATCATCGATGAAATTTGCAACCACGGAGGCCAAATTGAGGAGTCACTGATCAGAGATTACACAAGGGACATTGTGAAAGGGCTAGAGTACTTGCATTCACATGGGTTGGTACATTGTGACATCAAAGGCAGGAACATCTTGGTTGGTGACGATGGTCCAAAGATTGCTGATTTTGGATGTGCCAGGTGGGCTAATCCGGCGGGGGAAGTGGCGGTGCCAATTGGCGGCACACCAATGTTTATGGCGCCGGAGGTGGCGCGTGGGAGAAGAGCAGGGGTTTCCTTGTGATGTATGGGCTCTTGGGTGCACAATTATTGAAATGGCTACTGGGGGATCAGTGCCATGGCCTAATGCAGCTAACCCAGTAAGTGTTCTTTATCAAATTGCGTACTCTGGTGAAGTGCCTGAGATTCCAAGCTTCCTCTCAGATCAAGCAAAGGAATTTTTGGGAAAGTGTTTGAGGAGGGACCCAACAGAGCGCTGGACGGCTAGTCAACTTCTAAAGCATTCATTTCTTGAGGAAAAGGAAGAACTTATAATTACTTCTAGTGCAAAGCAGGTTCAAGAATCCACTTCATTTTCTCCAACAAGTATTCTTGATCAAGGCATATGGAACTCTTTAGAAGAATCAGAAACTTTGGCCAATCTTGTTCAGTTCCCAAGTTTTGAAAATTCCTCCTCTGATCACAGGATCAGACGGTTGTCCTTGTCTTCAGGGAATCCCAGGTGGGCTTTGGATGAGACTTGGATCACAGTTAGAGGGAATGATTGTGAGGAAAGCAACAGTATTGGTATTGCCAATGATGCTGAAGCTGAAGATGATGTTGATGTGTTTGGTGGGTTGGCAAGGGTTTTAGTTAATCGTGATGTACAACAACTGGAAAGCCCTGAAGCTGTAGGTAGTGAGGAGGAGGAGGAGGAGTTAAATGTCTTAGATAGCAATAATAGCTGTAGAATTAATTTGGATATTTTAGGGGCCTGCAAAAAAAACATGAATAACAGGAGAGTAGGTTTGAGCAATTTGATTTTTGAGAGAGACAGAGACAGTCTGTTATTTCCTTCAATTTCAAGTTTTTAGTAATCATAAATTCCATATTTTCTCCTATTCTTTTGTTTTACTGTTATAAAGTAGATGGTGAGCCCTCTCAATTGCTAGTAGGCCCCATATGTGTTTGGTGGGTCAGTTTTTGTTTGTGTTTTTTTATTTATTTGCCAAATTTAGAAATAGAATGGGAGTTTTCTTACACACATCACGAAAGTGTCATGTAGATTCGAACCTGAAATTATTGGTTTACAAGTCAAAATCATTTTCCAGTAGGTTAGATCCTATTAGCGTTAGTTTGGTTTAATTCCCATGAGTCATGACATAGTGAAGGCATAATTCTTGGTATCAAAGATAAAAACCCATCATCCTTTCTGCTTAGTTTCTTTGTTTGGTAGGTAAAGAAGGGTGCCAAACATTGGTGTTTTTAATTCCATTCCGCCAACTGCTGCTTAAATTGGGTATAGTTCCTCAAATGCAAGCGGCTTGGAAAACTGAGATTTCAAGTCATTATTTACTGTTGCGGCAACTGTAAGAAGGATAGATGGCCTAGTTAAGTCGGTATTTGATAAGCCGGAACCCAACATTTACAACTCGAATCAGATTTCTGTTCTCTGTGTTGGAATAAATATTATTGAAAATACACTCCTTCAAAGAACATGGAACAACATTGAACGATTATACTATTAAGATTCGCATAACACATAACAAATATTTGGGTGGATAGAGTTCTTCCAAGTGGAAGTGGCATAAAGTTTTCTATGTGGCCAGAGAAAGAGTCTGAAAGCACCAGAACTTTCCAATTCAATACTAATCTACTATCCATTTGTTAATGCTTTAAAGTTCCTGATTATAAAAATCTGCACATAAATTATTAAACATCCCCATCACTTGCATTACCTCATTGCCACTTCCAAGCAAGAAGTCCAAGATGGATTTGTTTGGGCCAATTGTAAAAGTAGAGTGGGTTCCATTTGGGCCAACAAGGAAAGTCTACTATTTTTTCTGACTTTGGGCTTACAAGAAAGACTTTCATTCAAAGGGGTACTTTTGTTATCCCGGCTATTGACGCAATGAAACATAGTTTTTTTTATGTGTTATTGTGTTATTGGCAGGAAATAACCAAATAGTGCTATACCCGTTACAAAAAAAAATTCTGTGTGGCTAGAGGTATGAGCATGGCTATAGCTTACAAGCAACATTGATGAATAATACACATGTGTCTTGAAAATGGGTTCCATGCCATTAGTGGAGAGCAACAAAATTGAGCAGCAAAAAGAGAAGGTTTTAAAGTTCTCAATTAATTTTCTGCTAGAAAACTAGTAAAACATTAATACAAGATAATTGTTGAAATTAAACTACTCTGTTTTTATTCTTATGAGTACTTTATTGGTAGGCTTTGCAGATAACTGAACACAGATGGGCCCAGCAGCATATATCTCAAGCCACAAGGGTTTCTGATACAAAGAAGAGCACGTTGTTCTAGTAGTGTTTCACCGTAACGTTGCATCGTATAACTGCGTATGAGTTTGGAATGTCCACGGAAATCGTTTCGAAAGTAATATATCCTCTAACAAATCGAAATTTTCCAGTACCTGAAACCACTGATAATTCTCTAACTGGCTCGAATTGCTTATCAATCCCTTGTATCTGTAGAGTGCTACCATTGTACTTCTTGTTTGTGAACACAATGGAAAACAAGACATGAGCATTAAGTCCATCCAATGCTGATGCCATGGACGTGCCTTGTACCCAACCAACGGAGGCTGAGTTTGGGTGTGAGCCTTCCGTTACAGGGTCATCAATGGCATAAAGTGTGGCAAATTGAGTGAAGGTCCAAGCCTTGCCGGAAATGCCTGCAAATGGTATGTCTGTGGCATTCGGACTGGCAAAGATGTCTTGAAAGTAGAACGAAAGTTGGGTTTCTTTGACCTCATGACTGGCTAGGACCAAAGATGTAGTCACGGCTAGAACCATTAACAACATTGTGGATAGAGCATTGAGATTTGGTATGAAGGTTAATGCCATGGTTGATGGGAGCTAATTGAGCAACCAAGAAAACAGGTTAAGAAGAGAAGGAGCTAGCTTTTGAAATTGCTTTATGATGTTGAGTTATGATTTTCAATTTATATTATGAAAAAGGAGCAATCATTGATGCTATGTCAACCATTTAGCTTCTGTTTTACTTCCTCGTTACTTCCTTTCTAGTTGAGAATTGTTTAAGCAATAATGCACCACGCCTGCAACAGACCCTAATATAAATATATTTGTGTGAAGACCAAAATAAATTAGTCCCAAGATGGATTTTGTTGGGGCCAATTGTAGGATGTGCTCAATCAAAGAGACTAGAAGAAGTAGTTTGAGTTCTGCTTTGGCTAAAAAGGAAGGTCCAATATTATTTATATGAGACACCAAAAAAAGATGTTCATCAATTTCTTGCATGCTCAGAGCTAAAATACAATCATTTCTCAAAGTGACTGCAACTATTGACTGTTTGGAAGCAACCTAACGGTGCATCGAATGATCGAGTAGGAGGTCTTATTGTCATAGAAAACTGTCTCAAGAGTAGCATATCCCCTTGCATATCTGAATGATCCAGTGCCTGAAACCACTGAGACCTCTTTATACCTCTCAAACTGGCGGCTGATGCCTTGTATCTCAAGGCTGCTACCGTTGTACTCCACATTGGTGAATGCAAGTGACATTGAAACATGCACATGGGAGCCAGACAAGGATGAGGCCACTAGGATGCCTTGAGCTCGACCGATTTGTGCCGACACTTTATCCGGGGTTTCTGTGATGATATCGTCAACGGCGAAAATGGTGCCAAATGAGGTGAAAGATTGAGGCTTGCCCTGGATGCCAGTGATTGGGACAACAGTGGCATCTGGCCCAGATGCCAAGTCTTGCAAGTATAACACTATGGTGGTTTCTCTAGGACTTTGAGGCTTGGCCAGAGGCATGAGCATGGCTAGTAGAAGCATTATTGATGAAAAGGACATGAGTTTGGTGGGTCTTGAAAATGGGTTCAATGCCATGATGCAGAACAACAAAATTGAGCAAGCAGAAAGAATTGAGTGAATTAAATTTTCTTTGTGCAACTGGGTTGGTTCATGCAATGGTCTTAATTTATGGAGAAGAAGGAGACGGTTAAAGTTGTCAAATTTCTGCTGGAAAACCGACGTTACAGTAAAACAATGATTGAATTTGAACACAAGATTCATGTTATTATCTGGGTTTAGTTTATGAGAACGTTAAGTGATGATGGGTGTTTCATGTGAGGTTGTTCTGACTATTCAATACAAGATAATTTCCTGAGATTAGATTCCTCTGTTTTATTCTTTTGAGTATTTCATTGGTAAAGCTGAGACCATCATAGATCTCAAAGATTAAGGGTTAGAGTTAATCGAATTCGACTTGATAAAATACATAGATTAGTTTACTTATTTAGAAAAAAATTTCTACTTACGCAAACTTACTAATCAAATTAAATATTTATTTTCAAGTTCTTATTATTGTTAAAACAAAACAAAACAAAAAAAAGTTAATTAATGAAAATATGTCAAAGATGAATGTATTTATATTCCATTGAATTGTCGGATTGGCAAAATCAATGAAAAGATGACATGCATTTATCAAAAAAGCATAAACAAATAAGTAAAAATGTAGCGAAGCACCCATTAGTGTAGTGGTTTAGGGTAATTGCTCCACCAAGCAAGGTCATAGGTTTGAGTTTTAGCATCCGTGCAGTGTGCGTGAGTTTAGTATATTATCGTCCGTTCCTCTCAATAGGAATGTTTTTTATTATTTTTAAAGTAAAAATGTAGGAATGCAAGTGTTCCATGTGTACACCCATAGGAGCTTTTGAAATTGCTTAGTGAATTGTTAAGTTCATTGAGTTATGGTTTGTATTTGTCATATGAACAAAGAGCAATGTTTCTACTAAGAGAACCCAAATTCTATCAACTCAATTGTTGCATCATTTGGGTACCTTTACATACAAATATTGGTCCGATTGCACTCATTTTCTTCTCTGCCTACTATAGCATCCTGAAAGAGGTAAATACAAAAAGTTAAGAAGAAAAAAAGTAACTAACAACTCCCTTACAAGTTCTTTTTGTCATTAGGGTGCGATGTGCTTTGCTTGGTGAATCTCTGTTCAACCAATTTCGACTGGTTCCGAAAATTTTGGTTGTCCGCAAGCAATCGATCATATTCTTTTAAGAATCCTTCAGATTCCTGTCTTAGGGCCTCTGCCTCGGCTCTTGCCTTGTTTGCCTCGTTTGCTTCTCTCTCGCATTCAGATTCCAGATACTTGAGCTTTGTCCTCAATGTATCCTTCTCTTGTACCATGGTGTTAAGCTTCTGTACACTTTCGGTTTTCTCCTTTCGAAAACTTTGGTTTTGTGTTTTTGCAGCCTCCATGGCCATCACGAGTGAAGGAAGTCCTTTTATGTAATGGTGCAAGCTATCTATCATCAGTACAAGAAACAGCACAATCCCTGCATTTTGAACAAGGTTGAAAATCAATTTTTGAGGGAAACAAAATTCACAAATGGTTATTTAAGAAAAATCAGAGAACAAAATTCACATATATGCTATACGCAAAATGCATTGTGATATAGACCAAAACCATACAAGCACAAACTTATCTATAAAGCTGAGAAGGCCAAAGGTTTTGTCTAGCAAAAAGGAGGCAGAGAGTTTCATAAAACTAGAAGTAGGTGATTAATAACGTAGCACAATACCAATCTCATGCTGAGCAAATACAGAGCTTGCATATGATCAGAAGGTGTTTGTCAAATGTCCCCAGTCAAAAACTGATAACATTTGATTGAATATTCCAAATTAGCAGAACCAAAATCGAAACTATAAAACTGATTGACGTAAACAAAGTAAAACCCCAAAAAGAACAATAACAAAATCCACACAAGAGACCCAGTAAAATTCGAAAAGAAAAATTACCAATTAGAGAAATTTGGAGTATGTTCATGGACTTGAGAACCTCCTCTGTTGGGTTTAGCCCACTGCCCTCGTTGGTTCGGTTCTTCATAGTTATGCGGAGGAGACTGTAGAAGTTGGCTATTAAAACCAAAAACAGAGTTCCAGTGACAATCTTCACAATCAATAGACCCTTTCCTTGGTTTAGCTTCAAACTATCCAACTCCATGATCACAGTTTTCGTCATCGGAGCATCAAACAGCAGCGTCATAATCAGCACCATTTCGCTGAAAATCAGTGCGTAGAGCAGATAAACCAACCCCTGCCCTAAAATCAAATGCAGCTGCACCATCCTTTTGCCTTTACGCTTACACTCAAAATCTAAAATCTTGGGCAAGAGAGAGCCTGAGGTCGGAGACTGAAATTGAAAAACTGCTTATTTTTATAGAAGCAGAGGACTTTTATGAATTTTCCCAAAATTCCAATTTTACCCTTCAACAAAAAAGGGTAAAAAAACTAGTTTTGATACTCATTTCATTTAGCTTTGAGATAAGAGGGATCCACATGTCAACATTTTGAAATGGGTTCAATGCTTTGAGCAATCTTCACATTAGCAGAACTAAAAGAATTCGAAACTACACAAATTCCTTGCGTCAATTCCTACACTCTATATACATATGGGTGCACTTATCTTCTTTTCTCTGCCTCAATCCCACATCTAAAAAGCCCTCGCATATGCATATAAAATTTGCTAATGTAATCGCTTCCTTGCGTGTTTCGTTTTGTCATCATAGCTTAGATCCACCCATTCTAGCTGGCTTCGAAGAATTTGGTTGTCTTCCTGCACGCGATCAATTTCCGCAAGGAGTCCTTCATATTGCTTTCTCAGGGCATATGCCTTGGTTTTTTCCAGCTTTGCCCCCTTTGCTTTCGTCTCATATTCAGTTTCGTATTCATGATGTTTGTTCTCAATTTAGCAATCTCTTGTCCCAAGATCTTAAGCTCCATGGCTCTTCCGTTTTTCTCCTCTTGAAAAGTTCGGTTCTCTCTTTGTGCAGCCTCCATTTCAGTCCTGAGTAAAGAAACTTCTCTCGTGTAATGATGCAATCTATCCAAAATAACTGAAAGAAACAGCAAGAATCCTGCATTCGATAACGTGGAAATCAATTTGAAGGAACAAACTAAGCAAACAATCAATCAAATTAAGAAAGCATACATTGTGATATACCATTACCAATAGCACACAAGCACAAAACAAACTAAGATTGTAAATAGAAAATGCAGAAGGATATCTTATCGCCCCACACACAAGATGGCATTTTTCTTAGAGAAGGACAGAGAGAAAAGTTCATAAAACTAGAAGAAATTCCTCTGAATTATAGTGCACGCTGCACTTTGTCCCTGGAAAGGAAATAAAATACTCTCAATACCCCTTTGAACTTTGGAAAAGTTGAAATGCACTGTCCACTTTTCTGTTAAATTTTGACATTCGATGTGCACATACCCCTTTCGAGGGAAATTTTGTAAATATCTTCTCTCTCATTTCTCTCTTCCTTCTCTCTCCTCTGCGAATGCCCCAAATCCCAGCTCTAGTCAGAGGCTAAGAGAGTTACACGTACAGAATCCCATTCCAAGTGAAATGGGTTCCCTATCATGTTTCCTAAGCTAAATCCTGCTATCAATTTCTCTATAGAATACTAGAGAGCCTGGTTCAAGTTCTTGACTTTCCCTATAATTTGACTTCCTAAGCTTCATATCATCAATTTCTGAAAATTTAATCTGAAAAAAGAATAATTTTTTTAAAAAAGGAAAAATAAGTTACCGGTAAGAGAAATCTGGAGCATGTTCATGAGAACACTCGGATTGAGCATGGTGGTTCGTTTGATGATGTTGATCGTACCGTAGACCCTGGCCACTAGCACAAACAACACCGAACCAGCGATCATCCTCACAACGAGTGGGCCCCTCCCTCGTTTCAAGCGATCTACCGCTATGATCACCGGCTCCGCCAGTTTGATCTCCAACAGCAGCGCTAGAATCAGCGCTATTTCGCCCAAGATCGCCGCGCAAAGCAGCAGCTGGAACATCCCTTTAACTTTTAGCGCCAAACGCCCAAAACCCTAGAATTAAAAGGACGACCTAAACAAAGAAATACGAAATTCAATTTAGGAAAGATTTAAATCGCACCGACTCTGGTAGGTTGGCGCCCGTTTGGGCCGTTTGGGGTTTCGTTTCGGTACTCTCTATATCTCGGTATTTTCAATTAACTTTTTTTTATCTTTTGAGTTATTTACCCTCTTGCGGTTATCCATTTTTTCATGAAATTCCAGTGGTTTCTGAAAACAATTTGAAACCTCATAGAATGTTTGTGTAATTTTTGAAATCTCGGGAAGTTTGTGAAAGCACTTAAAAACTCTGGAGATGTTAAAGTAAATAACTTTTTTCTTTTAATGTCTGCCATATTAGGGCAAGAGAATTCAAAAAAAAAACTATCTCGAATAGGGCTAACTATTTTTATTCACTTGACTTATAACCTCTTGTGATATTTTCAATTAATATGAATATCTTTTTGGATATTTGGACCCGCCATTTAGACATTGTACAATTTTTTTGATTATAAGCTACGCGTTGAAAATTAAGGGAAAAAAATTAGTACACAACAAAATTAGGGTATTTGATTGGTAAATATTAGGCCATCGTACAATAGAAAACATGCTTATTATTTATATCCCAGCATCTCTAACCCTTAAACTTTGAAATCCTAGTAATGTTGCACGGTGACGTTGCATCGCTCGACGGAGTAGGAAGTGGCAGGGTCCACCAAATATGTTTCAAACGTAGCGTATCCCCTAGCGAATCGAAACTTTCCGGTACCAGATACTACTGCCACCTCTCTAACTTGCTCAAATTGCTTGCTGTTTCCTTGTAGCTCTAGTGTGCTTCCATTGTACTCCTGGTTTGTGAACACAAGTGACGCCAAGACAAGGGAATTGCATCCATTCAGGGCTGCTGCCACAGTTATGCCTTGGGCCCGGCCTATGGAGGCGGAGTTTGGTTCCGGGCCTGCGGTTAATGGGTCGTCGGTGACATAAACTGTCCCAAATTGAGTGAAGGTCCAAAGCTTGCCCCGCAATACCTGCAACTGGTAAGCTTGTGGCATTTGGACCAGCAGAGACGTTGTCTTGGAAGTACAAGACCAATTGGGTTTCTTTGAGCTCACTGGATTGAGCTAAAAATGGCGCCATGGCTAGAACCAATAGTAGTGAAAAGGAGAAGTCACTGAGGTTTGGTATGAAGTTTGATGCCATTGCTAGATAAACAAGAAGCTTCTGAAAATTGGGCAACCAAGGATTAGGCTATTGGAAGATAATAAAAGGGTAAATACAAAGAAGTACACATCCCAAATGGAGGTTGTTGCATACAATAAATCAGGAAAAATAAATACAGCAAGACATTGAGTAATAACTATTACAAACTCTGCTCACTCAGAGTTGACAAATAGAGGATCAAGAAGACTTTACAGCACCAGTGCTACAGAGAGACCATGAGAACAACTGATTCTACATGAACAGAGAACCATAAGCACCAAAAGTGAAAATGGCTTTATTGCTCAATATCCACTTGGCCAAAGAAAGCCACAACACCTCCAATATCACACATGATCTCACAGCACCCAGTATGAAATATCTATCCATATCTAGCAACTCTACCTCCTTAGCATAAAGGATTTTAAAAGCCAATCCAAAAGAACTAGAGAGAACCAAAACTCATAATAAAATTGCAGAAAATAATCTCTCTATAACATGACTGGAGAGAAAGTCGCCCGATTAATTATAAGCCAAAGGGGTTGATTTCAAGGAAAAATCCCTAGAACCAAAAGGGATTGCAAAAAAGGAATTTTTTGGTCAACAAAATAAAAAGAAATTATATATAATGGGCAGGACATGACTAATCAACTAAAATGGAGTCTATGCTGCTGAATTTTCTACTGGTGCAGGCACAACTATATGGACTGACAGGCTTATTAGTCTTTATCATTACAAAAGTCGATGCTACCACATTGAGCATTCTGTCTCATATTTGGCGAGTATATCAACTAGGGCTGGGCTCGGGTTGGGTTGGTTCGATTTTGGGCCCAACTCGAAACCCAACCCGAAACCTTCGGTGTGCTTTTTTTCCAACCCGAACCACGCAAGTGAAAACCCGAACACTTCGGGTACGAATTTTATGGTTCGGTTTGGGTTGGTTTGGGGTAAATGGGCAGTTTTGGATTTTCTTTCTATTTTACTTTCCTTCTTTGTATACATAGGTTTATTCTCTTCACTCACTTCACTTTCTTTCTCTGCTGACCATTAATTCTCTCTCCTTTTTCTTTTCCATTTTCTTTAGTTTCCATGGTTTATTCTAAATGCGCAATGCAGAGATGAATCCCAGTTCTGTTTCCATCCCCTAATGACTTCAAATTATGCCTGTTTCTTTCATCACAAAACCTGATATTCAACTCAAACCTGGGGTATTTGTTTAGTTGGGGAGTATCCAGTGGTGGAGGGTGTATGGGAAACGTAATAACCCCTCAACGAATGACTTACACGTGTATATTAAAATAAATATTAAAATATAATAAAATTAATCGGGTTGGGTTGGGTAACTCGTGGGTTTAGTTTTTGGGACCCGAAACCCAACCCAAAAGCATCGGGTTGGTTTGAGTTCAGAAACCGAATATCCAAAACCAAACAAAAAACCAAACCAACCCGACCCAATCGGGTTGGTTTGGGCGGGTTGGCCGGGTTTCAGGTCTAAATGCCCAGCCCTAATATCAACGTTGGAATTTGACTAACTAAATTTGATAACAGTCACACATTCTGCAGTTTCCACATCCTGCTAAAACTATAAATTACGAGGCTGGACAAATGCATACATCTAGTTTGAATACTTCCCAACTCACAAGCGACACAAAAATGCATCAATTAAATTATGCCCCTATATTGGTATCTCAAGGGTTGACCAGCAAATTACAAGAACATGAACGGAACTGCAACTAATCATTTATTAATTTTGCCATATATTTCCAACCGAGGATCATAGACATGATCTTCTAATAATGTTGCACTGTAACGTTCCATTTTACAACTGAGTAGCCAATTGGATTGTCCAAGAAATACTTCTCAAGCGTAGCCAATTTCCCAGTACCTGATACCACTGCAAGCTCTCTAACTGGCTCCAATTGCTTACTGTTTCCTTGTAGCTCAAGTGTGCTGCAATTGCACTTTTTGTTAGTGCACACAATCGATAACGCCATTGTTGGAGCGGAAAATTTCAAGTCATCCAACAAGTAATCTTGTAGTTCATGGTGAGAAGTCGAACACCGTTTTGATTGCTATCAATGAGGGAGGAGGAGGGTACCTGCAAGAAAACAATTGCTCGAGTTCGTAGGAGTTCAAGATAATTGCAGGAGATTAGAATAGTATTGTTACTTGGATTTTCCCTTTGAATTTTGGGCTCCATGTTCCATGTTCCATAGTTTTCTTCATGATCCACAATCACTCCATTATGGGTATGGTAGTGGGTGATCATGTGCGCTTTGCCATGTGGCATGAACATGCTAGTCCTTGATCTTGAGCATAGGACATGTTTGCCTTGGTAGGCCTTGGCCATCAAGTCCCACTAATCTCATGATTTCATTTATGTGTGATCAGGGATGGTCCTACGTACAATCCAGGTGACTCGATTTTTTATAACCCAAAGTTAATAGGCAGCCTAGGTGACTTTAATTTTTACACCCCACATGGACACACACCACCCCCATCCCACCCACAAAAAAATCTCATATTTTTTTTCTTTAGTTAACTAAACCCCACAAGTCTGATAAAAAGAAAAACATAAACTAACCTCATACATGTGACACATACCATTTTTCAGAAAACACTCATTTCATTCCCTCAGAGAAAATCCTTTACCTTGGCTTGAATACCTTCTTTTCAATTTTATTTTCCAAGTTGGCTTGAATAGCTAGATGGACTAAAATGGTTCAAATTTGTTCTTCTTCTTTTGTAATGGATTAAACTTTCAATTTTTCTCATTTCAGGAGAAGTTTAGTGTAATTGCTATAATTGACCTTAAAATTTCTACTTCAATTTTTTTATGTTGCAAGATTTACATAGGTTTAATTTTTTTAAATTAGAAATTTGGAAATTCTTGTTATCAATGAAATTACTTGTACCGTAGAGTTTTCTATCTTTCAGTAGATTTGTGTGTAAAATAAATTTAGTCCACCTTATTTCAAATATTGAGTCTCTACATATTTGTGATGATGGATAGATGATAGGAAAACATGTTCCTTGATTGTCACTTCTCCAAGTTTAGGGTGCTAGTGAATAATATCTTGCAGAGTAATTTTTGCTTTCACAGATATATAGTGTTGCGACCGTCTAGCCTAGCTGTCAAAGAAAAGCCTGGGCGCCGTCAACGGTGGCTGAATCCCGGTGTGGCCCAGCGGTTATAACTTTTGGCACTACTCCCCCTTGTACTTACTTGATGCTACAGTTCAAAGACAACTTTGGGGTTGCCTCTATTTTTTCAGGTTTTCTCAAGTAACACTAATTTGACCAAACTTTTTTTTTTTGGAAACGACGACCAAATTTTTGTATATTATTTTTTTTTAAGACTCGAGTAGTTTCAAAGTTTCAAACTAGGGTTTGAACCGACTATTATTTATTCGACTTATCAACCCTCACCAAAAACAAGTAAGGATTGGAAACGAGGAACTAGATGTCACTGTCAGTGTCAAAATCGTCACCCTCTCTATGATATCCCTCTCATTTGACAAGGAAAAAACACAAGTTCAAGCAATTTTATTCGAATCCAAATTCATGTGGGGGATTACAGGTAAACAAAGAGTCAGAGACCTACAATCTGCAAATTATAAATCACCACCAGAGCATCCATACAAACATGAACAGCTTCATATTCGTTGATTATTTACCCCATTTTCTAAACCTACAAACAAACATCATCTTCTAGTAGTGTTGCACTGTAACGTTGCACCTCTCCACGGAGTAGAAAGTTGCCGGATCCCAAAGATAAGTCTCGAACGTCGCGTATCCCCTGGCGAACCGAAACTGTCCGGTACCGGACACCACTGAAACCTCTCTGACTTTCTCGAACTGCTTGCTGGTTCCTTGTATCTCCAGTGTGCTGCCATTGTACTTCTTGTTGGTGAACACAATGGATATCAAGACATGGGTGTTACGTCCATCCAGCCCTGACGTCACATAAATGCCTTGGCCTCTCCCAACTATGGGTGCGTTTCGATCAGGGGTCTCGGTTAGAGGATCGTCTGTCACAAAAGCTGTTCCAAACTGATCGAAGGTCCAGAGCTTGCCCGCGATACCAGCAACTGGAATTAGTGTGAAATTTGGACCGGCGGCTATGTCATGGAAGAACAAGGACAGACGGGTTTCTTTGAGTTCGAGCTCACTCCTTCTAGCTCCGGCTGAAAAAGCAGCAAAGGCTAGAACAAATAGTAGTTTTGGTATGAAGTTTAATGCCATTGGTGGATATGGCAGCTAGTTGGGCAACCAAGAAGTAGGCTAGGGAGATGAAGAGCTTGTAAGATGAACTGCTTTGTGAGTTTCTCAGTCGGGGTTATGGCTTCTATTTATAATGTGTTATAATGTGACCAAAGAGAAAAAAGTAGGTGCCTGACTAATTGACAAATTGAGTCCCATATGGCGGTGCGGTCCTACAGTAAGGGCTGCCTACCCCAAATTTTTTCACCCAAAAAAAAAAAAAAAATTCATGTCTAAGCAAAGTTATTCCTACCCAACCAATGTGATGGTGCCTGATCAAAAAAACATATGGTATGGCCCAGTCAAATTTAAATAAATAAATAAATAAAAGGAAAGCAATATTAGTAAGCAGCCAATTCCCGATAGTCCCAAATTATTTTCCTTTGAAACTTCTTCTTGAGTCTAGATATTCTCTCTTGGCACAACAAGTATTCTTCTTCTCTCCTCTTTAATTAGCTTCTTCTATTGGCTTTTTCCTAAGGTAAATGCATGCATCTTAAGTTTTTTAATAGTTTAATTTAGTTTTAGATTTAAATAGTTTAGTTTTGTGTTGCATTTCATTAATTTGTTTTTTTTGTTTTTTTTTTGTTAAGCTTTTATCTGTATAGAGATGCATACATAATTTAACAGGTAGTCAGTCATGGATGCATTGTTCATTCAACGCAAGCATGTATAAATTAAGGGCCCATATATTAATCAGGTGAAGTGAACTTAAAATTCCAATTGAATACACCCTCTAAGTGCCCGTTGGGCATTGCTTATTTGAGGTGATAAGTGATTTTTTAAAAAAAATTGGGAAACCCAACATGTTTGGTAAACTATGATAAAATCACTTATTGTTAAAAATTGTTGTGAGAAAAAGTTTGCAAATCTTACAACAATTATTTTCACTGCACAGTAATACCAAATTGACCTTGAGTCTAGCTATCAGTAACAGCTAACATGACAGAACTCACTTCAGCGAGTCAGACTGCTAGGATGGGGGAAAACTTAAGCCGTCCCGGAGAGTGTATACCGAGGAAGAGAGAGGTATATTATATATACCCAGGTGTATGCAAGTTTTTCTCGCTACAATGAGGGATGAAAGTCTGTAAAAACGTCGGAGGCAAAGAGATAATGTAGGGCAAGGCTTCTGGAGACAAAAAGTCTGAAAATTAAAAGTAACTGCATATTGGTTTGGGAAGTTACTGGGTTGGTTTCAATACAGCCAGTGGGTCTGGACTTTGGGATTTTGTCCATAGAATCAGCCTACTTCGGCGGTTTCACAATTTGAGTTCTGAAAATATAGTTTGAGCTTATGCTCTGCCCCATCCAGTCACCCACCTGGAAGATTATGCGGATGATAATAGCATGTCGCCTATATAAAACGCATATCACAAAGCAATCTTTATCTAGAGAACCAAAAATTTAACAAAATTCTTGCATCATTTGACTATATATAAGTATTGGTCCCATTTCATAACTGCAGCCATATTCTTTTCTGTTTCAATCCCAGAACTAAAGTACCCTCATAGAGCTAGATATTGACAAAGATGACTGAATTTTTACCAAGTAACCACTCCCTCATGTGTTCTTTTTGTCATCAGAGTGGGATGTGCTTTGCTCAATCGATGTTAACTGGCTCCGGAGGTTTTGGTTGTCTGCCAGCAAGCGGTCATATTCCATAAGGAGTCCTTCAGATTGCTTTCTTAGGGCCTCCACCTCACTTCCCGCCGCCTTTGCCTTCTTTGCTTTTGTCTCATATTCAGATTCCAGATTCTTGATCTTTGTCCTCAATGTGTCATTCTCTTGTGCCAAGGTCTTAAGTTGCTCTGAACTTCCATTTTTCTCCTCTTGAATACTTTGGCTTTGTTTTTTAGCAGCATCCATGGCCTTCCTGAGGAATCGAAGTTCTCTTATGTAATGGTGCAATCTATCTAACATCAGTGAAAGAAACAGAAAAAACCCTGCAATTGATAAGATTGAAGTCAGTTTTGAAGGATATGAATGGCTATCAAACAAATAATAAAATAAAATACAATGAGCAGTATGATAGCTAATATACCATTACCCTAAACAGAAATCACTCAGATTATAAATAACATGAGCAAAAACTTTGGTAATCTGATGTGGGGGCCATTAAGATATCTTAATAGCCATTGCATCAGATAACCAAAAGTTTGCCTAACAAAAAGGAGGGGAAGACAGTTCATAAAGTTAGAAGAAGCAAATCTATAATGTTGAACAATATTGGCAAACAAGCAACCAAAACTTCTGCTGTTTGAGAGCCAACTCAACTTCATAACTGGTTGAACCAATATGTTTCATGCTCAAGCTGATGAAAGTCAAACACTAAGGGCAAAGCAGATCAGATGCTTCATATGCTAGCTATGAACTCTCCATACGAATAATCAAATCCATTTCTTCCCAGTTTCATGAAATATGCGCTCAACCATCAAGAGAGCACCAACTTGTCACATGATATACACTTAACAGTTAAAGAGAGAACTCATAACAAGTACACCTGATTCCAATAACTAAAAAACAGAAGAAGAAGAAGATGAAAAGCTAGATTCACAATATATAAGCCAGATTCCAGTTTTTGAAAACTAATCTTAAAAGTTTAAGAAAAATACCCATGAGAGAAATTTCAAGCATTTTCACGGACATGAGAACCTCGTCCGTAGGGTTGAGCATACCAGACTCAATGGTTCGGTTCTTGATGTCAACCAGAGTGTAGACGTTGGCCAGGAGAAACAGCAAATACAGTCCCAGCGACTGTCTTCACCATCACTGGGCCCTTCCCTCGCTTCATCTTATCCAAAGCCAGGATCACTAGCTTCCTCAGAGGGCTCTTAAACAACAAGGTCAAAATCAGGAACATTTCCCCGAAAATGACTCCGAATAGCAGCTGCAACATTTTCACTCCAAACTCTAGAGCTGAAACACTGAACAAATTGAGGTACTTTTAGTGAAAAAATCTGCTTGTTTCATTGAACAGATTGAGGTGCTTTAGTGCTTGTTATCAGTAAGCCACGAATGTAATAATACGAACAAGGAGTAAGAATGAGAACATAATGTAACTTAGATAAGCACTCTGTTCAATAAAAATAACAATACCGAAGCATTGAACCAACTCATTAAGTTTGTTTCCAAATATCATAATATATTAGTAGAAAAGTTGAAGCATCTCAATATAAACAGATTGCAAACTAGATGACGTCATTCCGAAAGATTTACCATTTTGCATAAATTTGTGGTTTTGATAACATGAATTTATCGCATCTTAACCTTCGGTCTTCAGATTTCAACTCAAGCATAGAAACAGAGAGCTATAGATAGAGAGAATTTCACGAAATACGAGCAAAGATCGTTGCGTTTCTCAACTCTTTGGATAATTTTTTCTAAATAAACTCTTAAATGAAATCAAAATAGAAAATTTACACAACAGCATGGATCAAGAAAGAAAATTAAACAAAATAAATGGATTCAAATATCAAGAAAAACACAATCAAACATCACAGATCATAAATCAAGATCAAGGAAAAGGCAACATAAGAAAATATTCAAATATCAAGAAAAACACAATCAAACATCACAGATCATAAATCAAGATCAAGGAAAGCAACATAAGAAATATTTATAAAATAAAATTAAAATCGAAAACCCTTACCAAGAAGTGAAGCCCAAACTTTGTGAGAGAAAATGTGAAACAAAGAGGCAGTGCAGTTGAGAGTGGGTGTGAGAGTGTTAGCAGGGGTGGAGCCTAGGTCTTCTTGAAGGGCAGGTAGAGTGGAGAGAGAGAGAGAGAGAGGACAAATGACATTTGAAGAAGAAAATGAACCGCCCCAATCAAGAATGAACAGGTGGCGGTGTTTGGTTCAATTCAATTCAATGAAACTTTATTTTTTGTTTGGTTCAAAATATAGGCGGTGTTCGTTTTTTTTTTTCTTTTAAAAACTAGGTATATTGTTCGTAAGAAATAAGGGATATTTTTCAGTAAGTATTTAAGTTAATGATTGGTTACATACTTTTAATTTTGGTCGTTGGATTGCATCTACGAGACTACCAACACATTTAATGAATGCAATCCAATGACCAAGATTAGAAGTATATGACCAATCATTAATATAAAATACTTGTTAGAAAATCTCCCTAATAAATAAAGCTAGGTTTTCTTTTTAGATTACTTGAATTCTGAATTGAAAAATTATTTTGAGAGTGAGCTTCAAATTTGAGAAATCATGAAGAGAAACACTTCTAAATACCATTTTTAGCTGGTTGGTTGTATACTTAACATTTTTATTGTAAATTTTCCATACGAAGCATGATAAGCTTTTTTTATTTTATTTATTAAAATACATAATATTTGTTTATATATTTGTTTTAAAAAAATATATATTTCCTTATTATCTATCTTCTATATATATAAAGCAAAAGGCAGAGAATGGTGAAACATTCAAAATACCAAAAAATAGCCTTGGTTAATTCAAGCATTAATAATTGAAATTATTAATTAAATGAGGATAATATGATAAATTCACTTTTTTAAAATATTAAAACAATTGAAATAAAAAATAAAATTAGATAATAGTTTTTACTTTTATGAAACATAACTACCCATGTTATATTTTCTTAATTCTAAAATAAAACCAATTGGCACAAGCATGTGCCAAGAGGCTAGTATAAATTATATGCGAGGGTTCAACATCTACACTCTACATTCATAGCATAAGTTCAACTTTTGCCTTCCCTTCCCTTGAGTAAAAAAGAATATGGATTTCTCTTTATATAAAACCAGAATATAGGTTAGACCTATTATGCTACCATTCATCCACTAACTCAAAAGTTTATTTATTTATTAAAATATTTTAAATTCAAGAGTGATAATTTTTTGGACATAAAGGGTTAAATCCTATAAGATTAAGAGCATATTTGGGAGTACTTGTGGAAGAGCTAAAAACAATTTCTAATATAAAAAAACGCTTCTTATAGCGTTTAACAAAAAAATTTAGAAGTGTTTATAAGTTATAAAAGTGATTTTTAGAAAAGTACATGCTATGTGCTTTTTCAATAAGCATTCCCAAGTACTTTTCAGAATGCACTTGAATTGCATATAAAAATTTCAACATTGTTATAATAAAAATTCTTTTGCTATAATTGCATATGATATGAGCATAAGTACTTTCGAGAGAAGCAATTTCAAACGAGCCTTAACAAATGGGTTAGGCCAACTAGTAAACCCTTCAATCCTATAATTTAGAATCATTTAAACTATAACTTATATAAAAAATATAAAAGAAGAATAGTGTTGTTAGTAGCAAATGGTATAGTAACATTTTATTAGTGGATTTCATTTGATTTTTGTTAAGCATAAGCCAAAGAAAAAGAAAAAGAAAAAAGAAAAATAGAAGGATGGAAACGCACGTTAGATGGTCGGCGTGAAAGCCGCTAGAAGCGCATACCATCCTCCGTTTGGAATTTTAACTTTCCTTCCTCTCCATTCTTCTTCTTCTTCTTCTTCTTTTTTGTCTCTGTATTTTTAGCATTTGGATCCCTACTTCGCTCTCAGCTACCAGGTAACAGTTACTCTTCTCTCTCAATCATTGTATATAGATGAGAAAAGATGTATGATTTTGGACGGAGTATTAATTTTGTCATTTCTTTTTTTCAAATATGTCGATGAATTTGTTATAATTCTTCCAAAAAGTTTGGACTTTTAGGTTTAGATGATCGTTTTCATATGACATCGTTGAATTTCAATCTCAATCTCAGTCTTCCATTTCAACCCATTATTTACCTGCTCAAAGATTTAGTCTTATAGCTTAATCCACGCATTTATTTTATTTTATTGAAATACAGTTGCGATTTCAGTTACCTGGTGCTGATTTGTGACGTAATTTTCTATCACTTTTTTCTGTTTGGTCAAAAATTGGAATCTTTCAGGTCTGGTTCTGAAGAATTGAAGAACAATGATTTGGGGGACTATTCGCCGTAAAGTAGCTTCGGTATGCAATCGAACTGTCGTCATTTTGCCATCAATTGATATATTTTGCTCCAAATGTGTTGCTTTGTGTAGTTTTAGTTTCACTTTTTTCTTTGCTCTGTGTTTCAATACTTGAAGGTTATGTTCTAGTTTGGTATTTGATTATGCATGTTTCAATGCACAGTCTCAGGTGTTGGGACAAGCGTGGAAGGTTAGGCATGGAGCATCCACACCAAGCTGTTATCGGACTGTACCAAAAGAGGTACTAAAAAAAATGAGCTTCTGTTGCTCTTTTTCATTTTTGTAAATAAAAATGGGTTCTTTGATGAGGTATTTGAATGATGGCATTGCATATAACCTTATTTCCTTGATTTTGTAGAAAATTTTCATTGTACATTAGTATTCGTATGTAGTTTTTTTGGAGAATCACCTAATAGCTTTTAACCTACGACAGGCTTTGTTTATTGGGAAAGGATTTGAGTGTGTTCAGAGCTCAAGCTACCACATTCTTTTAGGTATGAGTAAAATTCTTGTGTTTTTGGGGTTCCTTTTACCTGTGTGTTTCTTTTCATTTTTTCTTCGGGGTGGTGTTATTGATATGTTCAAATTCCTACTCTGCAGGCGATCATGTTTCAAAGACAAGCAGGTTCTTTATTTTAATATTAAATTTACTCCCCCTCTTCCTGCAGTTGACTTCCTTAATCTAGATTGGGAATCAGAATTTTGGCCCTAGCCTGAACCAAATTACACGTGCAATTTTTGTTTTGAGTTTTATTTTTCTAATGATGTTCTATTATTTATTTGTTGCAGGGAAGCTACTTCACTATATCAAACAGAATCTTTTATCCGATTGAGAAATAGATCATTTTCCTCAGACAGTGGTATATAGATACTGTCCATTATCATCTAATGGTCTTAACATTTTACGTGCTTTTTTGGTTCTGTATAGTCCATATTATATATATATAAGACATGTTTCAACTTTTAACTGTTAAATTATGCAGGAAACTTGGTAGAAGCTGTTGTTCCTTTCATGGGTGAATCTATTACCGATGGCACTTTGGCAACATTCCTAAAGAGTATGTTACTGGAGCTGTCTTGTGATACTTTAACCCCATGAGTTCTTTTTTCTTTCATCTCTATCTGTGTATTTAATACACATAAAGCAACTTTTGAGACGCATTCTGATGATACCTTAGGTGAAGAACCTTTGTGTGTGTGTGTGTATTATACTGTATACATAATTTGAATTCCTTTTGAGACTCATGCTTATGATACTTGTGCAGAACCCGGCGACAAAGTTGCAATTGACGAGCCTATAGCCCAAATTGAAACTGATAAGGTAGTTTTTCAAAACAAAATTTTTTCCTGTTTGTAAATAGAGAAATTCTTAAGTACTGAGAAGGGTTTTCTCTAAATCGATGTATTGACTTATATATATATTTCTCGTTTACCACTAGGTGACAATTGATGTAGTTAGTCCTCAAGCTGGTGTCATTCAAAAGGTAATGCTTTAGCAACATCACAGTATAAATTCCTTGAAAGATTATCACTATAATCACTACTTACAATCAGTTGTTCTGGTTTTAGTATACTGATCTTTAATTTTTACCTTGAACATGTAATTGTTAGTAGTTTGTGGCTAAGGAAGGTGAGACCGTTGAGCCAGGCGTCAAGATTGCAATCATTTCAAAATCAGGTGAAGGTATAGAACAAGTTGCCCCGTCTGATGCTCAGCCAGAACCTCCTAAAGAGAAGGAAAGTGCAGAAAAGCAAGTTCCCAAAGCAGAACCTGCCCCTGTCAAGGGGACAACAGCACAACCCAAACCTAGAGCACCTTCTCCACCACCATCACCTAAACGTGTGGCTTCAGAACCCCAGCTTCCTCCTAAGGACAGGGAAAGACGAGTAAGTTTAGACTTCCTTGTTTATCTAAGAAAACGTTCTTTTTTTTAAAATTTTAAATTATTGGATGAGAAAGGACTTTAAATAAGTATAAACTTGTCTTCTCGTCTATAGGTTCCTATGACAAGACTTAGGAAGCGGGTGGCAACACGCTTGAAAGATTCTCAGAATACATTTGCTTTGTTAACCACATTTAACGAGGTTGACATGTAAGTTCAAATACCCCAACCATAGTGGCTACCCCCTGTATCATTACTTTCAAAGTGGCCAGAGTTTCCCCTCCCTCATCTGTTGAGCTTTTTTATTTTATTTTTTATAATAACAATATTATGTAATGGCTCTCATTGTTGGCCGACTGACATTCTGTATAATGCAGGACTAATTTGATGAAGCTCCGTTCAGACTACAAGGACGCTTTTGTTGAAAAACATGGTGTGAAATTGGGATTTATGTCCGGCTTTGTGAAAGTATGTTGCTTTAGCATGTTGTTGTGTAAAGTAATGTCATTAATTGCCAAATGAAAATAGAAGTGCAAAGTGCTATTAAATTATTGGAAATCTTTTATTACTAAGCCTTCTGTGCACGTGTCTCATTCATAACTTTTCTACCAATTTGTTTTAGGCTGCTGTCAGTGCACTTGAGCACTTGCCCACTGTCAATGCTGTCATTGATGGGGATGATATCATATACAGAGATTACATTGATATCAGCATTGCTGTTGGGACACCAAAGGTATGCTAGTATTCTGTTTTTTAACAGACTGCAGTTGATAATTTTCTGCCATTCATTGTTTGGCAAGACGAATTGCATAACCACATGGGAACTAACCACAGTCAAATTTCTTTAATTCCAGGGCCTTGTTGTTCCAGTCGTCCGCAATGCTGGTGGTATGAACTTTGCTGAGATAGAGAAGGAGATCAATACTCTGGCTAAGAAGGCAGCTGATGGTTCCATATCAATTGATGAAATGGCTGGAGGCACATTCACAATATCAAATGGTGGTGTATATGGAAGCCTTTTGAGCACACCAATCATCAACCCTCCACAGGTATTGCCTTACTCTTTCTTTTCTTTTTCTCTTTCTTTTTTTTTAGGGGCAAGTCTCCTTCGTTGCAGAACCTCACAGCCAAGATTATTTATTTATTTACTTATTCCTTTCGCAGTCGGCAATTTTGGGTATGCACTCAATAGTGAACCGTCCCATGGTCGTTGGGGGTAATGTCGTACCAAGGCCAATGATGTACATTGCATTGACATACGATCACCGTCTCATTGATGGAAGAGAGGCTGTTCTTTTCTTGCGCCGTATAAAAGATGTCGTGGAAGACCCTCGCAGACTCCTCCTTGATGTGTAAAGGAGCGACCGGTGAATCCTGTTTTTGAACTAAATGTAGAACGCAATATATCCACCGTGTCTGTTCATTCTGAAGCCGATATGGTTGGCAAAGCGTGTTTGTCCATGTTTTTTTTTATTATTGGAGAGTTGGAAATACTCTACAGGACAGGGTGATCGATGATCCAAAAATATAATTTCTCTTGCGCCACAGTTAGTTACTTTGGCTTTGTTGACTGGGATTTTAATAAAAAGTTCATTTATTAACCCAAGGGTGTATGTCCGGATTTTACTGATGTATAATTAGACCTGTAAATGGATTCAGATCAGATATGCCTCAATTTAATTTCGAATATATGTATAATTAGATTATCGAATTCATGTCGTATTTGGATTATCGGATTGCATCTATTAATTCATATCCGTTAGGAATCGGATTTGGATTGGATTTATTTTGAGATGTACAAAACATCAAAATTTCGTTAGTAGTCTAAGTTCTTTTAGGGAGGTGATTTTCTCACTTTTTTTTTCCTCCACTTACACTCACTTTTACTTTTTAATTAATATTGTTCTTTTTTGTTCTTTCTCTTTCCAATTCTACCTTTACTCTACATTAAGGTTTTCATAACTAAAATTAAGAAAAGTTAACAAAAAATAAAACTAAAACAAAATTAAATTTTGAAAATGGATAGAAATGTAAGTATTTGTAAGCCAAATTCTTTGTTTTTTTTTTCCCAACTATGTGAGTAGTTAATAGTTAATAAATTTTTTGGGCTAACATGTTTACACTTCGAAAACCAAATAATGTTATATCTTCTTATTAAAGGGAATTGTAGGGTAAGAGTAGAATAGGAAAGAGAAAGAACAAGAAATAACAAAATTGATTAAAAAGTATTAAAAAGCAAAAGGGAGTGTAAATGGAGAAAATAGGAGTGGGAAAATCACCTCCCTTCTTTTATTGTATTTATCTCTTTTTTATATCAAATTTTGATATTTTATCATAAAAATTAGCATTAAGTATACTCTTAGTGCATATAAAATTAAAATTAGGGAGTTTCACTAAAACACCCAAAATGGGTGTTGAAAATATAAAAAAATCCAAGCACTATTTAAATATATAAGCACACCCAAAACCCATCATTACACACATTCAAAACTCATTTATAAACACATCCAAAAAGTTGACTTTGGAGTTGATTTTGGGTGTGTTTCTATGTTTAAATAGTGCTTGAGTTTTTTTATAAATACATGTCTAGGATTGGATTTATTTATAAATTTGTATTAAAGGTACTCATTCACACAAAATATGGGACCTGATTCTCTCTTTTTTTGTCCATTTACACTCTTTGTTGAAAATTGTATGTTCCTACTTTTTTATCTGCTTACATCCCTTGGGAGTGGGAAAATCAACACCCTAAAATATTAATATAAATAAAGCTTAAAAAAAACTAAATTATATTTCATACTAAGTCGGATTAGATCAACTATAATCCATATCCGAATCTATTTATAATCAAATTACCGAATTCATATTGTAATTGAATTATAGGATTGAGAAATCCAATTCATTTCCTATTAATTACACCAGATTCGGATCAGATCGGATTCGGATCAAAGATCATAACCAATCCATTGACAGGTCTATGTATAATAGCTAAAACTCCAAAATCAGTTCTTCCAAAACTGTTACATTTCTATTCCAATTAATTACAAGTTAATTGTACATCGACTTAAGTGACAAAGAGGAATTTCAAGTCGGCCTCCGTCAGCTTTCCGAGGGCATCTGAAGAACCACCGATAGTACTACAGAAGGCACAGAAGACAGCGTTAGATCACTATTTGTAAAACCAGTAAACTTAGACAATCCAAAAGAAGAAGAAACAAAGGCACAAATCAGACTTACCCCTCGAACACTAGTTCCTTTTTCTCCTGTAGCTTTAGAATCCTCTCCTCAATTGTGTTCTCGATTACAAATCTCACAATTCTGTCACGTAGATGAAAATATTAAACCTCTTAAAAGAAAGGGAGAAGACCCAGGTTTTATGAACAATGCATCCGTAAAATGTGCACCTGATGGGTTTGTACTGGCCTATTCGGTGGATTCTATCTTGCGCTTGCTGCTCAACAGCCGGGTTCCACCACGGGTCCATCAAAAATACCTAGTTTAAAACATAACTTTCAGTGATGTCTTTGAATCACTTGATCCTCTTATGTGTCTAGCTTAATTCCCAATAAATCACACGACAGCCGAATGTAAAAAACATGAAAGAAGACATTACTCACATGTGATGCAACTGTAAGATTAAGAGCAACACCTCCGGCCTTCAAGCTCATTAAGAAAATCCTGCAATCTGGATCCTCGGTAAATGTCTTTATAGCATTATCCCTTGCGGACATGGTCATGCTTCCAACTAACTGGACACACTTGATACCAGACTGCAACGGTTTCTTGAAATTAGTACCAGTACTTTCTTACAGCACAAACAGAAAACTGATGCAAGATTGAAGAATAAGAAAATACTGGAACCATATGATAATAGTTTTACCTTTTGCAAGGAGTAGTTAATGAGATCCAAGAATGCCGTGAACTGGCTGAAAACAATTCCTTTTGCAGAGCCATCCTTTTCAACCATGCATCTGATTTCTTCCCTCTAGAGCAATATAATGCAGTCAGCAGTGAAGAAAGCATATAAGCAAGTTGAGAAAGATAATGCGCACACTAGGATATGTGTGTGTGCTTGTGTAAAGTAAATAAATAGGATGCCTCTGGAAATTATCTATACTCTATTGTTCTTTTAGCCAGTAACCCAAACAATACTACAAACGCTGAAAGCAAATGCACAAAAATGGTAAACCAATGATTCCATATTTTTTGGCTAAGTGAAAAATGTGTGAACTAGCATAGGAAAGAACAGTGAATTGCCAACACATGACTTGACAAGCGACTTAGTGGACACAACAATAGTCACCACCGGCCAGACCTAAAATTCATAGTATACCACCAAAATAATCATCAGTAGACAGGAAGATCCTCACGGACCAACCTGAGACATGAGTCATGTAAAACCCTCGCAGGCCTCAAGAACAACCTCTCAATAAGGGCCCTAACAGCATTGATGCACCCCATGGTCACATATAATTCCTATTTCGGTGGCCTTATCACCAGCATAGCAATGATTGAAAGATAAGAAAATGGTGATATATAATGTGAATCAAATGACGTACCAAAGCCTCAATTTTTGTACTAGTCTGAAAGTTGTCAAGCTGAATTCTGTTCATAATGCTTGAGGATCTAAACCCCTTAATGGTAGTTTTGGTAGTCTGATTAGCAGCACCTAGGTTTGTAGTGAAATCAGCAGTAATTACTTTTGAGCATGTAGGGCATGGGACCGGTCCCAAAGAAGCAGAAAAATCAATCAAGCAAGCCTTGCAAAAGGCATGTTGACAATTAGTAACCTGGAGCATCAAAAGAAACTTTTAGAAGGAAATCAATAACAGAGCAGAAGAATTTAAAATACACGCAGGATACTCACTACTAAGCATTTAACTGGCCACTGAAAGCAAAAAGTAACAAATAATAAATAACTTATTCAGGGAATTAAACTATAGTATCATATCCCCTATTTCAGATCAAAAGTATGTTTTGCTGTTATCCCACTTAATCAAGCATTTAAACTCTTGAAATCTAGGACAATACAGACTTTTGATTATTTACTTCCCTAATACCTAGCAGTTGTTGGTAATACAAGAATCAATTTAACAATAAATGAAGAAAACTCTCCTCTTAGGAGCACTGCCAAAGTAAAAAATCCAGAACATAGACACTAAGAGCAAAAACACATTCTGACAAATCTACAAGAATGGTGACCAGATTGACATATCCTATAATCACGAAAATGTCCAAAGCACAACAAAAAGAAAGAAAGAAAAAGCAATTTAGCATGACAAAGCCATTCATTAGTCTTGAAGAAAAGATCAACTAACCACTGCATCTTCTGCTGGTTCATGACAAATGCCACACACTTGCTCATTGATATCATTATTAACCCTGCCTTCATTTCTCAGTGCAGCAGTTGCAGAATACACCACAAGGTAAGGATGATCAACAGACTGTAGAGAGTAAAACAAGAATGAGACATGTACAGCACTAATGGGCCAAAAAGAACTATGTCAAAAAAAAATGTAACAGAAGGAGACAGTTAAGTTTGTAACTGAGAAAGCATACTTTACATTCAATAATTACACACCTGCCGCAAGCGTGTGAGAAGATCAAATATGTGAGCATAATTGTTCATCACAGTTCCATCATTGACATATCTGTAAGGAAGAAACAGATTATACACCAATGCAATCAGTAGCAAATCCAACTATAAATCGATATTAGCATGCCAACATAGGCAAAGCATTGTCCAGAGACGTTGTACAGGCCAAAGTAGTAGAACACAGTTCAATTCAACAAACAAGTTCTCACCATAATTAGAATTTCCAAGGACATGAAAATTGATCATATTTAAACATGAGGAATTCCAAAACAATAAGAGAAGGAGCTAAAAATATTTACAACATGGAGGATAAAAAATTAGTCGCCACTTTAAAATTGCAAGTTGCAATTCGCATGCAAGTTCAAAATGAGTACTAAAGCAAAAATCTCATTTTATCAAACAGGGAAGGAAAGCAGAGGAAGAAAAAGGGTGACATACGTGTTAAATAGTGCCTGACTATCATTATATAGTGACTCGTAATAATCTTGTTCTTTGATATCCAAGGTGTCCCGCCTCAATGAAACCTATAGGTAGTAGAATGGAAAAGGAACATAAGAAATCTAGACTTCAGAAATGCAGACATTGTCATGTTGAAACAAAACTTACAATTCTAGGAGGAAGAGCAAGATCAGCAGCCCTGCCCTTTTTAGTTCGTCGCAGGACTATGTTCTTTAAAATTTTCTGTTTTAGCAATAGCATTGCCCTTTTTCCTCGGAATTGATTTCCATATAACTGTATTGGCGTCGCCACATACTTGCAAGGTTCAAGGGTTACAACACAAGTAAGCACAATTATTTCTGTAAATAAATCAACATATAAGGAAATAACAAGAGAAAAGAATAACAAATGGCAAACTCACTTTATTCCACCAACAAAAATGTCTGACTGAATTATGAGGGCATTTTGAACATTGTGTTGAGGAACTGCATCAGGGTCACAAGTATGTAATATGTATTACAGTAGAAATATTTAAGCACTTAAGACAAAAAATAACTAAAATAAAAACTTCATGGTTATGAGGAATGGGAAAAAGGATAAAATAAGTGACAAGAGCTAGAAGTTAATTGTTTATTTACAAGCAACCAGCACTAATTATTGACAGAAGTCCCTTGTCATATATGTCTAACAAGGAAAAATGTATCCAACAATGTAGGAACGCAAGTTATAACTACGTGTATTCTTTAGATCATACCTATGATCAAGAGTTATGCAATCACAGTCTTTGCACAAGTAATACGAGTAGGGGACTAATTGCAAGAACCGCACCTGTGCAAATGCAATTGCAAATATATAAGCTAGATGGCCAGAAAAAAGCCTGACTATATAGTCAATATATCTAAAATAAAGTACACCTTACCAAAGAGTACAGTTCTCCAACACGGTTCTGAAGGGGTGTGCCACTTAGAGCCCATTTGTATGAAGACTCTAAGGCAAGAACAGCTCTTGCAGTATTACAACGCCTAGATTTTATATAATGCGCCTAAGTTTGAACAACAAGTTAGAGACATTGGTTTCAAAAGGACACTGATCAAATAAGTAACGAACAGTATCAGTGCTGGAAAAAATAAAAAATAAAAAAGGGCTTCCTGACAATAAATTGAACAAAAAAGGATCTAAGAAAAACACAGAACATAAATCAAGCTAGATCAGAAGAAAAAAGGATATTAATATAAATTTTAGCGAAAGGAACTTTCACCTATAATTAGCTGAAAGATACTGATTGTTATTTTTTATTTCAAGATAATCATAGCAACAATTTTTTCACCAATACCCTACTACAACTAAATTAAGTCAACGCACCTCATCCAAAATAATGCGGTTCCACTTCACAGCATGCAAAACCGACTTTGCTCTGCTGAAGCCTTGTCCAACATCTTCTGAATCCATATCATTATCCTTGTACAGCTTTGATCTCTTCCTGGAACCTCCATGCTTCTTGTCTTTAACAGGCTCAAATGTCTTCTGTGGTACTGATTGTAGATGCTTTTTCCTTTGTTGCTTAGACTGCTTCTCAGTTCTAAAAGCATGAGGCCCACAAAAATATTTCAAGTGAACTGACAGTCTCTTCTCATGAAACAACTTTCCGCAATAATGGCATTTCTGTTTGGGAGGCATCACATTCTTCCTGTAATCGGCCTCAACAATGGAGTATGTAGTAATGACAAAATCATATTCCGAGAACTGTTTGGAACTCTTCTCTCTATTGGCCCCATGATAAACCAGAACCTTTGTGCTTCCTTTTGAAGTAAACCTCTCTATCTCATTTACCCATTGGCTCACGGCAACCACAGGACAAACTACGAGGGTGGCTTTGATTCCAGGAAAGCTTGTGGAGGAACCTGGTTCATTAAATGTCCAATTAATTTCACGTTTAGCAAGGACAAGAGCAATTGCTTGTATAGTCTTGCCCATTCCCATCTCATCTGCGAGGATTCCTCCTCTGGTTTCAGACTCTTCTTGTTTGAGGGCCCAGGCCAACCATTCCTTTTGGTACCTTAGTAAAGGCATAATTAGATCAGATGGTGCCTCAGAAACTTCACTTATCACATTATTCTGATTTTCCAGATCAAAATCCTCAGTTACATTGTCATCAATCCATTTATCATGCTCCTCTTCCCAGATATTCCACTTCAAGCGCTGCTTTGCCTCCCTGTCTTTAGAACTCTTTTTCTTTTTTTTCTTGTGCAACCCAAAATAGTCAATTTCAACTGGTTGCTGAGTCAATTTGTGTGCTTTCTCTTCGTAAATTGGTTCTCCTCTGACCTTCTTTCGCCCCACCTTCCCATTTTTGGGTATAGGGATTATAACACTTGGTTTATCATTTAAGTCAACATTATATTGGTGCTCTTCACCTACGTGCATCAATATATCAATGTATGTCAGTAAAACATGTAAGCCAGCAAGAAAACAGACTCCAGCCTTCCATTAAACAGACATTGCTCATTTCAAAGGAAAATATCAAAATAAAGAAGTCTGGGAGGGGGCAAAACCAGAATAAAAGTACTATTCTGCCAAAGGAAATAACATTTGGGAAAATTATTCACCCAAAGAAGTAGTCATAGAAAACAGAACAAAAATCTAAATCCCTCAGACCCCCAAGATCGAATTCAAGTAAATCCTTTTCGAAACTTCTTATGCATTCCTAGTAGTTACGAAAGATTAATTTTACCTTCTTCGCAATCAGAAGCAGAAGACGCAGACGGTAAATAAGTATCTTCATCAGAGCTTTCGGTGCCCTGGATTATATCTTCCTCTTCCTCATGTTTCTCATTTCCTGCTTTCAGAATAAACGCCAAACCAATATGGACAGTTGTATTTAAGTTATAGCATCATGCTCGTGAATAGATAGACAACAATCTGAAACAAAATTCATATCCCTCTCAATCCCCAGGAAGAAAATTCAAATAATTTTCCCACTGTACCTATACACTTTCTCAGTAACCAAACATGACAAATCCTAAACGAAACAACACAGGGAAAAGGTAATCAAGTGTGAAGCTTTACCATCGGTAGAAGGCCCGGCGACTCTCTTGCGAGAACGAAGCTCCATTGGTGGTGCAGAGCGAGTTAGGGTTTTGCGATCACGAGTTTCGAGGTTTAATTGAGTGAGGATATACGAGTCGAAGACAAAGCCTCTCTTTCTCTATCTCTCTCTCTCTCTCTCTCTCTAGAAGGGAGCGGCGGGAAAGTGCCTCTTATTATATACGGAGTGATGAAGCAGCGGGAATCCACGTTGGCGTCGCCTCTGGACTGCGAAACGTGTGCTACGTCTTTGGCAGCACCGTACGCGTCTTTATTTCTTACCGTCGATTTATAGGACCCGTGTGATTTTATCTTTGAATCGACGGCAGGAACTCACTCCATCAGGTACTCGAAAGGCAAAGCGTTTTTATTGATACACGAGAAAACGCCTTCGTTTCTTGGAATTATTTGTTGCTTAAGAGAGAAGAGAAAAGAGAAAAAGAAAAAAAGAAAACTCTGGGAAATTATTCTATGCCTAATCTTCCTTTGAGGGGGTAAATGTGTCTTTGTCTTTTATTTATTTATTTATTATTATTATTATTAAAAAAATTGTGAAGCAAGAAAAAATATCTCGAAATTGGATTATGTAGCATCTTCATTTGGGAATATATTCATTGCTCTTGTTTGTTAAATGTCTTCAACTATCTGCCTCAACACTCTTCATGCTCATTAAGGGTTTATTTGACTTGTATTGTCTTGTTTGGTTAATTCCTTCAATTCACCCCTTTGATTGTATTTTTGACTTTCTAAGTTACCTTTCTTATGATTCAATAAATAAAAATAGGTTACCTTCCTTAATTGTGTTGTCTTATTTTGTACAAACATGTGTTTTCCCAATTTGAATGTAGCATCAAATTGTCCCGCATTTCTTATAACTAACATTTTATTCGTAAAAGGGCTTATTGCTCAAGTAATTTAGAGCAGTTATATATACACTTAAAGTATAGTGTTCGAATTCTCCCACTCCGACATCGCTTGTATAAACAATATTAAAAGAAACATTGACTTCTTGAAGTTGTTACACTTGTACTACAAGTAGGTGGCCTTATTGATGAATACAATAAATAAAAAATTGTATACAAAAAGGTTGGTTTGGCCATGGATGAAAGGCTCAGTCATGATTGCATGTGGTACAGTATGGAGGTTAGTATGAACATATGACTAGTACAAAACCAGCATGTGGTAGCCACATTATTTCTGTTCGAAAAAGATGGGTAGATGGGCTTTAAATTCCCATCCAAAAAAAAATCAGGGTGATAGGTGTGGAGAAAGAAATAAGCTTGAGATTTGTGACAAGTCCCCTAGATTTCGCATGTCATGGGGCCACTATGAGCTGTTCACCAGTTGAGTTGAGTTAAGGGGATGAAATGAAAGTGATAATTTTGTGTTTAACATGTGAAATGAATTTCAATACTCAAAACAAAACCATCTTAAGGAACCTCAATGCGCCCTTAATTCCGTAGTTTTCTGGGAAAATTAGCTTAATTGCGTAGCTTATAAAATTGGACTTACAATCTTCAGAAATTACAATCTGAGAACTCATATAAATATTTAGTTCAGCCATGCACCAGGCAGAAGCTGCTTATAAGGTAAATGGTTTTAATTTCCACCGCCTCCACCAGACCCACTTCCAGACCCTTGGCCGCTACCCGCGCCAGCTCCCACTCCAACGCCAATCCCAATTCCAATTCCGAATCCTCCACCGTGACCGCCACCACCTCCTCCTCCTGCACCTCCTCCACCTCCAATCCCTCCGCCAGCTCCACCTCCTACACCACCACCTGCACCAAATCCGCCTCCATGGCCTGAACCTCCACCTACTCCGCCGCCACCACTCCTCCTGCACCTCCTCCACCACCAACACCTCCGCCAGCTCCACCTCCTACACCACCACCAGCACCAAACCCACCTCCGTGGCCTGAGCCTCCACCAAGACCACCGCCTCCTCCTGAACCACCACCACCGCCACCTCCAAGACCACCACCTCCTCCAACGCCACCACCTACACCACCTCCAGCTCCAAAACCTCCACCATGCCCTGAACCACCACCAACTCCACCACCGCCTCCTCCACCAGCTCCACCGCCACCACCTAAACCCCCTCCAGCTCCACCACCTACACCTCCTCCAGCTCCAAAACCTCCGCCATGACCTGACCCACCTCCAACACCACCTCCTCCGCCACCACCAAGACCACCCCCACCTCCAGCGCCACCTCCTACACCTCCTCCAGCTCCAAAGCCTCCACCATGACCCGAACCACCTCCAAGTCCACCTCCTCCACCACCGCCTCCACCAACACCCCCTCCTGCTCCACCACCTAGACCACCCCCAGCCCCTCCTCGTCCGCCATGACCTCCGCCACCACCAAAGCCTCCTCCTCCGCCAATGCCGCCACCCCTACCGCCATTACCACGAGGCCCTCGACCAAACCGGCCACCACATGATCGCCGGCCCCATGGACAATCATCATCATCACCCCGAAATCTAGTTTTGTCAACTTTGTCATCACCTAGAGTGCTGATTGCACTCAACTGGAGGACAATGAACAGGACAACAAGACTCAAGGAAAGCCATTTTGGAGCGATGCTCATGGCTTTGTTAAAAAAAAATGCTTCACTAAATTCTCAGATTGCTGAGGTTGTGTTCTTCATTGTTGAAAAGGCGATCCTTTTATAGGCTTCACTCACTAACCAATAATACAGTACTACTGAACAGCTTTTAATGGGTGCATGTTCATGTCACGCGTTGGAACCGTTGGGAATTTGGGGGGACAATTAAATGGCAAATGGAGGAAGTCAACTCAGTCAAAACCCGACTTGGATTGGATATATCATATATAGATCAAGTTCAGCTTGCGTTGACCGTTTGACTTATGTACAGTTCTTTTAGCTTCTCATTATGACATGAATTTAATTAAAAGCATGAGAATCCAAGTCCCAATTGAAAGAGTAAACTCGACTGGCTATAATTTATAAGCCTTTGAGCTAATCTTAAAAGGTCCCTTTCTCCAAAATGCTGTGTGGTCGATCTGATTTAAGAGTTGGGGCCTAAAATAAATTAATATTTTGTTTGAATTTTGTTCGGCTCTCTCACTTTTTTGTTGTTGTCAAAATTAGGAAGAGGGATGAGATTTTCTCACACATACATTGTTAAAGTGTCATAAGATTTAAACATGAGAACATTAATATGCAAATCAAACCCTTTTCTACTGAGTTCGAATAACCCTTTTCTACTGGGTTAGACCCTTGTTCAGCTTTTCACATTTGATTTATATATTTCTTCCACCGTATGCATGCTTTAAAGTTTAAATAGCAGAGCCCAAACGTACACCTAACCAGTTATGTGAGGCTTCTCCATGGCCATGCACATTGAAGTTGGTCAACCCTACCGACGCTCGACCATAAATTTTACTCTTAACCAAATTAAATTACCCACCTTCCACTTTGCAATTTGCAAGCACAAGTGGATCTCCCTGGTTGATATCTCATCATATCTCTCTCTATCCCCGTAATATCTTTGACACTCAAATGAATGTTCATGCAGAGCAAGTTAAGTTCTCGGGAACAAGTAGGGTCGGAAAGCGCATGGCACTGAAAGTGTATCCATTCTTCGGCCATTTAAAAAAAAAAAAAAAAAAAGTGTATCTATTCATTGTTGATTGATTTTGGATTGCAGTGATTTCATCTATTATCAATTGATTTTGAGTTGAACATTCATGTGAAATCCATTAAAGTCGCATGTCCTTATGTCATCTTCTCAGATTAGCTTCTATTTTCAATCTTCTGGCTTGAAACTATAGCAAGACATTTTGCTTCTGTCAATATTAAAAAGATATGACAGCAACCATGGAACTGTTGTTACCAGTAATATCACATCGTGCCGTTTTACACAATCGGGGGAAATATTCGTAGGAACAGAGTTGGGTTTTTTTTTTTTTTTTTTTGGGTTAAGAATAATGTGAACAAAGAATACAAAACCCACACAAATTAGATCCAATGAGTTTGATTTGGATCACACAGAAGAGAAGCAAACACACACTCGTGGAAATGGCTTGAGTTAAGCCCGGACTACATCTTTAATTTGCAGACACATCCTCTCCTTCCCTCGTTCACATCTAATGACCCTGACAGCCTTTGGTCACAGGCACAGCTTTACCTTCCAAAGATTCTGGTTTTGCTTATAGAGGCCGCGTTCGACGACCTAATGCTTGACCGCAAAGAAGAGCATTCCTTGGGATTGGATATTCATCCCTCCATGAATTTGCAGGTGAGTAGACGCGAAGATAGAATTGCTGGCCTAAGTACTGGCGAGCCCAGTTCTCGGACCTCACATTCCACATCCCCACATTGTCCAATGGCATGTAAATTGCAGTCCATGAGTTGGGATACACCTGTGATAAGAAATGGCATCCATGTTAAAAAACAATCATGAGAACATAATTGTAAGTCACATATAGTTTTTAAGGAGCTGCATTTATCGATGTACCTGAACGGTGCAACGAGAAATCGTGTCCCTCAAATTGTATCTTAATCTGCTTGCAGGTTCCCACTGTCCACCATCCATCCTGCCATATCAGAATTACCATGGTTAAGATATATGTTCTTATTGAATTTCTCACATTGCATAACAGTTGAAAAAATGTCTGAATTTCTGAGGCAGAGAACTTACCCCACAACAAAGAAACTATGGCCATCAATGTGCCATGACTGCACAGTATCCTCAGGATTCTCGAACACTAGTTCAGCGAAGCCTCGGAAATCAGCATTCATGACAGAAGTCTGAAGATAAGCACCGCCTCCAGTGGGGTTGTCTTGGATGCTTCCAATGGAGAACACCCCTGAGATCTTGAAGTAGTCGGCAAGTTTAAGTGGTGTGTCGGGTTGGATGAAGGACACACTATTCACAGCATATCTCTGCTTGCCATCAATAATTGGAGCAGAACTTGTTAGCCTGATTGTACGTGTGGTGTTGATCAATCCGTAATGATATGAGCCTTGGGGGTTAGGTCTTGGACCACTTGCTGTCAAATTCCGCCTGGTTTTAACATGTCATTCATTAAAATAATATGAGAAGTGTGTATAATAGGCCTAGTATATTGAAATAGTTCATCTTTTTGTGCATATCATGTTCAATGATATGATTTCTTAATAGAAAATGTTAGTGCAAACATGATCATTTTGTATGCCATATCAATAGACACTCACCAAACGATTATCCATATAGCAGAATCTATGTCAACAATGAAAACAGGCACTACCATGCATAACGCATCCGCTTACGAACAGAAAATAATGATAATAATAAGCACCTGAGAGATCGGGCTTGTTCAAGAGACCAGTCAATCTGAGTTGTTGGGCCACCAGGGGGAGGACCAGAAACGCTTCCTGCTGAGTTACTGTAGTGAAGAATGGAGGTTGTGCTGAGCACTTGTGAAGTGAAACGCGTAGAGACAACAATGTAGTAATCTTGTGCTGGTTGATCAGCTGTAACTAATACAGAGTAAGACTGCCCCAAATGAATGTCAAGGGAACTATAAGTGTTCTGAAGGCTGTGGGTGCCTTCCACCTCAACCAGCAACATCTTGTGCCCCTGGATTCTGAAATTGATGGAAGTCGTAAGCCCCACATTCGATATCCTCAACCTGTAAGTCTTGCCTGCCAAGCAAGTATGACACATGAAACAAGTTACATCAATTCCATGACCACGCAGAAATGGTGCTCACAACACTTGTTGAATTGATTAGTTACCTTGATCAACTGTAAATGTGAATCCGTTTGATCCACGGCCATTTATAAGGAGCCCGTCAGGGAAGGGAAGATTGTTCCCACTATCTAAAATTGCTTTCAAATCCTGTAGGATTCAAAACAACCCCATCAAAATGAACTCATATCACATGCCTTCTGCTACGAATTTGACAACGATTATAAATCTTGAGTAGTACTAGAGTGATCAGATTTTTAGACCTCGCAGTGAACAACTGCACACACTAATTGTTAACTCATAAATCATCTCTAGTTTTCTGGCACATTAAAACAAATGTGTGTGCGTGTGTGTGTGGTAGGTGTGTGATAATTGGCATAGTCTTTAAGCATGCTACTTACAGTGTGATTTTTACTGAACCAATCTCCTGCCAATATGGTGAAGTCTCCAGCAGGAGGAGGGAAAGGTACTGGGATAACCGAGCGGCTTGCGATTTTGATGCCACCAAACCCTCCTGCAGCCTTGTGGAAGCCAAGGGAAGGAAAGTAGAAGTAACTGCCAATCTGATCTTTGACTTGGAGAACATAAGTGAAGTTCTGTCCTGGTGGAATGGGGCAATTTGTGCCAAAGACCCCATCCTGCCATGAGTTCCTTCTCTGCTGCACACCATTCCTTAACAAGAATTGCAGGACTTGATGGTTAGTCTAACTGCTAGGGCAATAAACTTGGTGATGGCATTCTGCTAATAAAAGGGTTACTTTGGCCTCTGCTTATCAATCCCTCCATTTGAAAGTCAACAGGAGAAAACCCTTCTTTTTTTCTTTTTGGTTTTTTTACAGTACAATTTTGAACAGACCAATCATTTTTCAAGGTTTTCACTTTTTGCCACTTGAACAAAGTGACTAAAACGTGTGCTTATTCAAATAGGTGCTTTTGTAATAACAACTGTTAAAAAAGATATAATCACTTCCCAGTAATGATTGAATCTCATTTCTAAGTACTAGAGTTGCAGTCCAAAATTACAAGTACAAAAACTGAAACAAAAACTTATTATTATTTTTTTAAGAACAGAGGAATTACTAACCAAGAGAGGAGAAAAGGTTCGTCCAAGCTATTGAAAACGTTGATAATGAGGTTATCATTGGTGACTGATTCGATCTGCGGCCCTGGAAATTGCCCATTTATCAATATCCCCTGCATTTTTGTTTGAAACCTCATTTTAGCAACCGGCCATTGCAATTTTTCATCAAGAACAAAACTGCTCAGAACAGAGAAACTGAACAAACAAAAAAAGTGCTTGTTTATGTGTCTGTGAGAGAGAGAGAGAGAAATGATAAACGTACCCTTTGTTTCAGCCCAAGGGGATAGATATCACCATAGGTGACATTCCAGTTGTAGAACCTGTAAGGATCTTCCCCACTTGTGCAGGTCACAGTAAGCAGAGCAACCAATATGACACAACACACACTTGTGTACAATCCCATGTTCCTCTCTGGATCTTTGAGAGCAAACAATGGAGAAATGGGACTGAAATGCAAAATAAAAGCCTCCCAGAAGATAAAGATTCAGTCTTTATCTTTCCCTCTGGAAAGCTCCTCACTTCCTCTGCTTTTTTTATTTGTTCTGTTCTCCTCTTTCTTTGAATGCTTTTTAGAGGATTCTGTAGAAGTGCTTTTCTGCTAGATCTCCTTTGAAGATTTGTTTCTTTATTTGTAGTAGGCCAGTAGTTTGAGTGAGTGTCTATGAGCTGTCTGTAAGCAGAGAAATAAGTTCTGACTGTCACTGATCAGTCCACACCGCGTACCTAGGGTCAAGTGAAGAAATCCAATCCAAGTCCCCAATTTTATGGCATAAAAATAAAAAAATTTATTTATCTAATGGTAAAAACAAATTAACTGCAGAAAAAAAGCCATTTGCTTGGTTGATTGCTTTCTGTTTAAGCAGATGATTGGAGTCAAAAGAGATAAAATTTACTATGTTTGTTTGTTTTCTCTTTCAGTTTAGGCTCATCAGCACTGCATGAGTAACATGTCCAGTTGAAGTCAGAAAGGAGATCTTGATTAAAGTAGTGATGATGGCATCATGGCATGTCAGATTAATTAGCATGGGCCTTGTCTGTGATTGGCAGACAATATAATTAGTGATTGGTTGCTCCTTTTGACTTGAGACAATGAATTCATCAGAGCTAAACAAGGAAATTAGGTTTTGATGTGCATTAAAAATGGATAGCAAATCCTACTGACTATGGAAGACTTTCGTTCCAAACATTTATAACAACAAGCTGGACTTATCTTATTATTTTATTTACTTAAGTCCTTCTATATCTTAGTTTTGAGTTTTTTCTTTTATAAAAACCCACCGACAAAGGTAATGATAGATCATTGAAGCAAAGGGTTAAGCTTAAACCTCAGAATATGAATACCAAGATTCATTAGTGCCGGATGAGAATCAATCATAATTTTACAGAGGTTTCTCTTCCTTAATCTTGATGATCCTTCTCCCCCACAAAATCCAGATATCATAATTGATCTTGTAGTACAAAAGAATTGGCAATTATTAGTTTCACGTTTTCTTCTGTCATTGGCATGATGGCATCTATTGGGATGGGATGGGACTACCAAGTGCCACTCTTTTGCTACCCATCTCCACCTAAAGTAGTCAATGAAAGATTGTCCGGTGCCACCGTAACATAGTTACATGGTGTTATTAATCTGTGTATTATAACTCGAACGGACAATAAATTTATATTTGAAGATATATTATCAATAAATAACTCGTGACATATTAAAGTTTATATGTTATATCATGTGTAGGTTGATAACATCATTTTATGGTCACACCAAAAAAAAAAAAAGCAGTTCATAACTAGGGGTGGTGGGCTTTCAATTATCCTCTTTCTAGTTTTGGGTTTTCGGGCCAAGTCGTCATGTAGAGGAAGATATACTAGCCCAAGCTAATAAAGAAGGTTTGGTAGAATACATCCGAGCTCAACGTGGCGACGAAATTGCACATGAGTCTACGACTACGCAACTCTTAACGCTTTTGGGAAAACGACAACGACATCCTATTCTACTGAGGTAATCAAGGTGTTTGATTATGAAAATATGTTATAATCAATCATAATTACGTGATTATATTGATGAAGAGAAAAGTATTAGATTCCGTCTTGATGGACGGATTTGAAAGAAAATTTTGAATTTGACAAGAAAGCTAAGTTTAATATAAAAGTAAAAATTATTTTAGTTTGAATGTATTTGAAATAAACTTAATTTAGTATATTTGAAATGACTACGTATAAGGAATCAATCGAAATCCATTTGTTTTATTTCTTTCTTTCTTACCCAAATTTTGACATACATGCCAACGAAGTTTAACCCAGTGAAAAATGGTCTTGATTTGCAGACTAGTGGTTTAAAGTTCGAACTCCCATGACACTGTAGTAGTGTGTGTGTGAAAAACCCTCCTATTATAGTTTAAACCATCACTTGTACGTCAAAAAAAAATATACAAATTTATAAAAAAACCCAAAATGGGCGTTGAAATTATAAAAAAAACCCAAGTACTATTTAAACTTAGAAACACACCCAAAAAGTGTATTAAAATAGTATTTTTTTGGTGTACTTTTTGGGGGTTTTGAATGTGTGTAATAGTACTTTTTGGGTATGTTTCTAAATTTAAATAGTATTTGAGTTTTTTTATAATTTCAACACCCATTTTGGGTTTTTTTATAAAAGCCCCAAAAAAATATACATATAATTTTACCTTATAATATCACTGATAATGGAGACCTTAGTGTTAAGCATTAGACATTTTTCACAACCTGTATAGTCCTCAAAGACTCAAGATTTAATTATATATTTTTCATGAGTAAGACTTGAAGCAAATGGCATTACAGTAATTACATAATTACCAAACATGAACGCAGGTATGTCATCCAAATCATTAACTATTAAAAAATGTTACGTTTAGCTCGTGTTCTTCGCTTTTTTTGGGTAGGTAGCAAGTGGGGGAAGAATAATTGGTGGAAATGGTTTTCTGATGCCAAAAGGTGCCATCTACCTACACCCTCCCATAATAATTGACATGTATGTGGTCCGTTTGTTTCTAGGATTTTAGCTTACATGTTGTTCTCCAACATTGGTAGGCCACACCGCACTTATATATTCCCCGAAAAAAGTAGACCAAACAGCACCTAAGGCCGTTAGGATCATTAAGCTAAAACTCTGGTTTTACATGTGCAGTTAGGAGAGGTGAGGCAGAGAAAGCAAAAGAAGAAGATAAGATGGGGGTGATCAAGGCAGCTCTAGGAGATGCAGTTCTGACTTCCCTGTGGGTTTTCAGCGCACCAAGTATGGGGGTTTTCACGGTCATCATCGCCTCGTTTCTTGGCATTCAGGCTAGGTCTTTGCTAGGCCTCTTCATCACCACCATAGTTGCCACAACTCTGGTCCTAGCTTTCAGCTTGATAGGCAAGGTTTTGGGTGGTGCCAGCTTCAACCCCTCCACCACTGCAAGTTTCTACGCTGCAGGCCTCACCCCCGGCACATCTCTTGTCTCGATGGCGGTCCGGTTCCCGGCTCAGGCAGCCGGTGGAGTAGGAGGTGCCAAGGCAATTCTGCAGGTGATGCCAAAGCAGTACAAGCATATGCTTAAAGGGCCTTTCTTGAAAGTGGATTTGTACACTGGTGTCATAGCTGAGGGGCTGTTGACTTTTGTTCTCTGCTTTTCTCTGCTTGTGATTATTCTCAGAGGTCCTAGAAATCCAATACTGAAGATATGGCTGCTTTCAATTGCTACTGTGGGATTGGTTGTTGCAGGTGGTGGGTACACAGGGCCTTCCATGAACCCAGCAAATGCTTTTGCCTGGGCTTATGTGAATAATTGGCACAACACTTGGGAGCTGTTCTTGGTTTATTGGATTGGCCCCTTCATAGGAGCAACTTTGGCTGCTTCGGTTTTCAAGACTTTGCTTCCCCCACCAATAGCAAAGGAAAAGAAAGCCTAATTAAGATTCAATAGCAGATAGATAGCTTTGGTGTTTATGCATCTCTTCTCTTCTTTGTGTATGAATGATTCTCATTGGTGAAGTTTAAGACTCAGCTTCAATATTGCTAATTAAGCACTGCAGAAATCTTAAACCATTTGCCTTTTGTTTGGAAGCAAAGAAAATAAAATGAACTTTCCAGGAACAATGTAGTGCTAATTGTCTTCTTTCAGCTTTATCACTATCTAAACCAGCCGCAAGAATTTGTTCTGGGTTTTCTTTAGGAAGAAGTGATCTGGCTTCCTTTCTCTTTGCATCCATGTGAGCTAAAAGAGTATGCCCAAAATGAGGCCTCTCTTCAAACAGAGGCCCAAGGCTTGCTTGAGTAGAAATCACCAATACAAACACGGATTTATAAGCTTCTGCCTGCTTTACCGTCATTGAACAAGGCCCCTCCTCCATATGTATCTCAAACGGTTAAAAGCATTCACTCGTGTATATAATGTCTCCAATTCCCTTCTCCCAAATATTGCTTGTGTAAGTCTTTTTTTTTTTTTTGGTCAAGAGCCTGTGCAAGTCTACGCCGCGAAAAATGATACTTTTTCAACACCTAAGCAAGGTCAAAGTTCAGAAACAGAACAAGCAATGGACTTGTTGAACATACAAACACGGATTTATAAGCTTCTGCCTGCTTTACCGTCATTGAACAAGCCCCCCTCTATGCAGCTCAAACGGTTAAAAGCATTCACCCGTGTACATGATGTCTCCGATTCCCTCCTCCCAAATGATGCTTGTGCAAGAAAAAGAAAAAACTCCTAAGCAAGGTCAAAGTGCAGAATCAGAACAAGCAATGGACTTGTTGTTTTGGGCTTAGTTTTTCCTTGTTTTGTGCTGTTTCTCTACAGAGGCCCTTGTTGTGATGGTCTTCTTTTGGGGTAGTTTGCCAGAATATGGTTCAATATTCGTTTATATGGTGGGCAAGTTGGCCAGAATATGAATCTGGTCCTGAAATTTTTGTGCAAGAAGCATAATTAATCAATTCAAAATCCAATGCCACGCCCAGAGTGAGGAGGGTTTAGTGATGCTAAACACCTGTTAAAACCTTAGTATTAGTTCGTTGGTCGCGTAAGGGCGATCCATCTTGATGAAGAATTCCACAATAACGAGATATAGAAATTAATCATCGCTAGTTTCTCCCAAGGATGAATTTGTTTCTTCGTCTTTACAAAAAATAAATAAAAATAAAAATAAGAGTAATTAATTGTGACACGTTCACTGAAGAAAAAAAAATCCTTTTGTAGCGAATCAATTTTGTGTAAGAAGCGTTACTAATCAATTCAAAATCCAGTGCCACGCCCAGAGTGAGGAGGTTTAGTGATGCTAGTAGCTACCATAAAACCCCTGTTAAACCCTTGAATCAAACTCCCAGATCATCATCAACACTCTAAATATATTTCGAATGTTGCAAATAAGAGATTAGTGGAAGCAATATACTGAGATAGAATATTTATGAGTACAAACTGCAGGAATTTCAGAACTCAAAAGGAAAGCTGTCTCACTTAAACATTGGAATTTAGAAAGTACACAAATATATTATGCAAATTATTAAAGCATGAAATCAAACTGATCAATCTTTCTCACAAAAGCCATAACATGATAGGAAATATACAAGACTGCCACCACATTTGCTCCTGATATTTCAGGCAAATTAGGGGCAGACTGTGTGATCAGGTGCATTAACAAAACACACATGATCACCAAAGACTTGAAGTTGCAAAGGGGAACTCTTCAGTGGAACATAGTAACTCTTTAAGAGATCCTTGTGTTCCACACCAGAAGATCCATGGGACTTTGATCATGATCTTCACCATCATCATCATCATCATAGAGGACATTAACAGAAGCCATCAAGTGCAGATCATTATCGGCATGGGCCCTTTCGGAAGAGTGTTTGATGGGTATGCAGGTGTGGTGTTCGACGAAGAGCTGCTGAGAATAGAATCCAAGCTGCAACTCTTGCTTCGCATGTGCTCATCATCGGAAGTGCCTGCCTTCTGTCCTTCAGCCAAAGCCTATTTTATTATCAAAATGAAAAACCAAATATTTGATTAATCCATGAGATCCAAGTACTACGTATGATATTATTTGGCCAAGAACTATCTTACCTGGCAAATGTGGCACCAAATATTAAAGAGCACAACAAGCCATGGTGCACATGGGTTCTCCAACTTGACATATCCTGCTTTTAGCCCACGCTCCTTGACCTTAATTACCTCCTCCAACCACCACCTCCACCACCACCTCCGCTGCCACCGCCCTTCCCATTCACACTGACAGGACAAGAGGAGCATAATATTGCATGGCTTGAATGTTGCAGTCGAGAGAAGTTCCCCAGAACAATAATGCAAGCTAACTGCAGGCACATCCATGGCTTGAACTACTTGAAGGAAGTTCAAATATTGGTGCATTTCTTGGCTACCTATGTTTGCTTTTCGGTTCCATGCCATGATCACTAGGCTGCCAATTGCCCCATCCAAGCCTTGAAATGAAGCCACATTCAAGTCCTCATCCAATAGAAGGCTACCAGAATTCGGGTACAAGATCCTGGACAGGGAAACCATTTTGTTCAAACTCAATCAAAGTGACATCCTCAGCTCCACTGAACAAAACAAGACGCATATATATATTTGCAATCAAACTGCTGATCACACTGTGACAAATATTTCTACAAATTACCACTTGGCAATGTTTAAAAAACATGGCATAATAAACAACTCAAAATATAAAATAAATGACAACAAAGGAACAAAATACTGCAGTTTATTAAAAGCAGAACTAGTTGGCTTCTAATATATAAATAAATAAATAAACATTATTAAGACAGATCTTCAAAGTAACATTCCACTGATAGGCTAACACGTGCACAGATCTTCTCTTCCATTGGCGCAATCCGAATGTGAGATCACATAAAACACAAGAGAAAACAACAATACCCAGATGGAATGACCACTTAAAGACAAAACCCAACAAGAAAATCCACTCTGGCATGAATATTTATATATGCAGCAAGAAAATCAAATGAAAGAGAAAGGAAATTAAAATATTAAATTAACAGTACCTACGTACGATGGAGCTCAAGGAAAGAGGTTGAAGATGAAGATGGCGAGGGAGTTATAACGAGCGTAAGGCAAAGTAACAGTTCCAGAACGAGTAGCTTCAGCCGAGGCCATGTTCATGAACAATGCTCTAAAACCCTCTCGCATATAAAGAGCATGGCCAAAGTAGCAGTTTGTGACGTGTAATCCGACCATGAACAAGGTTTAAATAATAATCAGCACCAAAAAAGAAAGTAGGTAACGTGTTCAGGTTCATTGAACCTGGCCTTCTTCAGTTGCACTCTTTGCTACTTCACACTTAAGATTCTATTTGGTTTAAATTATTTTCCATGTCATTTCCCAAGATATGGGAAATGGAGATTCATTTATCATATTTGGTAATCCTGTGAAAGTAACCGAGAAATACCATTTTATTTCCTTTCACATGTTTGGTTTGTGTAGAAATATAAAATAAAGTTTGTTGAATTTTTCAATTATACCCATATGAAATCTAATATTTAAAAAAAATGCATTTAATGCTATATTGTAATTCTAAAATGTTAATGGGGACAATATGATAATGAAAAATGTGTATTTAATATTGGTTCATTTTCTCAAATTTTTTCATGAGAAGAAAAACAAAACCTAAGGGGGAGGAGAGCTTCACTTTCTCTCCTACTTTCCTATGTGCAAGACAACGATTTCCTATGTCCGGACTTACCAAATATGGGAAAACAATTGATTTTCCATCCTCAAACCTCATTTCTCATGAACCAAACGGAGCCTTAAGTAGAAGGCTCTTGTAATGTTATATTGTCTCTTGTTTTAAATACTCAAAAAGATTATTACATATTGGATCGGAGTTATCGAACACAAGATCTCGAGTGCATAATATTCTCTTCCTTATACTTAAAGATTGTTTAAAGCAATTATAAATCATAAAAGTGTACTTCTTATAAATGCATTTCCAAACAAACCCATATAAATGACACTAAAACACGAGGAATATAATGATTTCATTCCCATCATCATAACCTTTAAAATGTAAAATTCAAAGGGAGTCATATGGGTCCTATTTTATAAAAGTGAGCAGTACAAATAACCTAACAAATTATTGACTATTTTGTTTTGTTTTGTTTTTTTTCTGTGACGATTTTGAATGTTTGGAAAGGGATGGACTGTATCTGCCCAGAAGTATAGTCTCTATTCGAATAGGATGAAATTTGTTTAATTGAGCATAACATTATTTTCAAGAAAGGGACAAGATCCCACATTACAGAATCTAATTTAGGTTTAGAAATAGTATGGATGTTTGTGGGTCGTGGGGTCCCCTCAGTAAAGCGACAAACAATAATTTAAAGAGATATTTAATTATACTTCTATTTAGCACTAATGATATAGATAAATCATACATTATTTAATTTTTATAAATAAAACAAAAAAAAATCCAAAAAATAACAACTAGCCCTATTAAATTTAATTATAATTATTAAATTACTTTGATATCTTATTGAGTGTTTTGGAGGTTTTTTTTATGAGGTTTTGGGGTTGAGCTTGTTTTAAGAATTCGATGGCAGTTTTGTAATTTAGAAGGAGTTAAAAGCCTCTTTGTTATATTGTAAATGAGCTTTGAATGTGTTTCTAAAGTCCATTTTATATATGAATTTTTTTATAATTTGGGCTCCTATATTGAGTATAATAATGAATCTCCCAAATTTAAACTGTGGAAGTCTCTGAAACCAAATTGACACCTGCTATTGCATTGTTTATATAAGGTTGCCTTAATTATTGTGAATGGACTTTGAACAGCCCTCATACTTCTCTCAATTCTCTCAACTTTTTGTTGGATTTTTGCTTTTTCTTTACATTTTAAATTCTTTTCAAGCTTGCTTGACCCAAAAACCAGCATGCTTCTTGTTCATAGAGCTCACAAACTTGAAAATCTATTCAACGAGGCGTCGGCTGCTTTTGACTGTTTGATAATTCCTCCCTTTCAGCAAAGTTACCAGGCCAAAAGAACACAAAGGACACAGTGTGACATAGAGATACAGTGAAGTTTTATCAGAAAATTTTGGATTCTTAGCTCCCCATCCCTCTAAATTGAAACCATTATGCATTCGTTTTAAGGAGAAAGTTTTCGGTGAGACATATTATAAAAATCACTTAATTACACGAACAACACACGCGTAAGAGCATCTCCAAGGGAGATGTCAAATACCAAACATCAAATTTAAATTTGATGGCTGATGTGGCAATTTGACATTTACACAATTTTACACTCCACCCGATATGTCAAATAAATAATTATTGTAACAGTCAAATCATTAAGATAAAGAAGAAGAAAGATATAAAAAAAGGAAAATAATAAATGAAAGTAATAGCCAACTATTTTTTAAAAATAATAAAATATTCATTTGACATCTGTTGACGTGAGTCTCCTAATTAATCAAGGAGAATTATTTCCTTGATTAATTAAGGGATTTACTTTCCCATTCCATTTAGGTGACAAATCTATGTATAATTAGGAGATACTTTCCTAATTCCTGATTGTATCTTATTCCTTGTAAAGCACTCTGTAAACCCATATATATACCTCCTTATGGAGAAGAATAAAGTATCTGAACATATTGAAAACCCGTATTCATATTTTAGCATGGTATCAGAGCAATCGATCCTAGGTTGTCTCTAAATCCTCGTATTGAATTTCTCGAACCCGTATCATCGTATCCTGAATCCCGGAACCCTGAATCCTGAAACTCTGAATCCTGAATCCCGACACCCTAAACACACCCCGAAACCCTAAACACACTCTGAATCCTGAATCATGTATCCCGACACCCTACCCATTTTTCCTTCCGCTGCCATGGATATCGTTTCCCTTCACACATCTTCCATCACGTATCCTGTAAGTCCTGCTGCTCCACCTGCACCGGCTCCTGCCTCTGCCTCTATAGCCACATCAGGTACCCAAGGGTATGTTTTGCATAGTTCCTCAAAGAAACACATATGGGTCATTGACACCGGAGCCACTGATCACATGACCTTTGATCCAGGACAAATTATTTCTCATACACCGCCTTCTCAATCGGTGGTGTCTAATGCCAATGGTACCCCCTCCCCGGTGATTGGGGAGGGTTCCCTCTCTCTCTCTGACTCCCTCACTTTGGATTCTGTGTTGATTGTTCCATCCTTACATCATAATCTCTTGTCTGTTTCCCAAATTACTACAGCTTTGAATTGTACTGTCACTTTCTGGCCTACTCATTGTGTTTTTCAGGACATTCTCAGCAGAAAGCCGATTGGTTGTGGTACTAGGAGGGGCAAACTCTATTATTTGGACCTGGCATCTGACAGTGACGCCAGCCTCAGTCACGCTTACAAAATTGGGGGGACGAGTGTTGAGAAGAAAACTTCCGAAGTATGGTTATGGCATCGCCGTCTTGGACATGCTTCGTTTGGATATTTACAGAAGCTATTTCCTTCATTATTTTCAGCTTTAGAGAGTTCTAGTTTTAAGTGTGACATTTGTGAACTAGCCAAGAGCCATCGTGTTCCCTTTCCCGTAAGTTCCAATAAAAGTTTAATTCCTTTTTCCCTTGTTCATTCTGATGTTTGGGGCCCTTCTAAAATTACCACTCCCGGGGGGGCTAGATGGTTTGTCACGTTCATTGATGATTGCACACGCATGACCTGGGTTTCCCTTCTCAAAACTAAAGGGGAAGTCAGTTCCAAGTTTCAACAGTTTTATCACATGGTGGAGACACAATTTCATACCCGAATTCAGGTTCTTCGGTCTGACAATGGCGGGGAATTTCTCAACCATGATCTTAATGAGTTCTTCCAAGCTCACGGTATCATCCATCAACGCTCATGCCCGTCAACTCCTCAACAGAATGGTGTGGCTGAACGAAAGAATCGACACTTACTGGAAGTAGTTCGTGCATCCCTCTTTGGTGCACATATGCCTCGGTCCTTTTGGGGCGAAGCCGTCCTCTCTGCGGCCTACCTTATCAATCGGATTCCTACTAGTATCCTCCAATTCCGAACCCCCCTTCAAACACTCCAACACCAATGCCAAATACCTCCCACCCAAAACCTGGAACCCCGCATCTTTGGTTGTGTGGTCTTTGTCCATTTACATGATCACCAACGTAGTAAATTAGATCCCCGTGCCGAGAAGTGTGTGTTCATTGGGTATGCACCTCATCAGAAAGGTTACCGGTGTTATCATCCACCAAGTCAGAAAGTATATACTTCCATGGATGTTGCGTTCCGGGAACAGGAGAGCTATTTTTTGGATGCACAGGAGGATCCTTCTCACATTTCTGAATCTTTTACTCCAGTTTTTTTTCCAGATTCGTTCCAGACTCAGAACGACCGGTCGTCGATCTATAGAGACCAGTCGCCCGACGAAAACGACCGGTCGCCGGCTGCAAACGACCGGTCGCATGTATCTAACGACCAGTCGCCCCTCACGATCTCGACTCTGCCTGAAAACGACCGGTCGCCTGACCCTCACGACCGGTCGCTCCCCCCAGTTTTTTCTGAAATTGTTCCGCTTCAGTCCGATCCCAGTCATCACACTCAGGAGGAGAGCATTGAAGAGTTTATGCCTGCTCCGGAAAATTCTTCAGCTCCAGTACCACACCAATCATCTGCTGAGGACGTCATTCAGGTAACTTCTCTACCTGAAATTGATAACATTAATGAAACTGATTGCATTTCAGAAGGCGCAGAGCCTACATATCAGATTCCAAAAAGGACGAATCGTGGTAAACCCCCAGTACACTACGAAGCAGATATTAATGCAAAGGGAAAATATCCCATCAACAATTATGTATCTCTCACCAGATTATCTGAGTCACGGGTACACTTTGTGAAGCAGTTAGCCGAAATACCTGTTCCCAACAGTGTAACTGAAGCACTAGAAGATAAAAAATGGAAATAAGCCATGAATGAAGAAATGCGAGCTCTCCAGAAGAATGGCACATGGGAACTCGTGCCATTACCTCATGGAAAGAAGACAGTGGGATGCAGATGGATCTATACTGTGAAACTCAAGGCAGATGGATCTGTTGAAAGATATAAAGCTAGATTGGTGGCAAAGGGATACACACAGAGATATGGGATAGACTACCAAGAAACCTTTGCCCCAGTAGCCAAGATCAAAACTATCATAATCCTCTTGTCTATAGCAGCAAATCTCGATTGGCCATTACATCAGTTTGATGTAAAGAATGCATTCTTACATGGAGACCTGGAAGAAGAAGTATATATGGACTTACCACCAGGATGTAACTTCACTCGTGACAAAGGGAATCAAGTTTGCATGCTCAAAAAGTCATTGTATGGGTTAAAGCAGTCTCCCAGGGCATGGTTTGGTAGATTCACTAAATCCATGAAGGTTTTTGGATATACACAGAGTAATGCGGATCACACTTTGTTCCTGAAGCGTGATGGAAAGAAACTTACCGCACTGATTGTTTATGTGGATGACATAGTTGTGACTGGAAACGACACAGGAGAGCAATTGAAACTACAGAAGTATTTGTCTCAGGAATTTGAGATGAAAGATTTGGGTGATCTGAAGTACTTTCTTGGAATTGAAGTAGCAAGGTCCGCAAATGGTATATTTCTGTCACAGAGGAAATATGTATTGGATCTACTTGCTGAAACAGGATTGCTTGGATGTAAGCCTGCTGACACACCAATCGAGATGAATCACAAGTTGTGTGAAGGTATGGATCAAGAACCAACCAATAAGGAACAGTACCAACGCCTTGTTGGAAGGTTAATATATTTAGCCCACACAAGACCAGATATTGCATATGCTGTGAGTGTGGTTAGTCAGTTTATGCATTCACCCAGTGTGTCTCATAGGAATGCAGTTGATCGAATCTTAAGGTATTTAAAGTTAGCCCCTGGAAAAGGATTAATGTTCTCAAAAAATAGAGATCTTGAAGTTGTGGGATATACAGATGCTGATTGGGCTGGGTCCATTACTGACAGACGCTCTACTTCAGGCTACTTCACCTTCGTGGGAGGTAATCTAGTCACTTGGCGGAGTAAAAAACAAAATGTGGTTTCTCGGTCTAGTGCAGAAGCAGAGTATCGAGGAATGGCTCATGGAGTTTGTGAATTGCTATGGATCAGAAGACTCTTGACAGAACTGGGTTTCAAGCCAGGAAAGCCAATGGAGTTGCATTGTGACAACAAGTCAGCGATTGATATTGCCCATAATCCAGTTCAACATGATCGAACCAAACATGTTGAGGTGGATAGACATTTTATCAAAGAAAAAATTGAGAAGAAGATCATCCGCCTACCATTCGTAAAATCAGAAGATCAATTAGCTGATATCTTAACCAAAGCTGTTTGTAGCAGAGTGTTTTATGACTCACTTACCAAGTTGGGCATTGGTGACATATATGCACCAACTTGAGGAGGAGTGTTGACGTGAGTCTCCTAATTAATCAAGGAGAATTATTTCCTTGATTAATTAAGGGATTTACTTTCCCATTCCATTTAGGTGACAAATCTATGTATAATTAGGAGATACTTTCCTAATTCCTGATTGTATCTTATTCCTTGTAAAGCACTCTGTAAACCCATATATATACCTCCTTATGGAGAAGAATAAAGTATCTGAACATATTGAAAACCCGTATTCATATTTTAGCAACATCTTGCTTTTGGGATGTCAAAAATAACATCTCAACCTCCAGCCTTCATTCCACATCAGCTTTGACACATCGGTTGGAGTAATGCGAGATGTTATTTCTAGCCGTTATATGTCTATGTGGCACTTTTGACACATCGGTTGGAGATGCTTTAACATCAAATTTAAATTTGATGGCTGATGTGGCAATTTGACATTTACACAATTTTACACTCCACCCGATATGTCAAATAAATAATTATTGTAACAGTCAAATCATTAAGATAAAGAAGAAGAAAAATATAAAAAAGGAAAATAATAAATGAAAGTAATAGACAATTATCTTTTAAAAATAATAAAATATTCATTTGACATCTTGCTTTTGGGATGTCAAAAATAACATCTCAACCTCCAGCCTTCATTCCACATCAGCTTTGACACATCGGTTGGAGTAATACGAGATGTTATTTCTAGCCATTATATGTCTATGTGGCACTTTTGACATATCGGTTGGAGATGCTCTAATGGATAGATGTAAAGAAAAGCCATGTGACTCAAAAAGGCTTTTTGTTAAATTTGATTCAAGAGAAACATGATGAAAAAGAAGCAACACAGTCAAATAGCACCCATCTTTGACCAAAAAAGTCAAATAGCACCCATAATAATACAGATAAAATAGTAATGAAATAACACATCAAGGTGGAAACAGAATCTTAATAATGATGACTTAAGCTGTGAAGGCCAGGTGAAGCAGCCCAATTGGCCATCGCATGTGGTTTTGTGAAAAGCGGCATCATCAATTATGGCATTGGCACCCAACAGCAAAAGCTAAAGGCACTAGAGACTTTTCCTTCTTTTTGCTTTTTTTCAGTTCAAGAGAACCTACCAAGATGAAGACACCATTATTCCGTCACTTGTTGTCATTTTATTTTTTTATGCGACATTCTTAGTATTGAAAAATAACCTTCCTCCATCCAAGTGGGTTTGGTTTAGTGGAAAATTGAGTGTGTTAGGCCACACATGTTGGGCGAATGTGATTGGGCTCCTCAATGAGCTCCCGAGTTTGATCATCTGCATGTGTAACGAACCTCTTAGGGAGAGCTTTCTCTTAACCCGTGCCTGGCTCGGAGAGATAACACTCCTGCCACTTTTTTTTGTAACCAACAAAAAAAAAAAAAAAAAAAAACCTTCCTCCACCTCTTCTTTTTCTTCTTCTATTTTTTTTAATAAAAAATTTATTTAAAAAAGCGACCTGATTTTCTCAAATTCCTTTTCTCAATTTATACTTTTTTTTTTTTTCGCTTTTTAATACTTTTTAATTAATTTTATTGATTTGTACAAAGGAAAAGTTTCAGTACACTGATTTCTTATTTCTTATTTTGTATTATTTCAGTTGAATATCCACGTGGAAAAAAGGTGACTGATCAATATAACATGCAGGCCATGAGTCCTTAGTGATGCTGCTGCTGTCCCATACCATCCATTTATCTTAAAACAAAACTTTTCTTACTTTTCTTCTTGTTAAGTTTATCTTAACAAATACTTCAACTGGGAAACAATTACAGTTTAAAACAAAGTTTGATAATTCTAAGGGTTTGAGAGGTAATTCTGGCTGATTGTAAGATGTTTATCTGATTTGAATGAAGTGTAAAAATAAAAAAGAGGCTATTGGTTCTTGGAATAATTGGATCTCTTGCGAGTACCAGGAGACAAGAAATGTTATCAGAGTCATCCTGTATAAGCCATGGAGTGGCAAAAAAGTTGGAATCACTCATTAGCAGTTCTCTGAATTGCATAAAACAACTACAGAAACTGATTGTATGTCTACATTAAATCCTAGTTCCATAAAAAGCATCTTCAAACTCATCACATGGAACAATTTCACAGTTTCGCAGTTACGGTAGGCCTTGGTTGCAGCATTCTTCCTCAGTGAATGCACCTGGTATCCCCTGCATCACTACTAATACAACCAAGTTTTGACAGCAGCAATTCCATTGATCTTTTATTTTATTTTATTTTTTCTGGAAGGCACAATCACACCTTGAATGATATCCAGAACTTTGAACCATCATGAGGAGTAGCAGACAAATCAGATGCAGTTAAACGGTCCTGCAATCGCGAAACTTGTCAAATAGAGGAAGGTTTTGAGAAATAACTCAAACAAGGCACACAATAGGTAAAATACAATACTGAATTTCCACACACACACAAAACAAGCTGATTAAAGAAGCTCATATCTATATAAAATCCATGGTATGATTACAAAAGTTAACAAAGAAGTGTAAACATGTTGCAGGAAGAAGACCCACTTGGGAAACAGCTCAAATCCATATGCAATGTCTTGGAAACATTGTGCTCCATCTGATCTGCAACCTCTGCAACTCAGAATGGTTAAGAGATAGGCCTTATCTAAGGGCCTTAGATAAGGCCTTCACTATAAAATTCTACCTGCATGTCATTGGCTGGCATGGAAGGCTTCTTGTCCTCCACAGATCTCATTGTCCAGAGAACCGGTGAGCCGAGGAGCCCATTAAAACAAACCCATTTGTTCACTTTCTCCAAACAATCCACCCGATTCAAAGCCAACCCAGATGGCCCAGACCGCAAATCTCCAGACCCAATTGAGAAACAGCACCCGAGCACTTGACATCCATTAGAAAGTTACAAACTTTGATGTTTTGCGAATGCCAGAACCATCTGAAACCAAATGTTTCACTCAAATGTTGGAAGGTGTTTTGGAAAGCAGGGGAATTTATGTGTCTGACAAGGCAGATTAGGTACTGTACGTTTTACTATATACTGAGATGCCAAGAAAGTTGAGGCCTTGAAGCTGGGCTACAGTGACAGCTGTGACATTGGACCCAACAGAGCTCAGTGTGATGCCATGCCAGCAAAAATATGAAGCCCACTAATCCAGAGGTCATCAGCCTCACTCAGCCATTATGGGGTCTTTGCAGACTCACTGTCACTTTCACTCTCACTTCCCAAGACATACAGAAAATTACTTACACAAGAAGAACTCAAGCAAAATTAAAGTATTTGTTGCCTGTAAAACCCAAACAGAACAAGTACAGAGAATCTAAGCCATACAGGAGCATAAGTAAGTACTACTTATATAAAGTAACTAGTTTATGAATTATGTTGGGGCAGTTGCATGGTGCCTATATAATTGATTAAGTATACCTGAATTATTATGGTCTGCAATGCCAATTGCCAAAGGTGAGGCAGCTGTAATTTGTAAGTTAATGTCCTTTTTCATTAGGCTAAACCCCATTAACGGCAAGTTTCTATCTTAGTTGTGCAATATTAGATTGGGAGGCAAGCCGGCTTGGTTTGAGGGCTGCAAAATAACAACATATAACCTCTTATATATATATATCCAACGTTGACTTGACTCTGTTTTAATTTCTTAGATTTACTTGGTCTTTTTCTGCACCAAATTATTTTTTGCAATTGAAGCTCATGAAGTTCCAAGTGGTCAAAATTTGATATGGCTCCATTTCTCTTCAAATTCTTTTCCTTTAATACTGCACATATACCTAGGTATATATGTATTGATCATGCAGCTGTCCGTCTAGCTAACCAGTTGGGCTTACAATGAGTCAAAGTGCAGAGAATCATTTGTTCTCAGGCAACCTTTTGCATAATAAATTATGGAGTTATACCTACTCACCTACCTCCAGAAAGCCTCACATACATACTTGGAGAGTTGGATTTAGCTTTAGGACTTAATTGGGTATGTGGGAGCCAAGTCATGGGAAAAGTTAAGTAGTCGGTAATCATAATTATAATCTCCTTTCATTAAACTAATTTGTAATATTGTGAATGCCTTCTAGTTGTATGCATGATTTTAGATGATCCCAGAGGGTGCTTTTCCGCTTAATTGGGATTAGGGTGATTAATTAATCCGATACATTGTGCTGCAAATTAATTGGACAAAATTAGAAAATGGGAGTCAATGACAGCAGGAGAAACTTCAAAGTTTCAAACTACCCTCTACCTGACACCAATATGAATTGACCTACGTGGAGGCCCTGGTGGCTTAAGGGATAACCAGAAATTAATCTCTCTCTCTCTCTCTCTCTCTCTCTCTATATATATATATATGTGTGTGTGTGTATTTCCAAAGAGTTAATTGGCCTACGTACATAAACACAAAAACTGTTTCAACTTTTCAACTGGTGGTTTTGATGACCCTCGGCTTTTGCTTCCCTTTAGGCAGCAGATGATGTAGGGCGGTTGCCAAAAGCTAGCTAATAAGTCAAATCATCAGAAGAAATGCATCAAATGGGTTGGGTTGGGTTGGTTTTGTCTATAAAAGCATCTTTTTAGAGAGAGAGAGAGCAACAGAGCTGCAGATGGGTTTTTGAGCACCTGTTGTGAGGAAGAAAGAAGAGGCATACACTCATGTACAGAAAGGTTGTTGTTGCAGAGGTTGATGGAGAAAGATGTGAATATATACATAATGAAGGTATTGGCGCGCCTCAATTTGAAGGCATGGTTAATATATGGAGACCTTAGCCATGTGATTCTGATTGAGCCGCGTCAATATCTCCTTTTGCATCTCTCTCCATATTTTCATCCTTCATTTCATGGTATGTGGTTCTTGATCGATCATCCATCCCCTCCCCCACTTCTGTCAATCTTTTTTCTTTTTCTGCTCTCTCTGGGGTTTATTACAACCTTTGAATTATTAAAGTGCTCCTTTTTGTTTTTTTTGTAGTTATTACTATTTCTTCAATAATTTGCATATATAGTTAAAATACTATATTATATATGTATGTATATTTATATCTGGATTTAATATACATGCATGCATGCTTCCTATTAGAATTTAGATCCATATACATATATAGTGAAAACCCTTCATCCAATTTTGGAGAATTTGAGACTTAGGGTAAGAAGACAAAGAATGCTCTTCTTGTTGATATATATATATATATATATAGCTGCAACATTATCTTGTTTTAGTCACAAGTCTGTCCCCTTAATTTTGACTAGATTTTTTCAGGTGGGGGGAATCTTTACACTTGGAAGTCTTTTCTATCAATCAAGGGCCAAGAAAATGAATCAAAATTAGGAATAGAAATTAAATTATAGTCCTCCTACAGATGTAACCTCAGCTCCTCCATGCTAGGGTTTTAGTCCAGGCTAATTGAGAGAGAGAGAGAGAGAGAAGAGAGAGAGAGAGAGAGAGAGAGAGAGAGAGAGAGAGAGAGAGATTATTATTTGGCAATTGTAAAGGTGAGAAAAGCATGATGATGCAGGTGATTGTCATTGAAGAGAGTAGGTAGAAAATTAAGGGCAGATGCTCTCAGGTCGGCCATCCCCTCCTTTCCTTTCCCACTATAATTGTATATTCAATTATCTCTAGGAAATTGAAAGATCCTTCCAAACTATTTAAAACTGGAAAAATAGATAACAAAACAAAACAAAAAAGCACGTTCATATTAACTTTTAACACAACGAGATTTCAAAATAGCTTTTGCTTATGTATATGTTAACCTTCTAATAATATTAAAAAATCCAATTGTTTAATTTGAAAACAAACTGCATGCTCTGATAATGTTTTAATTAATTATTAATATCATCATTAGGTTGTGAGTGTGACGCCACAGTAAACTGCATATTTCTGATCATCTAGTCAACTCAAACAGGCATCATCCTTATGCTTGGCTATATATATGCAGGACCAGCATCGCAAATTTGTACCCAACTTTTGCTATTACCATTGACTACAGAAATGATTTGAAATGTTAACAGATGAAAACACAGAAAACATTAAAAACGAAAGAGACTTGGAGAGAGAGAGAGAGAGGGAGAGAGAGAGAGAGAGAAAACAGACATGCAAGACTGTCAACGAAGGAATCTGGTTTTAATTGGATACGGTCCAAAGACTAGCTTCAGATCGAGAAGCGAACTGGTAGAGCGGGAACCATAACTGCAATGTGAGTAGGGGCGGGGGCCTACGACCCTTTGCTTTCTGTTAGTTTACTTCGCATTTAATATTTCCATAATCTCTGTCCATTACCTAGCCTAGCCCCAGCTAGCAAGTTTCTCCAACTGCTGGTCTAGGAATAAATGTGTCCTGTCACGGGGTGTCTCGCATGCGTTAAAACATGTAGATTCTTTTACAAGTTAACATGTGGTAAATTTAGAACGAAAACTTATTTATAATGGGTGAATATCTTTTTATTTCTATCCCACTTTTTACATAGTTACGAATGAGTGTTGTAGAAATAAGGGTATACATCCCTTTGTATATAAGATTAATTTACTCGTGATACAAGTAATTTTCTATGTTTTTCATCTTTACTTCAAGACATTGTAATTAGAAAAAGAAAGAGGGTATGCACATAATCTTAACTTTATACATGTCATTAAATGTTTTGGATGCTCATGTTTAATGGAAGGAATAATATTTTGTTGTTCTATTTGTTATGTGGGTTTATAATTCGCTATATAGTAAAACTTGTTGGAGGGTGTATCAATTCAGATTTTAAATGATTTTAAAAGAATTATAAAGTATGTTAATGGGTCATACTACCACTATCATCCGAGCCTATTATAGAACACCACGTGGCCATTCCATAGCTTGGTTACCCTTCTACCGACCCGATCAGATGTGATGCCCGGGTGTTGGTATAAGGCCTCCCAGCCAAAGTCTGACGGAACAAGGGACGAACCAGTGCTTGGGCACTAAAGCACTGACTTGACCATTGTATTGCCATGTGTGATCAGAGGCGCATTAATGATCCACAGGCATGACCAGATCCCTGTCAGGTCAATCACTCCACCCATTTGGTAAGCAGCCTGGAAATTGGGATGGATTAGTTAATGTACTTCCCATTCAAGGCCAGGTGTCGCCTTACCTATTGATCTTCGAGTAAACAGGCTAGTGATGGAAATGGATCATTTAATGTACCTCCCATCCAAAGCCACATGTCACTTTGTCACACAATCCCTGACAGATAGTATGGTGATCAGAACAAGTCATTTAATGTGGTCTAGTCCTACCGGGGAAAAGGAAGATAAATATCCCATCCTTCAGTATCTTTATCTCTCTTTCTCTCCCTATAAATACCCCACACTTACATATGAACAAAGATGATAAAATTCTTACCTTGCAAACCCTACATCCATTTTCTCCATCTCCAAACCACTTCTGACTTAACCATCGGAGGGAGTTCAACTGGGGAAAACCCCAATTGGCTCCTGTTCTGATTGTTGTTCAAAGTGTGCAGGTATCTTCTAGAAAGCACCTCAACTCGAAGATTTGGTATAGATCCTGACCTTAATCCAAGTCCAGGCTATACAGTATACAAGAAGGATACGTGGTTTACAAAGTTGATGGAGTTTAATTGAATTTAATTGAGTTCGACTAAATTCTACAAACTTCACATAGATTTTAATTGAGTTTGTTAGAGCTTTATTATTGATTTTAATAGAGTTTATAGGACTCAAAAAACAAAATGTTTAGAGGTGATGGTGGTGGTGATGGCAATGGTGGTTTGTGGGTGATTGTGGGGATGTAGTGGTGGAGGAGGTGAGGGTGGTAGTGGTGGTGGTGGTGGGAGTGAGGTGGTAATGGTGGTGGGAGTGGCGGCAGTGACAATTGCGGTGATGGTGATGATTCTAGCAATGGCTGTGGTGGTGGTGTGGGGGTGGTAGTAAGGGCATCAGTGGGTGGTGGTGAAGGTGGCGATGATGGTGGTGATGCTGGGGCTAGCGGCGATGTCGATGGTGGTGGCGGCAACGACGATGATTGCGGTGGTGGTGGTGGTGGCTGCGGTGGTGGTGATAGCCATGATAAGATGGTGGTAGTAGAAGTGGTGAAATCATATCTTGAGAATAAAAATAATATATCTATCAAAATCTTTGGGGGAGAAGCAAAGATTTTTCATGGCCTAAAATTAGTCTATAATCAAACGAAATCCACAACTTTTTGTATTTCCTTTAAAATAAATGAGTTTTTTAATACACACAAATTTTTATGAAGTCTTTTAAAGTCGTGATTGAATACATTCAAATTTGAATGAAGTTTTAGAAGTCATAATTGAATACACCCATAATTGTATAGATAAAATCTAAATTGAATACACCCCTAGTGTGCATGTATAATCTCTTAATATATGACTTCAAACTTATCTCCAAATGAAACAATAGGGTGTGAATATGAACCCTTTACATGTATTTAAAAACTTCACAAAAATGAATGGGGTCTACTTCAGTGGAAAATGTCATTGACTTGTATACTAGCTAGTGGTATAACACCGTAATAGTGTGTGTGAGAGATCTCCCTTCCCTATAATTTAGACTATTGCTTATACTTGTAAAAAAAAAAATTTATAAAATAGATTTCACTGACTAAATAATAAAACTTATCACATTAAAGGGGCCATGCATTGATGTCACAGAAGCATCATCACTTGCATCATTGGGTGGTAGAAGAGGGGTCTTTGTGAACGTTCAATGTTGTGTGGGTAGGTGGTGGGTGGGTCAAGGAGATGCAGGCCATAGCTGTTAGATTTATCATTTATGTGGCTGTTGACAAGGACCCATGGCCCATTTTGAATTTTTGATGATTTGATTGAATCCCACTTTTCCCTGCTCCATTTGTCTTGCCTCCTAACAAAATCAAAATCTGAGACCCACTCAGCAGATATGTTTGGATTTGGGCAAAAATCATGGCCATCTTTCACTTTTTTTAACCTTTTTATTTTCCATTTCCCTTCCAACTCTTTTCAAGTAATTTGTTTAACAAGGTTCAAAGTACCATTTCTAAACACTAACAGTCGTTTCTTCCTTTCGAAAAGCTAACTTTTGCAAGCAAACCTTTTGTTGGAGCCGTCTTGTTCATTCCAAACAAAAGATCCTTTACTTTCAATATTTTGCTAGATTTGTATATGATTTGAGGGAAATGGTTTTCTTCTAATTGGTCAACATATTCGTACTAATTGATGTTTTCACTAGATAGTTAATTGAAGATTATATGTAGTTTTAACACATGTATGTGCGTTTTTACATGCATTATAATATAATCGGGATCCTAATGCATATAGATGTAAATGGTTCAATAACAGGAACAAGAATTTACAGAAACATTTGGAACAATTATTCATTTCTTAGCAGAAGAATCGTTTTCATTTTCAAGTAATCACTAACAACTTGTGGAGTTCCCTAAATAAGTAGAACTTATTGCCCTTGCAAAAACGGCGTTGTGAGGAAAGGATGCCCAAAATCTCAATATCTTCCCAACATAGGCTATAGTTCTAGTGTGAAATATTGAATCCTAACACTCCACAACATTGGTCTAATGGTAGCTCTTTCCTTCCTTTAAGGTGGCTCTCACTCACCTACTAAATACCGATCACGTTAATTCAACTTATAAGTCACTCTTTCGTGGAGTCTAGTTACATGATGGAAAATATGTTCTAATACCAACTGATACGAGCCTATGTGTAGAACTTGTCCCTACAACATTGGCTTTGGCTTGTAAGGAAAGAGTATCCAAGAACTCATATTCCTTCTCATCACCATAGCCAACTCACGAAGAGTTAATGTGAAATTTTGGAACTGTACTACTAGCCAACTTCAAGTGGGCCAAGTAAGGCTAAGGAAATCCAAAGAGGCCAGTTCGGCTGATTTCAAACACAACTGGACATTCGCAAAGCCCAATGTTTTATATTATAATCTAAAGAAAGCAAAGAACTTCAGTCAGTACAGGTGGAGTTATCTGGATGGATGTATGATCCGTCTCACTACGTGTCAAGGATTTATTTGTCCCTAATAAAAAAAGTCAAAGAGTTTATCTATCTTCAAACCCTTTTGGATTCCCTGAACTGAACAACCCAAGCAAGCCAATCCCACGTGTGTGTTTGATCACATTGGATCAGAATTTACCGACGCCGGTGAAGCCTACCACCGCCACCCGATGACCCAGATAAGTAGGACTCTTGTTTCTGTAGATCAAACGTTCCACAAAAGGGCACGTGTTTTTTTTTCTTTGGTCGAAACAGAGGCCACATCCCGAAAAGAAAGAGAAGAGGAAAAAAAAAAAAAAAAAAGGCACACCCGAATGTCGAAAAATAAGAGGGAAGCAAGACAAGTGAGTCGCCACTTGAGTTCCCGTCCACAAACCCCAAAAAGGGCATGAAACTATGAACATTATCCAATCCAATTTCTCCTCTTCTATCACAAAACTAAGCCTCACCTTCTTAATACCCTCTATCAGAAAAACACTTAGAAACCATGGTCATTAGCCTCTCTTCTTCTTTGTCTTTCATCAACTTAACCAATTCCAAGTTACCCATCTCTGAGTTTCCATCAAAACCCAGAACCCACCTCCCAAAATCTCTGTCTTCCACCGTATGCTGTTCGTTTTCTTCATCAGACCTTGGTTTTCAATGCAAGGAACCGTTTTTCTTTCAAAAGGGTAGGTACCCACATGGAAGAAGGTTCGAGTTCACGTCTTGTGCAATTCCCGGGTTTGATTATGGCAACTTTGAGAGTGCCCAGTCTGTGTTGGAGGCAGCTGCTGTGTTAACGGCCATAATTGTTGTTCATGAGAGTGGTCACTTCCTTGCTGCTTATCTTCAAGGCATCCATGTGAGTAAATTTGCAGTTGGTTTTGGTCCAATTTTAGTTAAATTCAATGCAAACAATGTAGAGTATTCTCTTAGAGCTTTTCCTCTAGGTGGATTTGTGGGATTTCCCGATAATGATCCAGATAGTGATATTCCAGTTGATGATAAAAATTTGCTTAAGAATAGGCCAATATTGGATAGAGCTATAGTGGTTTCAGCTGGTGTAGTTGCCAATATCATTTTTGCATACCTTATAATCTTTACTCAAGTCTTGTCAGTTGGTTTGCCTGTACAAGAGGCCTATCCAGGGGTGCTTGTGCCCGAGGTTCGACCCTTCTCAGCAGCTTCCCGAGACGGGTTGCTTCCGGGGGATGTGATCCTTGAGGTTAATGGAATTGAATTGCCAAAAGGAGGACCTAATGGTGTTTCAGAGATTGTTGATGTAATTAAGCAGAATGCCAAAAGAAATGTGGTTCTTAAGGTTGAGAGGGGACAACAGGACTTTGAAATTGGGATCATCCCTGATGAGAATTATGATGGAACAGGCAAAATTGGAGTACAATTGTCACCAAATGTCAGGTTCACAAAAGTAAAACCCAAAAGTATTCCGGATGCTTTTAATTATACTGGGAGAGAGTTTTGGGGCTTGTCATCTAATGTTTTGGATAGCTTAAAGCAGACTTTTCTAAACTTCTCTCAGACAGCTGGTAAAGTTGCAGGTCCAGTTGCCATTATCGCTGTTGGTGCAGAAGTTGCAAGGTCGAATGTCGATGGACTCTATCAGTTTGCAGCCTTGCTTAATCTTAACCTTGCAATAATTAACCTTCTTCCTCTACCTGCTTTAGATGGAGGTACCTTGGCTTTCATCCTCATAGAGGCTGCTAGGGGTGGGAGAAAGCTTCCTCTAGAAGTGGAGCAGGGGATTATGTCATCAGGGATAACGGTTGTTATTTTTGTAGGATTGTTCCTTATTGTTCGGGACACACTTAATCTTGATTTTATCAAGGACATGTTGTAAGTGTTTACAAAATCTCAGAAATTTGACTGCAACTTGGGTTTTGGGAAAGCCCTGTGAAGCTGGCGTTGGATCATCTCATGTCTTAGAGGGGAAACAAACCAAGAAATTTGGGGACGCTTGACATATATGGTTTGCTTCGATCCACGACAATACGTTGGAGGTACTTTTGGTGCCTTCCTTTTTCAAGTTGTTTCACAAAATGTGGTTCTTTATTGTCTTCTGTAAATCATAATTTTTTATTAATCCTGTTGGCAACATTGACATATGAAAGTCCATGAATATAACTGTTATACTGGTAATTGAGCTTGTGCTGTATCAGCAAATTTATGTGTTATACAGAGGAGTTATCACTGATGTGTTTGAATGCTGTAATTCATGAGAAAAAGTGTTCTGAGTTTTAGGAAATTGCTCTTTGTGTATGAAATGAAATACACTGAAGCAAATCAGTCCAGATCATGAATGATTCTCCATTCTTTTGTGAGGGCTAGGGCTAGTGTCCTATGCTGTGAATTGAAACTAGAGATTATGGATGAAATCCAAACAGTAGTTTAAGACGTGTTTTGCGATAAAAGTTTAGGTCCATTGGAGGTTTATGTGATTAAGGTTTGATGGATTCGAGACCTTTATGGAGACTTAGCTTTTCAAATGTTTCTAGGAAGGAAGGAGAGTCATAGAATTCTTTTAAAAGTGACTTGCAACTGTAATTCACAATACGATGGACATGGCTTGAGGCTGGGATATGTGGATGGAGGTTTCTCCTTTTTTTGGGAAATCAATATAGTAAATTTTTCTGTTTTTAGAAAGAAATGTGAAATGTCCTGGTATTGAGATTTTGTACAGACCAATAGTTGTATTTTCAGATCAGACTTTATCTGAGTGTTAGCTCTATAAGCACTGACTTTAAAAATTCATTTTTCCTCATTGAAATGCAAAAGGCACCAATTTGGAGATCCTACTGTATTCTGGTACCATGTTGGTATTTGGATCTTGAAGTTAGTGTTGCAAAATTGGTGAAGCTTGATATGCTGTAAGTCATAATGCAGAATGCATGAGACTCTAGATGTGTGAAACTATCTTTGCTTTCGCCTTTGTTTTTCGGTTCTGGTTTTGTTTTGGTTTTCGGAAGTCAGAAGTTCGGTCCTAACCTTTTATCTTAGGTCATGTGTTAAGTCCTCTGGATGAAACATACAGCAGGGAAGTTCATTCAGTTCTCAGATACCTATTGAGCTACAGTGCATGACATTGATGTGGTGATGTCCTTATTTATGTATGATTGGGTTTTATGGTCAAATGATCCAACAAAATAAAAAGAAAATCGAATGCAAAAATTGATTTTTAAATTAGAAAACCAAGCCGTCTTAGTTCTTATGCTGAGAAGAGACCAATATACCTTTTTTTCTCTTTCTTTTTTGCTGCCAAAGTTAGGAAGGGGAAGGAGAACTCGCATACACAAAGGTACGATGAGAGCTTGAACTTATGACCATTTGGGAGCACAATAAAGGCCTAAGCCAATCCAACTAACACCCCATCGGTCCAATATACCTTTTTCTCAATCCTATCTCAAATCACATCTCTTGTTCTATCTATCTTAACCAATTCAAAAAGGCTTGACCCAACCAAAAAAAAAAAAAAAAAAACCCAATGAAAAACGGGTACATTAGTCTTTCTTCATGCTTTTGGGTCATTTCCCGGTATAACCTTAAAATTAAAGTTCGAATATTGCAAACTAGTAGATGTAGTAGAGTGAATTTTATGTATAACAATAAGTACCGATATAAATCTAGTTAAATATTGATTGAATTCAATTCTTTAGTCAAATGATGAGTTTGATGAGATGAGTAAAGTGATGATTGAAATTCTCAGCTCAAATCCGGGTAACCAAAACAAGAAAATCGATGGGATATATTTTTCTCTTTCGAAATTCTCCGCACAAGTTTTGTTATAATTAAGAGGACGAACTGCAATAGTTTAAACAATAAAGGATATTATTGCAGAAATTGTATTAAATATTCACTTGCATTCTTTAATAATTTTAACCGAGAGCATCCATAATGGACTCCCTAAAACACCTCTTTAGATAAAATTTAGGGAGGAAGTGAGAAAACCCACCTCCAACCATGCTCCTTAGTCAGCTCCTAAAATAGGGAGACCGTTAGGAGCTCCTAAATCTGATGAGAGATAATGGACTCCTAGTGGCACCTTATAATTTAATGATACCTTAATGCTGCCTATTTTTTTTTATAAAGAGCTCCTAAAATAGCTTTTGTGCGTTTTTAGCTAAATTTTAACTAAAAAGTAGAGAGGATGATTGTAGATGCTCAAATTTCAGCTGCACTTATACAACTTGCAACTCATTCAAACTTCTATGTGTGGCAATGTTATTAATGTTATGTATGAGCAAGTCATTTAAATAAATCTAGTAAAACTAAAATAATTACGGTCAATATATGAATCTGGATTTGAGAGGAAATACATTTATTGAATAGCAAGAAGCCAAAATCATCTATACCAATGTGAACATCAACGAAAGAAGAAAAAGTTTCATACTTGAGAAATCGATAACCACAACTAAACATAAGTATAGCTAGGGTTATATTTCCTAAATCTTTAATTTAGGGTGAAATTCGAAGAATGATATGATTGTGGTTGACCTAATTGAGCAATTAAGCTACTCAGCTTTGTATGGAAGAAGAATTACGGAGAGGACTGAGAAACGTCTAGAAACATGAAGTTCAACTATCATGGATACAGTCAAAATGCATATACAATTTAAAGGAAGGGCATTAATTATTGATAGATATAAGTAAAAAATGCATATCCTTTTATAGATGCAATGAGTTAGGAGGGCAAATTTAAGTTAAGTGTGTGCTAATCTCTTCCAATGTAATACATAAATTTCATTATTAAGCCTAAGCAATCAGTGGCATATCACTCTCTTGAGAAATGATGTGAGTCAAATAAACTTGGCTAGTAGATTTGATGAATAAAACTATTTGTATTATACTTACAAACACTTAAGAATAAAAAACTTCATCAAGCACATTACTTCTCCTGCCACTTGTTGTGAAATTATGTTCTTTTACAATTTTTTTTTTTAAAAAGAAGTGAAAATAGTTTTAAAAGAATTTTGAACTGAAAATGAGCGATATCTTTATTTTCAATTTATTTTTAAAAACTTTAAATTTCTAAAGAAAATTTCTCGGGGAATGAACCGAGAACCTCGAGGCAGACGCTTTGCCATAATAAGTCAAAAGAGAATCATTTTCCATAATAATGTACGACAAATAATAATAATTTGACGGGTCCACAACTGATGCCGTCCTGGTAATAACTTTCAAAGTTGATTGGATAAGAATGCTCAGAAAGTCATTCGGCTATCCATTCCTCGTGTCGTTTTAACCTTAAAATGTGAGAAATTCCTTCGTTATTAATTCTCAATGGACCCCACATAAATTCCATACCTTCGAGAGATTTGCGGTCAGTAACGTGGTCCGTCAATACTCAATATGGTCCAAATATGTTTATAGTATATAACACAATGTCAATTGTTTTTCTTAAAATGTACCTTTGAAGATTGACCTAGGAAGAAAAACAAGAGAAATAATGAATTCATACAATGAATTGAACTTGCAAAAATTGATAAAAAGAAAGTGAGGGAATGTCTAAAATGGTGTTCTAGAAGTGAAAGAGAGGAAGAGTGTGGTGTAATAGCAATGAAGGGTGGACATAGAAAACGCGTCCATGGACGTACCACTTAGCATGCAACCCGGACCGAAATGGAAGCTCGCACCTCTAAATAAATCCCCCCCTCCTCAATCCACCCCCCCTCTCACTCTCACCCCAAAGCCCCCAAACTTTAGAGACCCTCTCTCTCTGAAATCCCTTGTCTAAAACAAAACAAAGCGAGAATAGAGACAAGGTCTAGAGCTAGTTTCTTGTGTCTGTCTCTTTTTTTCTCTCTCTCTCTCTCTCTAATTCTCTCCTCTCTTTCTTGCATTTCTCTCTCACACCTTGGGAGAGGAGAGAGAAACTCTTCCAAACCTCCATATCTCCCTCTCTCTCTCCCTCTCTTTGATCCAATTTCTCAAAGCACAAACCAAACACCCCATCGAACAAAGAAAACGCGTTAACAAAACACAAACTCAACAAAGAATTCAGACAAGAAACATAGGTGGTAGCTACATATATATATATTTATATAGGTAGCTAGCTTGCTATAGCTATATAGGCCTAAAATCATCATGATGCTCAACAGCAGCGGAGTGGACGGAGTTCATGAGGCGGAGGCGGCAGCTCAGAGAGGCGGGTCCCACCACAACCACCAGCAGCGGGGCCTGAAGAAGGGCCCGTGGACGGCGGCGGAGGACGGGATCTTGATGGAGTACGTGAAGAAGCACGGCGAGGGAAACTGGAACGCGGTGCAGAAGAATTCAGGTCTGGCAAGGTGCGGCAAGAGCTGCAGGCTCAGGTGGGCCAACCATTTGAGGCCTAATCTCAAGAAAGGCTCTCTTTCCCCCGACGAAGAGCGCCTCATCATCGAACTTCACGCTAAATTCGGCAACAAGTGGGCTCGCATGGCTTCTCAGGTGAATTTTGTTTCATTCTCTTTGGTTTTTTTTTTCTTTTTTTTTCTTCTCTTGTGTGTGTTCTATCTATCTATTCTTTGTGGAATATTTTTTTCCTTCTTCTTTTTCCTTGTCCCTTGGACTATACCTTTTTATGTGATTTTTCTCTGCCATTTTGATTCTGATTGTGACCGCAGTTGCTTTCATTTCCTCTTTCTTGGTCTTCTTGGACTATCTGTCTCGATCAATTTACATGGTTTTCATTATTTTTTACATACTCATATGATTATGAAATTGCAAAAATCTTTTCTTTTTTTCCGTCAATAAATTTGTAAAAAGTTTTGCTAGCTCATCCCTTTTTTGTCAATTTTCTTTCGATTAATAAAGAATCCAGTTGTTCTTATTTTATATGACGCTGATCTCAGTTTCTGACCAGATTCCCCAACACCCCCCTTCCCTTAATTTTTGTTTGGACCTACCTATTTAATTATGCTATTTTCTATATATTTTTTTAAAAATTTATTTGACCTTCTCTTTCTTTCTTTTGTTGATACTCATGTATATCTGTTTCTTTTTTTTCTTTTTTTTCTTTTGGATGATTTTGATCATCAGTTACCCGGAAGGACTGACAATGAAATAAAGAACTACTGGAACACCAGAATAAAGCGACGCCAGAGGGCCGGTTTACCAGTTTACCCTCACGACCTCCAGCCAGAAGCAGCATCTGCTGCTTTCCACCACCACCAAATGAGACACTCTTCTCCTTCCTCCTCCTCCGCTTCTTCATTCTCATCCCTCCTCTCCAACTCCCAGCCTCGAAAGTCCAGCACTTATAGCCCCGCCCAGCTTTCTCTTTATGACCACATCACCACCTTCTCCTCCTCCTCAGATCATCACAACAACCACACCAACAATTACCACCGCAATGCTGCTTCTCTCTTTTCCAACCCCATCACCCAATTCAATGGCAATGGCGGTGGCTTCGCTATGCCTTTTGGGTCCTCATCTTCTTCAGCTCTCTTCAACCAGAGCCATAACATCCCAAACCCAAACCCTTTTGGGTCCTCATCTGCTACTCCTCCACCGCTTCACCATCAGTACAATTCTCATGGAGGGTTTGGTGGCTACAACAATCTTAGCCTCAGCTCGATCATCATGGGGCCTCCTTCTTATGACTCAACTGCGGGTTTGGTTGCGGGGTCCAATGCAGAGCTCCCTTCGAACCAAACACCGCCAAGTATTCAATGCGACGAGGCTCCAATGGGGGCTTCTGGCAATACCAATGAAGATGATCGCTATGAAATTGCACCTGTGCCATCTCAAGGCAATAGTGGTCTCTTGGATGATGTGTTGGCCGAGGCTCATAACATTTCGAATAAGAGGTTGAAGAGTGAGGACAGTTCTGGGGTGTCTGGAAAAGAGAAAGGTGTGGTGGTGGTGGAGGAAGAGTCTAATGAGGAGGAGGAGGATGACACAGTGCAGGTCGAATCAACTTTGAAGAATAGCGGTGATAATAGTGCTGAAAACCAGAGGGATGATAGCTCGTCCCCGTCATCAATTGGTAAGATATTTCAAGCTCTTGCATGCCTCTTGTGTTTTACTTTAATTAATTCATGCAAGAGTCAATTTCATAAATAGTTTAAATTAACGATCGACAACACAAGTATTTTATATTGCCGGACAATCTACACGCATGTTAATATCTGACTTATAAGTGAGCTCATTTAGTGAATGTTGAAGCTCCATCTACAATTTCGATGTCATTTGGTAGAAATATTACTATATATAACTTGGGATTTTGATGATCCACAGACATGAAACAAAGTGAGGATCCACTAGATGAGATGGACGATGACTTGCTGAGCTTGCTCAACTTCTCCTCTACAGTGCCAGCAGTATCTGAGACGTCGTGGTACCTGGCTGAATGCATGTCCAATAGCGGATCATCAGCAAGTGAGAATGTGGGTCTAGACACTCAGCAAAATGCCCCGTTGACATTGACGTCGGTGAAGACCACGGCAGCAGCACCCGAAGTCCAGCGCACCTTAGGAGCCTGCTACTGGAACAACATGCCTGGCATATGTTAAGCGTTGAAGCTCCCAGCTGGGAGAACATTTGCTTAAAACAGACTAGGGATAGTGAGTGTCCATATGAGTACTGATGAAGACTAGAGCTTAGTGTGCATATGGTTAACTAATGCTAGAGAGTTTTACTAGCTAGTGGATGTGGATCATGTGGGTTTTATCTTTTTAGTTAGCTAGAGGTTTCATTAGGGCTAGCTTTTCTAGCAGAAAGGAAGACTGAAAAGTCTTAGGGTTAATGAACCTTCTCTTCTATTTTAGTTCAGTGTTTATGTTGAAGTCGAGTAAGCCCAAAAACTCCCAAAAAAAACTTGTTTTATGTCATGCATGTGTTGTATATATCATCAATGTAGAACTCAGTTTTAGTTTCATGTATTCTTGTTATCTTAATATTTATATTTATGTGTTAGTTTTCCTTTCTTAATAAGTATCTATGGGTTGAAGTAATTTGTGAATACAAAACTTAGGGCTCGTTTGGAAGTGATTGTGGATACACCAATAATCACTTCTATGGAGAAGTTTCTCCATATAATCACTTTAAATAGTTTTAAGTGAGATTTTATGGAGAATCACTTAAAAGAAGCACGTGACAGATGTTTATCTCCAAAAGTAATTTTTACCTATTTAGAGTCATTCCCAAACGAGCCATAAGAACACTTGCACCTTTTTTGGTTACTTTGAAATGAGATCACACCATTTTCCCAATGGATAAGTTGTAACTTGTATCCCAACTTGTACACAGAAAAAGAAACTTTTTGAGTTTTGGCCAAATTGTATATCGTCACCAAAAGGTTTTGCGGCCCTTGGCATATATAAGAAATATGACAATCATGTTTTCATGACGAATTTTCATTCATTTGTGACAATTCCCTGTTCACACAAAAATCTAATTTTCCCAGTAGTTTTCTTGCACACACCATGCCAAAATTTAAGGGCAGATTTAATAAGTATAATAAATCCAAGTGACAAGTGCACCACTTTATCACGAAACTCGCCAAAAATAGCACTGAAAATTAGCTAAATATAGAGGTGTGCTTTGCAGCCTTGGGGAGAGCTTGGCAGGGAGGCCATGGTGGCAGTGTGTCATCCTTGATCTCAACTTGTTTTTCATTGTTGCGAAAGTTAAGAAGGGGCAGAGGAATTTTGTCACACACACTGTCATGATGCCATGAGAAATTGATCTGCAAATTGACCAACTTGGATTGGCTTATTGTTGTTTGTGGGAAACGTCTTTAATAATTTTAGTGCAAAAAGAAAACAAAGGGAAAAAAGAAGGGCTCACGCATACCCTCTTTCCCTATTCATCGCCCACTTCCCTCACAAATGTTTGTAATAAAAAAGGGAAAATATTAGAGGCACCAACTTTGGGCACCAACTCTCTAATAGAGCGCGGGACCCGTTGTGCTGGCGGGCTCCACCTCTATTAGAGAGTTGGTGCCCAAGTTGGTGCCCAAAGTTGGTACCTCTAACACCACCCATAAAAAAATACTGATAAATGCGACGAAACATAGGAGTTGCTGGTTTTGATTATGGAGTGACAATGCACGCAAACATTTTTCTCGTTCTATCCAAATTTCTTTTTCTTGCTTCATGATGAATATATATATATATATTTATATATCTGCAGATTTTGTACTAAAATTCTAGAAAAAAAATTTCCGTCTGCAGGACCAGTCGGTGAGTACTGAGGGGAGGAAAAGTGGTCAATAGGTCTCTTTAAATCAGCCAGTTTTTTTAATGAGAAAGTTGCCAAATGGTAAACAATTTTACCAATACATCTGGTGTCGGTTACACATTGTAATTAATTAAATTGACCATTTTCAGTTTTTTGGTTCGAAATCTTGTCCTTGCTCACTTGAGTTGCAAAAAGGACAAACACATACTTCACCACTGGGCAGGCCCAGTGTTCCAAGTACCAAGATATATGCGTGCGTTTCATATAGTTGACTCTTTTTTTCTTCATTTTCTTCTTCATTTAGTGGAGGGTTGAGTTATAGCTTATCGTGATTGAAATAAATACTTTATCACTAAAGTTAAGTCGTGACTCATCAAATTCATTAATTTAAGCACGACAACATCGTAATTAAGATAGAGAGGTCTGCGTTACTTGCAGGAGATTGAGGGTGCAAAATAGTGGCATGAAGGAATGGAAGGTAAGGCATGAATTAATGTACACAACATTGGCACATTTGTGATAGGTGCCGATGGATTTTTGGGGACATAGAAATTGCATGAGCAAAAGATTGGTGGCATTGATACTTGTCCTTGTAGCTCATGTACAAAGGTAAGGCATTTTCCACACCACCCCGTTTCTAGCCATTGAATTCTCCCCTTACAAACCTTGTGTGCCTAATTTCTTAAAATAATCTCTACTTCTCCTGTCTGAATCTATGATGCATCTTACAAGTCTAGCTTCTTTAATCTGCTCTCATAGACTAATTAATTACTCCTTAACTTGGATTACTACTTTTCCAATATTACAGCTGGTGAATAGAGATCCTAAACTTTCCAAGAATTTATCAATTCCATGGAAGATTTTGAGCTTAGAACCGATCTTGCCTTGCTTTAGGTGGCCCTCCATATCCTTTGCAAAATCCCCAAAACGATCCATGTATGAGCCCAGCATGAACCCTTGCATATGCACCTCCTTGCCGACTAAATTCAGCAGATTCCTCACCCCCTCTCTCTCAGTCCAAACCTGCACAAATTTGATGACCTTCGCAATTGAGAAAACAGACAAACATAGGCACATGCATGCATTATGCATATATAAAATATTCAGTAACATATGTTTTTTTATGCATGTCAACTTCCGTCATGCTTACACAATCATCATTAATTTATTATGAATAAATGACACCATTTACCTTATTGTACTCAGATATCATGCCACAAAGAGGGATCTTTGCATGCTTGTTGACATGGTTGAGAACAGCCTCAAGCATTCTACCGCCAACATTGTCAAGGTATACATCAATTCCATTTGGGAAATACCTGTAAATTGTAAGGAAAAAAACTTTTGAATCTTCATATATACCCAGATATGATTCTCAAAATCATACAGTAATTACTTGCTCAAAGCAGCATCAAAATCTTTCTCTTTGTGATAGTTGAATGCATCATCATAGCCAAATTCCTCCTTTATGAGCCTTACCTAAGAACCATATAAAATTATCAACAATTGAAACAGAATGTTAATCTGTAAGAGTTAAACAAGTATATATATTGCAAGTTAAGGAGGATTACATGATTGCAATTGAATGCATCATTCTATCCAATATCTAAAGGAATTTGTGATTAGATTCAGCTTTCTAATTGAAAAACAATATAGGAGTGTAAATGTTCAAAGTAACTCCAAACTTAAATGTTTGCCTACATACGAAAACATAGTGACTCCAAAAGTGAATCCTAATAGAAATATTTTCAATGAAAACAATACATGATCAAAATGTTGTCGCAACCTCAACCGATATTTTTTCGTTCGCATAATTTGTCATGTCCAGTGGTATTGAATTATGCAGCCAAGCTTTTCTAGATTTTTCTAATTCATACTTGGCCGAAGCGCGATTCCAAACTTTGCATCACCCTCATATTTATTGGTTTATCATGTTGATTACCAAAAAATGCATACATTTTCATCCTTTTTCTCAAAAGCAAACACAATGTCAATGCATCTCATGCAATTTGATAGGAATCCAAGATGCCAATAGATAGTTATGTTTGGCCCATGAACTGACAAGTGAGCCCAAACTAGAGGCCCATAACATAGTAGCTTGGTTGTGGACGATCAAACACTTTGGTACATGTGGTGAGTTGGATTTGTAAGTACTTACTTTCTCATCTGATCCGGTGCTCCCTATCACCCTGCAGCCTTTTAGCTTGGCCAACTGCCCGGCATACATGCCAACGCCCCCAGCTGCGGCTGAAATGAACACATTGGACCCTGGTTTTGGGTCTGCTATCACCTCAATTCCCACCCATGCTGCAAACCCAGGTACCCCTACATTGTACATATATAATCATGTCAGAGTTGATTTTTAGTAAAATAACATATAAGCTCGTTTGGTACTTAGAATTGGCTTGGATTTGATCATATTTAAGGTATATTGAAAGAAGAAATGAAGAAATGCTGTCCAAGTTGAAGGTAACCATAAGATGGATTACTAATATTCAAGAAAACTTATCCCATGCAATTCCCACAAAATAGTAGGATCCAAAAAGTGAAAAATACTTTACATCTACCTTCATTTCCTCATTCAACATATCTTAAATTTAGTAAATTATCCAATCTAATCCAATTCTAGATACCAAATGAGCGAGAATTTGGAATTGGGAAAACAAACAGAGAGAAATTTGCCTAGCAAGCTGATATATTCAGGCGTTGAAATCCCAGAATTTGGATGAATCTTTCTTGCTATAGATTGGGATGATACCACGCAATATTCCGCCAAAGGTGTGACAGGGCTGACCACTATGTCACCTTCACTGTAGTTGGTATCGTTTGACTTAATTACCCTTCCAACCCCAAATGCTATAATAACCTGTAATATCATGCAAAGGCAATAAACATTTAATCTCAACAGTAATTGGATCTCAATGTTCAACAGAGAATATGTGAACCTCGTTAAGGTTGAACTGGGGCATGTATAGGCCGTCTTCTCGGCCAGTCATTCTGCTGCGTAAGTATGGATCAACGGAGAGGAAGAGGGTCTCAAGAACGACATGCTGTTCGGGGATCGAATTAAGAGCTATTGAGAGTTTGGCAGTACGAATCTTGAGATGATCAGAATTTGGAACACCTTGAGGTGCATAAGACGCAATGTACCATTCTCTGCTTTCCAATACTCTCATCTCTTCACCCACACCACCCATTGTCTAATCTCTCTCAAATGTCTAGCTTCGCATCACCTTTTTACTGAGTTTGGCAGTACGATAAGAGTTGAGCGACTGAGTCAATTATTGGAACAAAATTTGATAGACAACTTACTTATAGTTTTAGTACAAGTATTGAGGCTAAAAAAGAGGAGAGATTTGAGATCTAACTTTGAATACGAGCATAAATGCTTTGTATTAATTCGTAACGTATGTCGTGTTATAATTCATAAGAAATTTTTAAATAAACTTCAATTTGATGGAACCATAGCACTCTCAACAAGAAATCACCTTAATTATGACTCAAAAGAGAATTCAAGTCTGGTAACTCTGAATAAGACAGCTCTGATGAAGCATTTAACATATTGCATAGAAGTCCAATGACATAGATTCACTTCAACCTACCTGTATATTATTAATTGACTTGGACTATTACTTTTCCAACATTAGAGCTGGTGAAGAGGGATCCTAAGCTCTCCAAGAATGTTTCAATTCCATGGAAGATCTTGAGCTTAGAACCAATCTTGCCTTGCTTTAGGTGGCTCTCCATATCCTTGGCAAAATCCCCAAAACGATGCAAGTATGAACCCACCATGAACCCTTGCATATTCACCTCCTTGCCGATCAAATTCAGCAGATTTCTCACCCCCTCTCTCTCAGTCCAAACCTGCACAAAAATACATGTGAGCTTATCAGCATTTGAGGAACAGACAAATACATATGTTGATATGTAAAATTGTCAATATAATGTGTCTTTTTATGCATGTGAACTTGAGTTATGCTTATACAAATATGTGAAAACTTGGAAAATAGACGATTCTCATCATCAAAATACAATGCACGATGAGCCCTACAAGAGTGTCCCTTAAATAAGGTTTTGTGTGTGTATGTATAAGTGATAAGAAGAAAAATAGTAGTATATACCATTTACCTTATTGTAGCCAGATATCATGCCACAAAGAGGGATCTTTGCATACTTGTTGACATGGTTGAGAACTGCCTCAAGCATTTTGCCGCCAACATTGTCAAGGTACACATCAATTCCATTGGGAAAGTAGCTGTATAATTTGCAAACAAATATTCCGTGATGCATGCTAGCTTCTCAAACTCATATATAATGCTAACTTATTTATTAGCTAAACAATATTTACTTGCTTAGAGCAGCATCAAAATCTGTCTCTGTGTGGTAGTTGAATGCGTCATCGTATCCAAATTCCTCCTTGAGAAGCCTCACCTAATGAAGAACCCACAAATTATCAACAAATTATTTTAATCTGAAACCATAAAACTATAGTTTGATTTGATTTGATTCTTTGTAGGTGTGTCTGGGCCTTCCACCCAAAGTCCCTCCGCTAGGTGACCAAATTAATAATTGAGAGTTCTGCAATGACTTTTTTTAAAACCTCTCTCTTTCATTTGATTAGTTAAATGAAAAAAAAAATCGAATAAATCGTCAGAAGATCAAAAAAAGTTGTCAATAATTAAAACTTAAATTATATATATAATAAATTATATCTTTAAAATAACAATAAAAGAAAATCAAATAAAAAACCAACAACAAAAAAAAAATCAAGTCTAGGGAGAATAGAAATCGGGATAGAGGGGGATAGAGCGTTTAATTTTAATTTTTTATTCATATTTGAATTCAATTTAATACAAAAATATCATTTTACCTCTATATTTAACAGAAAAGTTAACAAAATTGACGACATGACCATTTGTCCTAATGAAAGGTGAAGTTAAAGGACCACGGGAAAGATTTTGGAAATTGAGGGACTCAAATGCAAATCGGGTCTAAGTTCAGGGACTAATAAAACGATTAACCCTTAATCTCTTTATTAAAAAAGTACTATTATTAACCTTTGGTTTCTTTGAAGTACATTGTCCTTTTGATGCCCTCAACCATCTCCATTCTTAACCGTTTCTGGTTTTGTTTCCATTTTCCCTTGTCTTTTCACTGTGTATGTCGAAAGGAAGTGAGAATACGTGCAATCCCAGTACAACCAAACTAGACAATACAACACTAGTGCTTGCTTGTTGTGACAGAATGAAAATGAAAGTGCCTGCATGTGATGTACATGTCTCTGTGATATACGACCCACAAATAATGATGAAGCTTCCGACCACAAAAAAAAAAATTGATGAAGCTCACCACTCACTTTTGTGAGGGTAGGAATTTCTGTTAAGCAACTTTTTGGAAGCTTAATTAGATTCTTCAGACCAAAATAATTAGATTTCCTCCATTTTAGGGTGTGGACACCACCAACGTATACCAACTTTGTTAATCGATAGGTAGGTGACCAACATTAATAATTCAGATAGGTTAATTAGTTATGCAATGACTTTTTTTTCACTAAAGTTTGACAAATTCTTTTTCACTTGAAAAAGATCTTTAGACTCAAATTTGACAAACTCTACAAACTCTAGACTCGCTTATATTGAATCGAATAAAGAGTTGAATATATAAACTTAGCTAAATCAGGAATTTTTCAATGGGTGGGCTAACTAAAGTTATTAGCTTAAAATATAATGTTTTTTTTTTTGGGTACTAACAGTTTCTATAGTTTTTTTTTTCTAGAAATAAAAGTATATATTAAATCATATAAATCACGCTAGTTGTAAACACAAGAAGAAAAAAATGGAATTAGAGCCATATTATTCACGAAAGAGTGAATTTTATTTAGAAAATTGATGTTTGGCACAAACTTTGACACCAAATACAAATGTGGAAGGAAGACCTTTGACTATGTCTATTGGTGTAGTAGGATATACAATTGTATATTTTTTTATTTAAAATATTAGACTATATATGTTTAATTATTTTTTCCCCCAAAACCTTCCCTATAGGCTACAGTCCAGGGCAGCCCTTTGGCTAGTTCACTCTCTGTACTTATATAGAATATATGAGCATTCTGGTTTGGAAAATGATTTTAAAAAAGTTTAAATTGTTTATCTTTTAGTTCTCAAAAAATAAAAATAAAAATTTGTCAACAATTTTCCATTATCGTTTCATTAGTTAAATTTGAGTGTTGTTCACTTTAATGTTCACTGACGGATCATAAACCTCTTAACATTGATGATTGGTGCAGGAAAAGATTTATAGTAGGAATAAAAAAATTTCAATAAAAAGTATATATTTTATGTTTCTGGGCATTCAAAACACTTACTTTCTCATCTGATCCAGTGCTTCCAATGACCCTGCATCCCCTAAGCTTGGCCAACTGTCCTGCATACATTCCAACAGCCCCAGCTGCAGCTGATATGAACACATTCGACCCTGGTTTTGGGTCTGCTATCACCTCAATTCCCACCCATGCTGCAAACCCAGGTACCCCTATAATATAAACACACACCATCATTAACCACAAATTTACATATAATCACGTCATAATTAATTTGGTCTTTGCTGAATCAATTAATTTAAGTAAAATCAATGAATGGGATTTGAATTGGAGATAAAAAAAGAGGAGAAGAACTTACCTAATCCCGTTGCATTGTCCCTTTTCTTCCTATCTCTCTCTTGATGTCACTTCAAATGAGGAGAGGGATAGAAAGAATGGAGCAATGCAATGTAGGTAGGGAAGTATTTCCCAGAAAACAGGAAAAAAGAAAAAGGAAACAGAGATAAAGAAAGAGAATTGCCTAGCAGACTGATATATTCAGGCAATGGAATCCCATCGTTTGGATCAACCTTTCTTGTTAACAAGTGGGATGGCACCACGCCATATTCAGCAAAGGGTGTGAAGGGGCTGACCACTATGTCTCCTTCAACATAGTCACTGTCTTTTGACCGAATTACCCTTCCGACTCCAAATGTTGAAAGTACCTACACATATAGATTATAGTCCTGAGATGTAATTTTGACATCAATGTTGAAAGTATGTATGTGTTTGTAAAATATGTGATGTGAACTGAACCTCATTAAGGTTGAACTGAGGAGTGTATAGCCCGTCTTCTCGGCCAGTGATCCTGCTGCGCAAATAGGGTTCTACGGAGATGAAGAGGGTCTCCAGAACGACATGTCGTTCGGGGATCGAATCCAGTGAGAGCGTGACAGTCCGGAGCTTGAGATGATCAGAAGTTGGAACACCTTCAGGTGCATAAGAGGCCAAGTACCATTCTCTGCTTTCAACTACTGCCATCTCTCTCTCTCTCTCTCTCTCTCTGGACTGGACTGTGTTGTGTTTGTCTTACAAATGCCTGCCGGCCTCTTCCTTTTATATATAGTGTATGTGTGTTATACATGTACACATATTTTATCGAATAATTTTATTTGTATTTTTCCCATATCATATTTTACTATATACACTACAGTCCTGGAAGTTGAATGTTTGATATATCATATACAGTGAGACTTGTCAATCAGTGGGGTACACAGTCACCTAAAAGGATACGAGATTAATATTTTTAGTGGTGGACACGGTTAGGTGTAGTAATAATTGGTAAGAGAGAAACTTCTTGTCTTTTGATCATTTTAGATAATGATGATGTTCCTAACTTGATACAAAATAAAGATAAAAGGTGGCTTTATATAATAGTCACTACCGAACTAACACACAACTAATACCAAACGTAGTTAATTCAACAAATTCATGCCACACTATTATTTTAAGGGCTAATATCAAAACACCCTCAAAGTTTGGGGGTTTAGAGTTTAGGGGTCATCCCGAGTTTCAATTTCATTATTTTACACCATATAATTTTAATTTTTAAATTTGACCAATTTAAACCTTCCGTTAAGTTGATCGTTTAATCAGATATTAAATGCTAACGTGTCTATTGTGAAACCCACCCACTAACCAACCAGTCCTTAATATATATATATATATAATAATGATAAAATAACATGAATTTTTTAATAAAAAGAAACTTTAAAAAAAACCCAACCCCTCCCCTGCCCAACAAACCCAGTGCCCTTGTTCACCCACTCTCGCCCCACACCAACCCCAGCCCCAACCCTTCTTCTGTCTGTCTGTCTGTCTGTCTCTCTCTCTCTCTCTAGCGTCGGCTCAGGGGCGAAACACCAAAATCCAGTTCTCTGGCGTCGACTCGTGACAATGACACCAAGAGGGATCTTTGCATTCTTGTTGACATGGTTGAGAACTGCCTCAACCATTTTACCGCCAACATTGTCAAGGTACACATCAATTCCGTTGGGAAAGTAGCTGTATAATTTGCAAACAAATATTCCATGATGCATGCTAGCTTCTCAAACTCATATATAATGCTAACTTATTTATTAGCTAAATAATATTTACTTGCTTAGAGCAGCATCAAAATCTGTCTCTGTGTGGTAGTTGAATGCGTCATCGTATCCAAATTCCTCCTTGAGAAGCCTCACCTAATGAAGAACCCACAAATTATCAACAATCAGAGCAACAAATTATTTTAATCTGAAACCATAAAACTATAGTTTGATTTGATTTGATTCTTTGTAGGTGTGTCTGGGCCTTCCACCCAAAGTCCCTCCGCTAGGTGACCAAATTAATAATTGAGAGTTCTGCAATGACTTTTTTTAAAACCTCTCTCTTTCATTTGATTAGTTAAATGAAAAAAAAAATAATCGAATAAATCGTCATAAACCTCTTAACATTGATGATTGGTGCAGGAAAAGATTTATAGTAGGACTAAAAAGTATCAATAAAGTATATATTTTCTTGTTTGCTGAGGAATCTAAACGCTTACTTTCTCATCTGATCCGGGGCTCCCTATCACCCTGCAGCCTTTTAGCTTGGCCAACTGCCCGGCATACATTCCAACAGCCCCAGCTGCGGCTGAAATGAACACATTTGACCCTGGTTTTGGGTCTGCTATCACCTCAATTCCCACCCATGCTGCAAACCCAGGTACCCCTATGATATACACACACCATCATTAACCACAAATTTACATATAATCATGTCATAATTAATTTGGTCTTTGCTGAATCAATTAATTTAAGTAAAATCAATGAATGAGATTTGAATTGGAGAAAAAAGAGCAGAGAAAAGCTTACCTAATCTCATTGCATCGTCTCTTTTCTTCCTATCTTTCTCCTAATGTCACTTCAAATGAGGAGAAAGATAGAAAGAATAGAGCAATGCAACGTGGGTTGGGAATACGGATGGCAAAAATCCCCGAGGGGGCCGGGTTCCCTACCCCAACGGGGGGAGATTTCGCGGCCAAACGGGTATTGGGTACGGGGATCCCCGAACTTGAAAAATCCCCGACGGGTATGGGGAGGGGATGGTATTGGCGTCCTCATCCCCGAACCCGACCCGAAAATATATATGTTTATATTTACATAAAATAAATATTTAATTATAATATTTATATTTAACATTAAGTTAACCTCCCTCTCCTAATTCTCCCTAATCTTCTCTGAAATTTCATATTGATGTGATTTTGAATAGTTGAGTTGAACTTTATAGTTAATTTGGATGTGTTGAATGATAATTTAATATAAAACTTAATGTTAAAATGTATGATAAATATTTTTTTATGCAAAAAAAATCGTGGATTCGGGGAGGGTATGGGGGATAATCCCCCGACGGGGATGGGGACGGGGGCGGGGGCGGGGGATGGAGAACGCCAATACCATCCCCTCCCCATACCCGTCGGGGATTTTTCAAGTTCAGGGATCCCCGTACCCAATACCCGTTTGGCAGCGAAATCTCCCCCCGTTTGGTCCCGAAACCTATTAAACGGGAATGGGTTCGGGGACGGGGGCGGGGATGAGGATGGTATTGTCATACCCGACCCCTACCCGACCCTAGGGATGGCAAAAATCCCTGCGGGGGCGGGGACCCAACAACGGGGGGAGATTTCGGGACCAAACGGGTATAGGGTACGGGGATCCCCGAACTTGAAAAATCCTCGACGGGTATGGGGAGGGGATGGTATTGGTGTCCCTATCCCCGAACCCGACCCAAAAATATATATGTTTATATTTAAATAAATAAATATATAATTATAATATTTATGTTTAACCCTAAGTTAACCTTCATCTCCTAATTCTTCCTAATTTTCTCTAGAACTTCATATTGATATGATTTTGAATAGTTGAGTTGAACTTTATAATTAATTTGGATGTATTGAATGATAATTTAATATGAAACTTAATATTAAAATGTATGATAAATATTTTTCTATTCCAAAAAAAAAAAAATCAGGGATTTGGGGCGGGTATGGGGGATAGTCCCCCGACGGGGACGAGGATTCCCCGAAACCTATTAAACGGGGATGGGGGCGGGGATGGAGAGCGAGGACGGGGATGGTATTATCATACCCGGCTCCTATCCGACCCGTTGCCATCCCTAATTGGGAAGTACTTCTCAGAAAACAGGAAGAAAAAAGAGTAAACAGAGATAAAGAAAGAGAATTGCCTAGCAAACTGATATATTCAGGCAATGGAATCCCATCGTTTGGATCAACCTTTCTTGTTAACAAGTGGGATGGTACCACGCCATATTCAGCAAAGGGTGTGAAGGGGCTGACCACTATGTCTCCTTCAACATAGTCACTGTCTTTTGACGTAATTACCCTTCCGACTCCGAAGGTTGAAAGTACCTGCACATATAGATTATAGTCCAGAGATGTAATTTTGACATCAATGTTGAAAGCATGCATGTGTTATATGAACTGAACCTCATTAAGGTTGAACTGGGGCAAGTATAGCCCGTCTTCTTGGCCAGTGACCCTGCTGCGCAAATAGGGTTCGACAGAGACGAAGAGGGTCTCAAAAACGACATGTCGTTCGGGGATCGAATCCAGTGAGAACGTGACAGTCCGGAGCTTGAGATGATCCGAAGTTGGAACACATTCAGGTGCATAAGAGGCCAAGTACCATTCTCTGCTTTCAACTACTACCATCTCTCTCTCTCTCTCTCTCTATCTCTCTCTCTGGACTGGACTGTGTTGTGTTTGTCTTACAAATGCCTGCCGGCCTCTTCCTTTTATATATAGTGTATGTGTGTTATACATGTACACATATTTTATCGAATAATTTTATTTGTATTTTTCCCAGATCATATTTTACTATATACACTAGAGTCCTGGAAGTTGAATGTTTGATATATCATATACAGTGAGACGTGTTGACTAGTGGACTAAATATCGCTTAAAGGGAATGTACAGAGTCACCTCCTGTGGTGTATATATGGCATTGGCATTGGCATTGGCATTGCCACGACCTTGTGGTAGGTACAAACTAAATATCTCTTAAAGGAAAGAGGGAGGTTGAAAAAGAAATGAATCGGAAAAAATAAGAAGCGCTAGAAGGAGGGCTCGAACCTCCGACCTTGTGGTTAACAGCCACACGCTCTAGCCAACTGAGCTATTCCAGCTTCTTGTTCATATCACTGTTCAAATCAATTAAAAGGTAAAGCCCAAGAAAGCGAGCTCTGTTATAGAAGCGTTTTCAAAAAATTTACCATAAGTGTCACCACAATTAATATGAAGATATGAATCAATTAATTAAAATTAACATGTGAGGCGTGTGTCATGATCCCCAAAAATCTGCAACGTATTTTCTCAGAAACAAGTCGAGCTTTCTTGCTGTATATAAAAGGTATGAAAATATGAGTGATCAACTCCATTTACTTGTAGCTTAAGGGCCATTGCCAGTCCTAACAAACAAGTCACACAACTTCTCTGCGCTTTTGTTCTCACATCATCAAGGTACTCTCACTCTCTTTCTCCGTATGTGGTTGCGTTTTGTGGGTTTTCTCCATTGCAACCAAAAGATGAGGTTTGCAGCATAGATAGACAGATAGATACAAACATAGAGGCCTATATGCTATCAAAACTGGTATACTTGTTTGGAGTTGTGTATGTTATCAAATCCATCCCTATTTTTCCTGTCAAAGAAAACGAGTTACTATACATCATACATGACATGTTATATACAAGTTTAGTTTCCGATTATATGTACAAAATTTCGAATGTTGTGGTGACCGCATTGACTTTCACACATTTAAACTGAGATTTCTCTCAACTAACAAAAATTGCAAGGACTATGGAATTCTTTGATGAACTTGCCACCTGGGCTGAAGAAACTATTGCCCCCTGGGCTGAAGAAACTATTGCCCATCACGAACCGGCCCCGGAACAACAGTATGAATACCATCAAGAGTATGAACCATATCAGGAACCACAACAATATCAGGAACCAGAACCTGAACAAGAACAGAATGATGAGCAGCCTGCAGAAGAGGAAGCAGAACAGAATGATGAGCAGCCTGCAGAAGAGGAAGCAGAACAGAATGAAGAGCAGCCTGCGGGAGAGGGAGAGAAAGAAGAAGGGAGGAGAAGCAGCAATAGCAAGAAGCATGTGAAAAGTGTAGTAGCAGCAGCTTCAGCAGCAGCATTAGGACTTGGAAAAGCCAAGGTGGGTGCTGAGAAGGCCAAGGCAAAGATCAAGGGTAAAATCAACTGGGTCAAAGATAAGTGCCACCACAAAGACAATGTCTCCAAGTGACCTAATATATATGTCCCTCTTTACAAGCTGATGAAGAGCGTGGAGTGTAGCTGGTTCCAGGTGAAGTAATTTGTTTTCCATTTTGCAAAAAATAATGATTATTAGATGGATGAAACTCGTTTACATTGAAAGTTTGATTCAAGCTTGGTTTACATTAACATTTCAATTGATTCGAATTCTACTGTCATTGTTAGTTTAACATTGCATCTGTGTTCTATAATTTGGACACAAATTCGTCACTTGATTTTGATTTACTCATAACTACTCATAACTCCAAATGCCTTGTTTTCCACAACATCTCACGATTCACATGTATACTCATAAACAAACTTCCAAATTTGATTCGTTACTACTTTTATCAATCATAAATCAGAGAAGTGAAAATATGGACGAGAATGAATGAGTATGAAATCAACTACTCCTCTAATCAATTTAATCCCTTGATTTTCAAGTATTGAATTACGAATTTTAATGTGAATGTCTCTAATATCCATATAAACACAATACTACTTTTATTCCCAATGGTACAAAAGACTCAAATTACTTTAATCTATTCTAAACTACAGAAGGGAGATTCGAAGTTACTTTAATCTATTTTAAACTACGGAAAGGAGATTCGAACTCAAGTGCATAATCGGAAGCACATAGATTAAAAAGGTGTTGATTAGATGTGAAATTCAGGTTTTTGTGAAGGTAGAAATAATATCTATATCGTTCAATGGGAATTTGTCCCAAGATTAAGAAAGGAACAGGGGGGCCAGTGAATTAACGATCTTCATAAAAGGGCAGCCTCACCAAGAATTGGGGCAGCAATTTTGTTTTCTTCAAACTTAATTTCATTTTTATTTTTGTTGAAGAGTTAAATTGGATGGCAAATTTTGCAAAGAAAAGAAAAAAAATGCTTACGAGTGAATTGGGGATCTAATTACGAACACACATAAACGCACGCATTGTCATCTACTTACAGAATATAAAGGGTCATCAATCCAAAACCAAGAACATGTCTCAGCAAGTGCATCATCAAACTACTGGACAGAAAGATAATTTACAACTCCTTGAACTTGTTTTATTGTTCTGAGTTTTCAGAATGTCCCAAATGTGTTCTCCCCGCTGTAGGTCATGTAAAGGAAGCCGTCTTCATCCTTATTTTCCTCGTAAATTGCAGACAGCATAGCCGCTGCAACAAAACAACAAAGTTACCTGATTATACTGTCTTAAAATATCATATATCAAGTATTGGAAAAGAAGAAAAAAAACCACAATAGAGACTTTTATCTCACCTGTGGGTGGCAAAATATTCTTAACAAAAATGAAAATAGCCTTCTCAGGACCGAGCTTGATCCTTTTCCGAACCACATACACGAACTGGCCAACAGTCAGATCAGCAGGCACCAGGTATCTGCATTCAAGCAAACCCGGAACAAATAATTTTATTACTTGTTATGCCAAAAATTCAAAACATCTGGGAGTAACACAGGACCCTATAGATCCGCAACCATTTTCAAATTCATACTTCAAACTTTAAACAACTTGTAGTTACTACATAGTTATGACTACAAGAACCCACGAAGGGTGCACACGGCAAATGATCACTTGGACTAATTAGAGCTCAAAAACATCAATATAACAGACAAAGTTAGCACCACGTCTATGATATCCAGACTCCAGAGATGTCACAGATAGAAGCAAAGAAGAAAGCTGTTGTTAAAATTTATATGACATGAACAAGAAATGACTCACTTTTTCTTGTCAATTTCAGGCACGTCACTCTTCTCAGCCCTTTCCACGACCACCTGCAGCAGTCAATGAGTTATAGACCAGAATAGAAGAGAAACACACACAACTGCAATGACAACAAATAACAATCATACTGGAATTCTGTCAGGATACTTCTCTCTTATGCGAGCAGCTTCTGCTTGTCTCCTTTCTGGCATGTACAAAGAGACGAGCTTTAAACTTCAATACAGATTGTTGACCCAAAAAAGCTTCAATACAGATCATTGTTTCTTAAAAGACGTTAAATAAGTATTTAAGAAATGGAACTTGACCATATATAAACAATCTACTCGATTGGCAATACAACGGTTCTTTCCCTAATTACTATGTAAAACTACATATGCCTTAAAGAACAACATTCAAAAGAAAAGACTAAGCATGATAAGACATAATAATCAACAATTTCTAAATAGAACTTGTGACTCTGTTTAATTTCGCTTTTTCGACAATTTCTCAGCTACCAAATCATATACACCAAAATTCAGTGACCATGTATTTCTACATAGAACTTGTAACTCTTTCCTATATTTATTTATATTCATGGGCAGCCAACCATATAACAAACGTAATAGGCTCAAGAACAAAAATCAACTGCTGCGATTAAAACCCAGATGGGAAAATAGAAAATTCCAGGGTACTTGGATTTTGCCTTGCAGGTTTCAAGAGCTTCATACGAACACTACAAAATTCAACACTACAATTCTTTACCTAATTTATTATTTAAGTTATCCTGCAACCACAAGAAATTAGGGATTGAAAGATAAAAACTTTCAGATGATTTAGGCAGAATTTCCACAGAAGCACAATGTTACAAATATAGGGCCCCTAATCATCAACAACAATTCTAAAACTAAAGGAAAACGAAATAATAGAACGAAATTCTTTTGAAAAATTTCTTATAAAATAGAAAACGAACCGAGAGGGTGCTCCATCTTGAACGCGCTTTTGGCCATGGGAACGATTCTGCAAACCCCAAAATATCGACGAACAAGAGAAGTAGGGTTTTAATAAGTGGTGATATCAATTAAATAAAAAATTTAAAAATCAATTGAAATTTATTTGTTACCAAATTGGAGAGAGATCAATGGGTAAGCAAGCCTCCCAACCTAAAGCGTGTGCAATAACTATAAACCAAAGATTTTTTTATTTTTATTTTTTATAATCTTCTTTCAACACGAACAGGACAGTAAGTTTTTTCTATTTATTACTTTTTAGTTTTATCAGAATGTTACAAAAGAGTTAAAAATAGTATTACTATATATATACATGAGATGAATCAAACACGGTTGCAAAGAAACGAACACTCATAACAGAATAACATGACTTATAAACGGTTGTAAAGAAACCAACACTCGTAACAAAATAACATGACTTATAATCAAGTCACATAACTCATGTATGCATAATATGTAGGGATATTTATTAAAATGTCACCTGAACTTATGCATTAGTTTCAATTTGTCACCTGAACAAAAAATTTAAGAGAAATATCACATGAATTTTTCAAAATCTATAATTTGTCATCTCACTTTAACATCATCTAATTTTCCATCCATAATTAAGGGTATTCTAGTCTTTTCATTTTTCATTATACAAGCCTTTCCTACCAAACATTAAAAAAATTAAAAAATGCATTTTTTTTCCATCCCCATTCGTCTCTCTATTCTCCCTCCCTCCCCAACCACACCTCCCCTCTCCTCTGTTTATTTTCTCCCAACAAGACCTGAGCATAGAAGGGATGGGCTGCCATATCTGCCAAGCTGCAATCAAAACCACATTGACAGAAAAATGAATAAGTGATTCTTGTAAATTCTTTTGCAAACTAAATGAAATAAGAAACGGCAAAGGAGATTTAAAAGGTAAAGCAATCAATGTGCTGGATCACCTTGATGGAGCAGTGACATAGTAGGCAAGACCACCAACTGGATCACCTAAATGAAATATTTAGACTCCTGCCACTTCCCCAACAAATTCACGAAGAAATTCCCACCATACCTCCTGTAACTATACAGAGAAATAGAGGAGAGGGGAGGTGTTTTGTTTTTTTTTTTTTGGTCTAGGGAGGTGTGGTTTTGATCGCAACTTGGCAGATATGGCAGCCCATCCCTTCCATGCTCAGGTCTTGGGGGGAGAAAAAAAAAACAGAGGAGAGGGGAGAGAATAGAGAGAGACGACAGTGGGGATGGAAAAAAAATGCATTTTTGAATCTTTTAATGTTTGGTAGGGAAGGCTTGTATAATGATTTTTTTTTATTTTTAAACACTCTAAAAATGAAAAGACTAAAATACCCTTAATTATGGATGGAAAATTGGATGATGTTAAAGTCAGATGACAAATTATAGATTTTGAAAAGTTCAGGTGACATTTCTCTTAAATTTTTTTTTCAGGTGACAAATTGAAATTAAGGTATAAGTTCAGGTGACATTTCAACAAATATCCCTAATATGTATTAATATCTATGTTACTCCAGTTCACATACTACATGTGATCATTCGTTCAATCAACTTCACATATTTATTTAGTAGTATTATTTTTTTTAGAAAAACTTCACATATTTGAAAAATGCCCTAGGAAAAAAAATATTTTTCTTGAAAAGAAAAGGGGAAACTGTTGGCCCAATACAAATATGGTGAGTATCTGACTGGGCCTAATTCATTCAGGTCCAGTACCTCATTACAATTGGATCAGTAATCGGCCGCATCTTATCAAAGCTCATACATACTCCACGAGAACTTCATCCGCACTTCAAATGGAAAGGCTATAATGAGGAGTTAAAGTGAGGAGGTTATTTGAGGAGGTCAAATCTCACCATCAACAAATGTAAAGAAATCATGGGACTTAAATATTTTAAATGTTTTGACGGTCGGATCGGTCTCCTCAAATAACCTCCTCACTTTAACTCCTCATTGTAGAAGCTCCCTCCACTTCAAATGGCATAACCCCATTACAAGAAATAAAGTCTATACAAAATCTAGGACATCTTTACCAATTCTCATCCAACCCTCATGGATGACTCATGGTATAAAAGACATTATCTATTATGTCAAGAACAGATATGAAATGTGATGCATAATGATACGGGTTAGATATATTTGTCAATTGTATCCCATCACACTCTCAATTTTAAAATGAGATGATATATCTCACTCTTATATTAATGTTCGATCACATCTTAACAAATCCTATGTGCTCATTTAGAGGGAAACATACCAAATATGCTAAAAATTAATTAATTAATTATCAATGCAAATTTCATGCAAATTTGAGATGGGATCGAGAGTTAATAGTGATCATAAAAAGAGACCCACTTATTATATATGATAGGTATAGATGTGGAATGGGATATGCAATGACAGGTCAAGATGGAGTTGGGTAGGTTTGTCAATCGTATCATCACTATCTCAATACTAAAATCTTAGGTATTCCGCAACATAACTCATCACAATCGACACATCTTGACCTGATAAGATGTGGCATATATATATACACGTTAAGATAGGATGTGGTATATATATCGACAACCTACCCAACTTCATCACTATGTCAATCGTTTCATCGATTTTGAATGAAATTTAACTAAGATTTTAATATTGGTTGAATCTCAATCATCGAATATAATAAAATAAAAAAACCAACTTATTATTTTGTTATTATGTCAAGTATAAACGTGGAGTTAATGACACATTAAGATGGGGATGTGATGTGAAGTGACACGTTAGGATTGAATGTGGTATATACAAACATGTTAAGATGGAATGTTATATATATAGACACGTTAAGATAGGATGTGGTATATATACTGACACGTTAAGATGGAATGCAGTATGTAATGACACGTTAAGATGGAATATGGTGTGAAATGACACGTTAATATAGAATGTGGCATATACCAACACGTTAAGATAGAATGTAGTATATAATGACACATTGAGATGGAATCGGTGATATCTCTCAACTGCATCATAACAAAACCTCCATCGTATCTTATCAAATCCCAAATACTGATCTAGAGTACTCCACAACGTCATCCACTCTCCAAATGTCACCAACTCGTTACATAAAACATGCAAAATATAACCCCCCTGCCTCAAGAAATCTTCATAACATAGACAGAAGCAGTGATGGATAGACATCTGAGATTGAGATGCGCACTGGTATGCAAACAATTTGTGGCAGACTGGTTTCGGAATCGCAGAAGTGGATCGCAAAAGACATTGTTATAGAATCGAATTTACAAAAGTTACTTAAAAGGGTATGTTGATCTTTTCACCTTTAATTTTTAATTAAAATCATCTTCTTTTTATAAGGTTTGTTTTCAAAAGAAATCCTTGTTTGCAACTCATGTTCATCCTTGTTTGCAAATTGCAACAAACCCCAAGCTAATTAAGGAGTTTCAAGGTCAGAGAAATCATTACTTTGTCTAATTTGTCTACACTCAAAATTGATTTGTTATTATTTTATTTTTTTGGGGTGGCGCTTCTGGATCTTAAAAAGTTGACAGGGGCAACTCATCTTCATCAATCTTTTGGCAAGTTCTTTCCTTGCAAAGTTGCCCATAAATCTTTCCACATTGTGGACAACTTTTTTCCATCTCTGACCTCTCACCTATACAATTTTGGGGTCTCACTTCAAAGCCCATAGACATAGAGTCCTTGATCAAATGATGGCAATTTGACAATTAGAATTAGGTCTGCAGCTAAACAAAACGTATGGCACGTTTACATGTATAGGACTAGTAGGCGTATAGGCAGCTCTGCCTTGTTGGCCTACAAAGTTCATTAATGCACACATTGCATTGCAGAGAGGGAGAGGGAGAGGGAGAGAGATACCATTTTCCTAAAGAATTGCAGGCAAATAACATTTGAAAACACTAAAATAATATGCATTTGTAGGGAAAGAGTTTGAATTGAATCACACAACCTATTACCTACGAAGTGTTGCTAATAGATAGAGAGGTTCATGGGATGGGAGATGTAATGGTAAAAGGTACAACACATAACCAAACCAAACCAAAAGCTCCAAAACAAAACAAAGGTTCTCTCTGTTTGATAAAACATAACATAAATGCGGATTGAACAGAACGAACATCTCTCTTCCCCTACCCCATCATCCATAAATGCACACATTTAAAGCCCCAGATTTGTGTCCGTGAACTTTTTTTTTCCCGATTCTTGTACCTGGTTTTAAATTAATATTCTCAACTTCCTTTGTTGTGAGGTGGTTGGAAATTTTAATGCAACTTCTTCAATGCTACCACACCACTAGTGGCCAAGCCATCTCTCTTTGTTGGGCATTACCTTCTTAAAGAGACATTCACCTCTCTCTCTCTCTGCTGCTCTGCATTATTAATATGTTCATGTTGTTTTCCACCACCCCATGCCCATTTCCAAATTGCCTTCTTTCTCTCCTTTTTTTCCCTCTTTTATTTGTTTTTGATAACCCAAATAAACCTTGTTGGGGTTTACTTTGATAGTTTTGTTTGTGATATATAATCTAGCCTGATATGGTTTGGAAGTGACCATTTGCTCTGTTCCTTCCAAACCATGTTTTTTATTTCATTTCTGCTTGCAGTCTTTTCTTTCTCTCTGTATTTTGTTTTGTTAGGATAAAAACGAAAAGGGTTTGTTTTGTAGCTTATTTTGTGAAAAGATATTTGCTTTTTGTTCTTTTTTGGCTATCCAATTGAACCTTGTTGCTACACTTTGTTAGATTTATGGCATATAATCTAAGCTTGATATGGTTTGGAAGTGATCGTTTATTGTGTTTCCTTCCAAAACCATAGACTTCATTCCACTTCTGCTTACAATATTTTCGTTTTTCTCTCTGTCTTTTGCTTTGCTTGTGTAAAGATGAAAAGGGTTTGTTTGTTTTGTAGCATAGTTTCTGAAAAGATACAAGGAAGCCAAAGAGGTAAGAGATGGATCGGTTTAACGGGATATTGGTCCGGTTCAATAAGAAAGCAGTGCTCAAAGTGCTTGAGCTCTGCTTTTTGATTGAGCCGTGCCAATATCACGTGCCACTGTTCCTTTATTATTCTACCTTGCTGCCCCCATCATCCAGGATTTCAAGGTATATATACACTCTCTCATTTCTAGCCTAGAATTTTCATTTCTGGTTATTGCATTTTGTGTGGTAAAGTTTCTCTCACTCACTGGCCTGCAGTAATTTTTAGACATCTGATTGCTGGTTTTAACAGCAAACATTTGACCATTTTATTGCATGTAGACCAATTTTGCTGAGTTTTCTCACATACCTTTAACCACACAAGTTTAGGTATTTTGAATCATTTGCTGTTTTCTTCATAATGGCCTTCACCTCTTATGTTCATATCTAAGGTTTACAAAATGATCTTGTGCGCTACTTCTGGATATTGAGATTACTGCAACTCATATTATTCTGCATCCGAAGAAGTAAAAGAAAGGCACAACCTGCTGTGGTGAAGTTTCTATGCTTTTCCTTTTGGGTTAAAATTTCCTGATAAAAATTATCTGTATTTTGGACAATGTCCTAAGGATTTTCTATCTAATGAAGCTAATGGAGTTGTACCTTTTTTTCTTTTTTTGTGGAAGATACAGCTGAGAGTTCCCACACTGTAAAATCCTTGCAAATATTCTCATAATGTAAATGAAGTCATTTTCAGTTTTCTCTGACTTTTCTTAATTAGCATCCAAGGAAAGTTTGATCTTATTTTCTCCCTTTAGTCTTTATAGAGAAAGATAACTTGAACTGTCAATTTGAGCATATCAAAGATTCAAAGTAGCATGAAAGCAACATTCAAAGTTTCATCTATGCAGCAACTTACAAGTTAATTAAGCCCAGTAACTTCTTAAGATTCTTTTTCATACTGGAAAAGAAAAAGAAAATGTCAGATTAGTCCTTTATGTGTCCTGTTGGTTTTATTTGAATGTTTGACTGACACAGGAGTTACAAGCTCAAAACAAGAGCGGTGGAGCCAGACTGTCAGATGAGTCACAAGAAAACTGGGAAAGAGATGAATTCAAAATAATGTGTTCATCATATCATATAATTCAAATTCTTAATTTCATACAGAGGAAACAAGATTGTACAAGAAAGCCAGAGACAGCTCCCACAAAGATATGCATTTATTGTGTGCATTTGATGCCATAGAACTGTAACTTACAAGTTGGCTCTTCAAGCCTCAAAGAATTTTGTATGGGGGGCCCTATTTTGGCTGCTTCAGTGGCCAATATCCTCTATTAAAATGGAAGATGGTCCACATAGCAAGGCTCCTCTCTCTCTCTTTTTCTCTCACTTACACTCTCTCTCTCTAATCTCTCTATTTTGATATTGTAACTCTCTATACTTAGTACAGAAACTGGAAGAAAAAAAAAACTAGCACACCTGCCTTTATACTGAAGCTGAAAAATCTTCCTGAGGTTGGAAGAGCTCCAAGCTGCCTCTTCCTCTTAGAAAGAAGCACTCCACAAAGCGTTCTCACCTTCCCCGCACCGTCGATGGACTTCCTTGATTCTCTCAGCTGACCTACAAATCCCGCTGCAACTCCAATCAAATGAAGCAACACAGATGTTGCCTGCCTGGGCCTTCCACTCACAATCTGCAGCAAACAAGTTGAACTAAAACTTTAAATTACTGTACAATGAAACAAATTTGTGACCTTATTTTTACACCCAAATTTATTGATTTTTGTGAACTTATTCTGCTTATGAAGAATCTGAAACCTAACCACCGACCATGGGGTCCACTAAGGGGTAACACAGTCTTGGTCCCATTATTATGGTTCCAGTACCTCCACAGTATTATAGTAAATTACTTACATTACTGTACTTGACCTGTTTTTTACCCTCTGGAAAGTGAGCAGATAATATGATATCTAATTTTGATTTTTTTGTCAAATAAATCTGTCATAAAGAATATTACTTAAAGTGGAATTCACTCTGCTTGTGCATGATCTGAAACAGTATTCTTCAGCAAGACAAGTTATTGCGCCCAAACCAGACCATTTTCTTTTCAAATCATTCCTAAGTTACCAACATAATAATTTTGAATTAGACAAGACTTACCAGGTGGGGTGCCACAACACAGTCTCCTATCGTCGATATGCTGCACATCAAGTCCAATAAACCAAGCTCCCAAAGAGACATCCTCGTTAGCGTACTTGTGTAGGACATGCCTGAAAAATGCATACAAAATTAGCATCACAAGTGCAAGAAGATAGAAGAAAATCTTTCAAACGGATACATGTATTTCAACATCTATCAGTGCATTAAGGTTGAAGCTTACTGGTTTATTGATATATACGTAGCCAAATCCTTTGAAATGGCATATAGCTGTCCTGTAGCATGACGGAAATACTTGTTTCCCGGTTCACCAAATTTCCAATACTCTGGTTCATGGTATCTCACTCCCCTGTATCACCAAATAGCCAGTCAAGGAGTCAGAAGTCAATTACTTTCTTAACAAATATCTGAACATCAGAGGAAACAAAAGAAAATGAAAAAACCAATTACAGGTGCTGGCTTACTTTTGTGCTAGAACAGGACCAGATTTCATGCATCCAATGTACAGGTGCTGTTTCTTTCGGTGTCTGACTAGAGTTTCTCCTAGTGTCGCTGCAAGCAAATTGAAAACAGATGGGTTTAACGAGATAGACGATTAGATAATATAGACATGAAAGTTCATGAATTGCTCTAACAAGACTAGGTACGCCAAAGTTGGCTCTCCGATAATATCTTTCACACTTAAAAGAACATATAGTCATTTTGCATAAACTACAAATTCTGTAAACCTTGTATCCATATGTTTCTTATTTCTTTTAGGTTTTATGTCATTGCGCACAAAGGTACCTTAGAAAATCTATTTGTCATGTTCAGCACAATTTTAAATTACCTATATTTACGTGGACATCATCATCAACTTTGACATAAAAATCTGCATCCCACGTAGCAACAGCAGTAGCAAAATATATCTTTGTCTTGGCGGACAATTCAAGGTACCCTTCAACATGGTCCTGTGCAAGAGACATAGATAGGAAGTCACAATCTATTCTTTCACAGTCAAAATAATGAAAATTTTATGTTCAAATAAGCTGTAAGCATTCATGTGGAAACAAGGGGACAATAACAAGATTAACTAAGACACATTACCAGCCTCAGGAGATCTCCATGCTTTCTGTCCTCTGCTTCTACAGCTCTGTCTAGAATACCTCCAGACGTGGCACTAGACAAGGAGGGGAAAAGCTTGTAAAATTATACTATCCAAATAAATCCATGACCTAGGACTTTTGTGATGGTTGTTAAGTTGAACCTCCTATGGAGTCTTGAAATTTATTTTAATATATACAACGATATTTTATGATTACATCTCGAAAGGACTTACTCAAAAAAAGTTCACACTTTTCATGAAAATAGAGTGTCAATGATACGGAATTGCATGAGATTGTAAACAGGGAACCATGGAATTCTTGGCTTACATCAGCTACAACTGAATGGGAACCGATGCATTGATGAATAAGTATTCTACTGACTTGCAGCCTAGCAGATCAATGTCATAGTGTCTTCCTATCCAACATTAACTAGCAAGAAAAAAGATTAAACACTCACCCATGACCAATGACGAAACGAATGATGATACCCTTCTCTTCCTCTAGCCTTTTTCTTTTCTCGCCTATATTTCATGTTTTTCAGAAGCAAAAATAATCAGACAACAACTATAGACAAGCAGCCAGAATAGCATAGCTAAAATCCATTACAGAACAGCAATGAAGAAATTAGGAAATTGATTTATGAATTACCTTGTGGCATCCATGTGGCACGAACCGAATCTCTTCTTTTACGGCTGCTAAAAGCAGTATTAATTCCAACAACCATTAAATACCTTCTCTTCCCGGATGAATCAGTGGTCTTCGAGTCTCCTGATAAAGGAGAGCCGCTACGTATAGACTCCTGTGTTGCCCTTGCTGCAGCTAATTCCATCTCTAAATTTGATATAGTCTTATCTAATGTCCTAATTCAACATAAGATCCAAGAATAGTTTCCAATTAGGATACTTAGAAACCAAAGTTACATAATATCATGTGTTTGTGTGAGAGCACAACTTACTGTATAGCATTATGAGTCTTAGAAACCTCCCCAAAAATGTCCTTATTTTCGCGCTTTACCTCCTTCTGATGCAACTAAATGTACCAAATCAGATTGACACAAAAGAAAGTTTTAGATGAGGAACATGGTATAACAATCCAATATAGGTAAAGAAAGAATTTCTGATAGAACAGCTTGTTAAAAAATCTCGCAAGGATATGAAATCAAGTAAGAGATGAGACATTACAGCTTTTGGGTTGCAACCCTCTGAAACTAATTTTAATTGTTCTTCTTCCATAGCTGTTCTCCGTGTGATACCTTTATTTTCAGGAACAGTCCACATCCTGCAACCGGTATATAAATTTTCATTAAAATGTTACGAAATCTCAACAACTAGATGTTTCAGCGTCAAAGTTAAGCAAAATATTTTTTAAGAAGTTGCTGAAAATAACGATAAATACATAAGGCTTAAAAATTCAGAAACACCCAGCTAAGTAGAACATATCTAAATCTAGCATCAAAACCAAAAACGACTATTTGATCATAGATCTCAAAATAGAAAGGTACCAATAAACAGTCTTAATTGAGTTACCGCTTTAGGAAACTTGCTCAAATTCATAACAGAAAAGGTAAAAAACAATTTGTACAAAGTGAAACTAAAAATTGGAGAGAATACCTATTGGTGAAGAGCATTCCAGCACAGAAGCAGCTTAAACAAAGCAAAAGGGTCCATTTTTTTGAAATAACACTTCTAGAAGATGGCTCTCCTCTGCTTTTCCAAGACATGTTGCTCCCAATTCTCTTCCAACTTCCAAAGCTAGTAGCTTATTGAAGAAAAACCCATGAAGAATATGGGCTTAATTGACAAAATGGAAGAGAACCCAGAAGCAGACAAAGGCCAAGTGCTTGCAAGATTTAAGGTAGAATAGGGGAAGAGAATCAGAACAGAGTGCTGTGTTTTCTTTTAACTTGTCATTTGTATTGTTCCTTTCTTTATCCTTTTGCTTTGCTTTGCTCTCCCTCTCTCTCTCTCTCTCTCTCTCCAGAAACTCTTCTTCGCAGGCAAGGGACGTTGAACAGAAGTGAGAGGAGACTCCCTAACTGCCCAGTACTTAAATCTAAATTACCAAACGGTACTTGTCAGACCTTCCTTTATAAATGAGCACCGTAACAGCTCTTGAAATGACAATACTACCCTTGATCATTTCTTCTTTCTCTCTCAATTTATTTTCAGTTCTTATTCCTCTCCCTAACATATATTGGGTAGTAGGACCATGTAGACAGCGGGCATGTTCTCGTCACTGGTACTCACATGGGGAAAATCTGGTATTAGGTTCACGTTTCACATTGTGACATGTCCATATATAATGGTTTCTTTTGATTTAGATGATACTATCTCAACAAACTTGTACATCTATTAAATGGTAAACAGTGAGTGAATAGTATGTTAGTAAACTGTGAATTGAGCCGATGAGGTCTAGCCTAATGGAAAACAACATTGACTTGCAGATTAGTAGTTTTTGGTTTGAACCTCATTGGCATCTTGATAGTTGTGTGTATGAAACTTTCCTTTCACTTTTAGTTTAGACTATCGTTTATACTAAAAACAATTATGAATCAAGATAACTAAATATATGGATGAAATAATGTATGAGACTGTGGTTTTGATTTGCAATGCGTTATGCATATTTGACATAAAAATATTAGTTACAAGTGATCTATAACAAAGAGCTAAGTGCACTAACAAAATTGGATGAATCTACGCATAAATAACTAAAATTGAATGCGAAAAATATGGAAAAACATCTCACAATGTATTTAACTAGAAAATAGATTATGCTCCTCCTGCGAAGGTCTTAGCTATTAATTACGGAAGACATATACATGCATTTCTTGACATAAGAGCATCCACAATTGTAGATGCTCAATTGACATACTTGTAGGTGCACGTTGACATTTTTCTGTAAATGCATGTTGTCCTACTTTGTTTTTAAACCACGTAGTGTTAGTTGACTTAAACAATAAACATACGACCAATACAACGGCCTTAAAACAATTGGATCAATTAGCAACTAGTGTATGTTAAATAACTATTAGTAGTTAATAAACCCAAATCTAGATCTCAAGTATTTGTGTGAACAACTCATAGTGCAAGCATATAGCTTGGAGTTTGTTGTTACACAAATGATTGCCGTTTAAGGTTTTATATTGACTTTCTAATTTTTCATACCATGGTTTAGGGTTTTTTCTTTTTAATCAGACCATGGTTTAGGTTTAGCGTCATCCCGTATAATATACAAGTATGTATTTTTTAAAAAATATTTCCGTTTTCCGTACACATATGAAAGACTCGATAAAATATATGTTTTTAAAAATCAAACATAAATACATGTATTATACATGTATATACATATTCTTCACTTTAATACACGTGTTTTTTTTATACAAAATTTTCAATAATAAAGACAGAATTCACTTATTATACACGTATTATTTATATATTATTAAATAAAAATAATATATATTATAAATTTTAAAAATATTATATAGTGGACGAAGTAAAAAAAATTTGCTGAATAAAACACGTACGTACTACCCGTTTTGTATTTTACAAACTGTGGTTTAAACTAGTATTTCTGATACATGTTTATTTTCAGAACAAATATATGGTTTTGAAGTATTTGAATTTTGGAGGGACACTCAAAATAAAATAAAATAAAGGACTCGCTAATCGTGGTTCATGAATCATGAATGGAGATTTGTGACTGAATCAGTAGTTTAAATTTTAATTAATTATTAAAAAAAATATTTCAAATTGAGAGGAAAGAGACAATTAATTAACATTGATAAGAATTCTCTAATGAGCTGATGACGTGATAAGAAACCTGGTTTATACAAAAAGAGAAGCCCAAGCACCGAGTTAGGCTGGCCACTGGGCCTTTCATCACTACTCACTTACGGGAAAAGTAGGTACGTGCACGTGATCAGATCTAGCAGCATGTTACGTGGCAAGCTCTCATGCGAAGGCTTCCTTGGTCCCCATCCATCCTGTCCATTAATCATGTGACATGTAGTGTTCTGACTCACGTGGAAACTGCAAAGTCTGCATGGTGGTAGGGCCCCACGTGTCACGTGTCATTATTGATTATTCCCACGTTAGATTTTACGACTCCTCAGCCACAGGGACATCCTCTTCGCGTTTCAGGAGAGGAGGAAGATTAATTAGATGAGTTTTAATTTAATGTGTTGGGATAAAGGTTCTTGAAAACGTGTACCTCGGATTTACCTCACAAAATAATTTGAATCTTGAGCCATTTTTTTTTTTGGTGGTGCTAGAGGCACCAACTTTGGGCACCAACTCTCTAATAGAGGTGGAGCCCGCCAGCACAATGGGTCCCACGCTCTATTAGAGAGTTGGTGCCCAAACTTGGTGCCTCTAATATTTTCCTTTTTTTTAATGGAAAAAAAATTCAGATTTAAGATTCAATTTTGTGGGAAGTCTCGATATTGGTCGGTTTGGACGTATTAAGAAGCTCATCAGATCTTGGAGTTGGATATTTGTTTCATAATTAATTAGGTTTATTATTATGTTTTATACTGATGTTAAGTTCAAGAAATACTCATCTATTACTTCCATAAACAGTGAATCAATCATGTTAATGAAAAGTTCTATGTTTTTTTATGCAAAAATAAGTTAATTAACAAAATTTAGACTTACGAGGGCACGCATGTCCGAAGATCCGAATCATAAGAGTTAACAACAGAAAGAGGTAGGCTATCGAGTGACTTGAGGATTTGCAGTTTGTTAATGAAGAAGAGAGAGAAAAAAAAATATTGAAGACTCATATGGTCCTATTCGGCCTTCAATTAATTTCATGTGTATCATGAATCAATTTGGTTGCTCATCGAATCTATATATAAAGCAAAAGGCAGAGAATGGTAAAACATTCAAAATACCAAAAAATGCCCTTGGTTAATGCAAACATTAAGAATTGAAATTTTTAATTAAATGAGAATCTATATATATAAAGCAAAAGGCAGAGAATGGTGAAACATTCAAAATACCAAAAAATGCCCTTGGTTAATGCAAACATTAAGAATTGAAATTATTAATTAAATGAGGATAATATGGTAAATTCATACTTTTTCGTATTAAAAAAAATTACAATTAAAAGAAAAATCAGATAATGGATCCTATTTTTATGGAACACAATTACCCATTATCTTTTTTAATTCTAAAATAAATTTAAAATTTTCTTAAAAAATGCCTCTCGCAGGCGCGGAAGCACGTGCGGAGAGGCTAGTAATATGATAAATTCACACTTTTTCATATTAAAAAATTAAAATTAAAATTAAAATTAAAAAAAATCAAATAATGGATTCTATTGTTATAGAACACAATTACCCATTATCTTTTTAAATTCTAAAATAAATTTTTAAATTTTTAAAAAAGTTTTTCGCATACGAGAAAGCGCGTGCAGAGAGACTAGTAGTAAGAATATATTACTTTCTTAACCCAAAAAAAAAAAAAAGAAATCATTCTTGTGATAATCAACCCATTTGGTTCTCGAATTTCTCTCTGGTATTAGTATGAAAGTGAGATATGATAAAGTTATGTGGATCTTCGAAGTACATGTGGGTTATTTGTTGAATTATATCTTTCAACTACTTTAAAAGTGTGAAGCTGTCCCAATGGAAAGTAGTGACTTGTTTATCACCTTGTTGAATAGATTTTCCTTTTCTTTTTTGCGTTTCCTTGGTTGGTTTTCACTTTCCATAGTTCCGACAGGATGAACTTTTTTGTCTTTAGAGATATAAGAAAGAAAAAAAGGGGGAGGGGGGGTTGAATTGAGAGGTTAGTGTAACAGTACGACATATGGACCTATTCATCAAACACTAATATATATCATATATATAAAAAAATAAAAAGGCTACCAATTCCAGCTCATTGAACATGTAGTAGTTAGAATTCTAAATTAAAAAGGTTATTGTGTTAGGTTGGTAAACTTGTACATTTAATCTATATTCTCAATTTTTATTTTTATTTTATTTTTTAATTTAAACAATATTCTAAAGTGTCATGGAAGTTCGAAGCTGAGACCACTCTGGTATGCATGTATGAACCCAAGAAATCATACAATTAATTGAACCCAAGAAATCATATACAAGTATGAACCCACTTGAAACCCTACTAATAAAACTCTGCAAAGAAAAAAGAAAGAAAAATAAAAAGGTGCGGTGGAATTGGTTGGGGGCCTCTTTGCTTGTAAAATGAGTCCCTGTCGCTTTACAGCTCCACTTCTTACATTTTCCCTACTCTCTCCTACTCTAAGCAACCCAAAGCTGCCATTCCCACGAGATCATCTGTTCAATCTATTGGTTGGTGCAGGCCATTTATCAACCCAACAGAACCAGAGGGGAGTCTTTACCATGAAGCCAAAGCCAAAGCCAAAGGGTGTTTCTGTAATTCTGTACCATGATGAGGAAAATACTTTCTGCCATTTTCCCAGTTTGCAAGCAGGGAGAGGGAGACTGGGAGAGAGAGGTATCCCATTATTTTATTATGGTCTATCTCTATGTATCATTATGATAACTCTTTTTTAGTACACTTGAAGGCACTTTATTCAAGGTGCTTATATTCTATTTTTTGGTCTCTACAAGATTTGTCATTGAAGGTGCTTATGATAAGAGTATGATTGCCATTGTCTACGGCTTTTTAATCAAATCTTAACTTTTTACATGGAATGAAGAAAATCAGATTGTGCTTACCACCTAAAAGAGCTGACTACTCAAGCTTAATCAAATCGGATTTGGATTTTGTCATGGACCGTCGCTCATACACGCTTGCATCAAGAGTCGAGAGTCACCAACGCATGCGTAAGTGACTTGTCTGTTTCAAACACACTCCACAACCGGATTTTTAGATTTCACTCTTTCTCATAAATTTTGAAGTTTCAAATATATCACACGGTAATTTGTCTAGGAAAAAGGGAAAATAACTCCTTACAAGAACATTTTAGTTCCAGAAGTTTCCACCTTCCCGCGAATAGAAAAAATGTCACAAGCTTAGTAGTTGTGCTTTCATTGCTATATGTATACGAATGTTTGTTGAAATGGACTTGCCAACTTTCTTCTCTTACATTATTCAAGGAGCCATTGCAAAAGCTGTCTCCATTTCAAATTTTCAATGCCCCTCCATCTCTTCCAACTTCATTTTTTTCCTCTCCAATCGCCATCATGCAGGCCCAGGAAGGTCAGCATGTCCTACATTCATGGCGCTAGGCCTCCTTAAGTGGCAGCATCAATGCCCCATAATAGAGTGGGTCCATCATCTTCCAGCCATTGCTTTCCGTCTGCAGGCCCATACAAACATGTGCTCTTCATGTCAAGCCATCTGCATTCTGCATGCACTCAATTCCTCCCAAGCTTTTGGTTTTGGCATCTTTAAGCATTATAATTTCAAACTGTAAAGCAAAGTGAAAATAAATAAAAATCATATGTGCGAATAATTACTTCTATGCTCTCGTTTGTTTATATGCTTTTGGGAATAGAAAGAGTAAATGGGGAGCAGAGCAGGACTCTGGGCAGCCGAAGCCATTTATTTCAATGTCGTTTTCAAGCAATGGAATCAATTCATGGAGTCTTAAGTCTTTCAACCACTTATATTTATAACAACACAAATTGAAAAGAACATCATTTTTGTTTTATTCCCCAATGATTCTTTTTTTTTTTTCCCTTAAAAAAAGAAGTTATTTCATAGCATTGATTGACAAGTTGTGGCAATATTGAAGGAGCCACTTTAACCAACCAGAGATTCAGAAATATATATATATATATATAATTATAATCTATAGAAAAAAGGTTTACCCTAGTAGAAAAGGATCTTGACTTGCGTACTAGTAGTCTCAAGTTTGAACCCTCATGTGATCTTAGCAGTGTGTGTGAGAAAAACCTCATCTCCGATATCATTTGTATAAAAAATAAAAATAAAAAGATTTGATTTGGTTTGATTTGATTTGGAAAAAAAAGAAGAAAAGGAATTGGGTGTCCATAAATTAGTTTTGGGTTCTATGAAATTTATTCTTGGAGAAGTAGATTATTGGGCCCAAAAACGTAGAGGCCTCAAAATAACAGCAAAAGCAAAAGCAAATTTATGCTACGAACACAAACACACCATAAGACTACGGCAACCGCAGCCGTAGCCGTGAATATTGAACCCGCTTCTAGTCCAAACATCTACTCTGCCTTTCATCTTCAGAGATTCCAAGTAGCCAAGTAAAGATACGAAATACAAAGTAGAAGAATTGTGCTGGTAGTGATTTCATAGCACCCTCATTTTGGCTTTTTGTTTCTCCCCATTGCACCAATTTATGTGCAAGTTCTTTAGAGATCTTTTTTTTGGAAACTAGTTCTTTAGAGATTCAATTGCTTTCTTTTTTGCCAAGAAACTGATTAGGGTTTGACTTTGGTTACAGAATGTCGAAAGTCTATAGATTTGTGGTTGTTTATACCATATCTGACCAGCCAATTAGAGAACAACGCGTGGAAAGAGGACTCACGAGAAGGACCCACTAAGTCAGACAATCTATCTCATCCCACCGAGTACCATCGGCAGGTTTTTAGCCTTCAACACCATGGGCTACCGATCGTGGCAAAAGACCACACTTTATTAGAGATTTCTCACAAGGACATGTGGCGCCTCCTTACACAATGCCCACAGTTCCACATCGAAATCCCACTCAAGATGCACCACTCCCAAAGTTTATAAATAGGGGCGCAAGTCCCAAAACAATGTAATTGCGACATTTGGCTATGTAGCCATTACTCTGTCCAAATAACTATTCACTCGATACTTTATATTTATTGTTATATTGTTATATTTAAAGAGTATCGCCGCACGGCTACTCTTTGAATAGAATATTATAAAAGTATAGCCGCCTGGCTATACTCTATAAATAGAATATTAAAATGTATAGCCGCACAACTATCCTCTATAAATAGAAACTTTTAACAGTATAGCCGATCGGCTGTACACTTTAAATATTTAAAAATTATCAGTTATGTTTCAATTATTGTTTACATAATTAGTGTTTAAATATTTTATTAAAGAAAAATAAAATAAAATATTAGTTACTATTTATTAAGTAATATGGTTATGGGGGTGATGATGAGTTTTTCAATGATGACCAGTTTGGTGAAGGTTTTGCAAATGATGTCTTTGATGATGATGTGAACAAATATAGTGAGTCAATTAATGTGGATGAGTTTGTAGATGTTGATTTGCAAGTAGAAGATTAAGATGAGGAAGAACACAGTGTAAAAGATTATGTGTATACTTGGTTTTATTAATGTTTCCAAAAAATAATACAGCCGCGCGTTAATACTTGACATGTGAGTGCCTAATTGCTAGGCGGGTCTTTTTTTTTTTTTTTTAAATAATTATTTTTATAAATAGTAGTAGCCGGTTTTTTCCTGATTTTCTTTTTTTAAAATAGTATAGGCACGCGGCTATTAGACCTGACAATATTGCATTGTTGCACATGACCCGTTAACACGACACGAATTCACACGAAATTATCAGTATTTGGGTTGAGCTTAATGGATCGGGTTGAAAACGGGTGAACCCGTTAGCCACCCGTTAAGTTAATGGGTCATGTCGGATTAATTCGCGAATATTCGCATCCACCCGTTAAGGAGGGTAATTTGGTAAGTTCACTAAATATGTTTTTAAAAAAAAATCCCAAGTCCCCAACACCATGCCTCTTTTTTTATTTATTTGTTTTTATCTTTCTCTTTCCGTCTATTGTCTCACCTCCCACTCTCCATCTCCTTTTTTTCTTTCCTTTCATTCTTCCTTTTTCTGTCATTCTCCATCTCTCCCTTTTTTTGTCTTCTTATCTTCTTATATGCATCTCTCATCTCTTCCTTTCTGTCCTTTTTATTTATTTATAAATAATCTAATCTAATCTAATCAACGATTTTTTTTTTCTCTTCTTGTTTTCTCTTTGGTCGTTGAGGAATTAAAGCTTAAAACCTTTTCTTTTAAGTTTCTTGAGCTGAAATTAAAGCTTAAAGCTTTAGGATGTATTGTTTCCTGGTAGTTTAGAGAAATTAAATTTAAAAATTAAAAAAAACTGGGAATTCACCTTCCTTGATCCAAATCGTTTTACGAGGCTTTTGTTTTCTTGGTCCTAATTACTGGAAGTCACCAGATTTCATCATTGGCCTAACAGAGCATAGGTTTCTCTTCAAAGCTGGCTGTGTGTTTTTTTCCTCTTTTTTTTTTTGGTTTTTATTATTATTATAGTTTATTCTTAACAGGTTATGTCGGATCATTCTCGAATTGTAACGGATTGTGTTTGGGTATGATATTTTTCACCCGTTAAGTTAACGGGTCGTGTCGTGTCAACCCATTAAGTTAATGGGTTAACACGAACACGACCCGAAACCCATTAACATGACTCGTTTGCCAGGTCTAGCGGCTATACTCTATTTTATTAATGTTTCTTAAAAATAGTATAGCCGCGCGGCTATACTCAATTTTTTTTCTAATTTTTTTTTTAAAAACAGTATAGTTGAGCGGTTATTCTCTTTATATGTACACTGGATCCTTTTTTTCTTTTAAATTTTTTTCCCTAATTTTTTGTTTATCGATAAAAGTAGTTTAGAGCATTATCCAGTACTATTAGGCCATTATCCGAGTCTCTAATGATTTACTGTGAAATTTCAACACCAAAAAAAAAAAAAAAAAAAAAGAAGACAAAATTGAACTATCAGATTGATTTACTGTGAAATTTCCCTCTCTTTAATATCTTCTTTGGATATGTTGAAACTAGTATAAACTAATGCAACTAGGAGGGTCCTTTTTTCTTAATTGTTTTTTATTAGCCACGCGGCTATACCTTTTAAATATTCATAAGAAATCATGTTTTCATTTGTATAAGCAGTTTTTTTTTTAATGCTTGTAAGCTAGTATTAGAATTTAAGTTCCTTAAGCACAGCAATGGAAGATCACTTCTAAGTTGAAATGTATACTTCAGTTTTTCTATTCATTATTTCCCTTGTGTTATATTTTGCCACTGCAGTTTCTTATTTTTTCTGCCTGGATTATTGCAGGCTGTGCTTAAGATACTTAATGAGATTGGAACTGTTGAGAACATTCCAGAGTTCATAGGGGGTATATGAAGAACAGGTATTTTTGTCTTATATCTAGTAGTTCGCCAACTGCTGAAGAGGCTTCATATTGAAACAATTATTTATCATTTGTTTCCGGTTCTTACTTGAGGGAAGCGAAAGATGTCAGGTTTTGGGCATCGTGATTCGTGTGTACAAAAACTATGATCCCAGAGCTAAGGTCATAAGGAAATTGGCAGATGAAGTGTTTTCCATTGTTGGAAGGGAGCCTCTGATTGAGGTGTATTTCTGATCTCCATGTGAAATGCTCCCCCACTCCCAAACAAACTATTGATGTGAAGTAGATGCAACTTTTATGTCTGTCTACACTTATCTTATGTCGTTTGCAAGTATCATTTGATGCAATTATTGAGTTTGAGTGCATTTATCTTATGTCATTTTCAGGTAGCTGTTGCTTTGGAAAAGGCTGCAGTGTCTGATGAGTATTTTGTTAAGAGAAAGCTTTATCCAAATGTTGATTTCTACTCCGGGTTAATTTTCATTACTTTTCTTTAGACGTGAGATTGTGAAGTTTTCTTCTCCAAGCTTGTAACTATTAAATATGTATTAACTTCATATTAATCCGGGCAATGGGAATTCCGACGGAGCTCTTCCCGGTTTTGTTCGCAATCTGGTTGGGTGGTTGGCTTGGCACACTGGCGAGAATCCCTGATCCTGATACTAAGATAATGAGACCCCAAACAGGTCAGTTGGGTGCTCTTGAAATAGTTTGATTGTTTGTGCTGAACTTTTGGTGTTTCTATGATTTATTTACTTTCATTAGTAATTATATTTTAATTATTATTTATTTATTGAAATATTAGTATTAAATATTTTAATTAACTTCATAAATCATATTACTTAATAAATAAAAACTAATTTTTAAAATTTTTTTTCTTTAATAAAATATTTAAACACTAATCATTCACTAAGTAAACAATAATTAAACATAAATGATAATTAAAACGTATAGCCGGGCGGCTATACATTTAAACATTCCATTTATCCCGTATAGCCGATCGGCTATACTTTGAAAATATTCTATTTAAAGGGTATAGCCGCACGGCTGTACTATGCAAATATTCTATTTAAAGGGTATCGCCGCGCGGCTATACTGTTAGAATAATCAATTTAAAGAGTATAGTCACGTCGTCCGGCTATACTATGAAATTTTTTTTATTTAAAGGATGTAGCCGCGCGGCTATACTATATTATTATATTTAAACAGTATAGCCGCGCGGCTATATTCTATAAAATCTCATTTTTTTCGTCTGCACAGGCCTATGCCGGCAAGGCCGGCAAATATTTTCTTTAATAAAATATTTAAACACTAATTATTCACTAAGTAAACAATAATTAAAACATAATTGATAATTAAAGCGTATAGCCGTGCGGCTATACTTTTAAACATTCCATTTATCCTGTATAGCCGTCCGGCTGAAAATGTTCTATTTAAAAGGTATATCCGCGCGGCTATACGGTTAAAATAATCAATTTAAAGAGCATAGTAAAGCCGGGCGGCGATACTATGAAAATATTCTATTTAAAGGGTATAGCCGGCCGGCTATACTATAGTATTATATTTAAAAAGTATAGCCGCGCGGCTATACTCTATAAAATCTTCTCCCTACGATTTTTTCGTCGGCACAGGCCTATGCCGGCAAATATTTGCCGGATTAGACTTGTCCCGACAAAAGTTACCTTTGTCGACCTAACATCGTCGGGAGAAGTTTAATCAGGCAAATGTTCGCCGCGATAGATTTGTGCCGACGAAATTGCGTCGGTAGAAGTTTTTTTTTAAATTTAATATAAACTTAGCCTTATTCAATTACTTTCATTAGTAATTATGTTTTAATTATTATTTATTTAATGAATAATTAGTAAATAAGAAAAATGGAAGGAAGAGATAACAAGCTGGAGAAAGACAACAATCCAAAAATGATAAAAAGATTATTCAGAACATATCATGGAAAGAAGCTGACTGTGTGCGAATATAGGATTAGCAATGGACATTTCCCCAAGTGCTTTAGTAAGGAAGATAGATTTTTCTGTATTTCTCGGACCCTCTCACGTATGGATGCCTGCTCCCTAAGTTGTAACTCACGTGCCTCCTCCTTTGCAGTCCTTCCTTTATCTAGCATATCAAAATGATTGTAATGCTACTAATAAATTTATAAAGTAAAAAACAAAGAGAGATTTCCAGTGGAAAAAGTACAGATGCAACAATAACTCACCAGGTTTCTTTGCAGACTTCCTTTTACCTGTACAACCATTGGCTGGCTCTACTTTTGCAGAATGATTAGAACCACCATGGTCTTGGGAACAAATACAAATGCAACAGCCAAAAAAAACTGAAGAATAATTTTCTAAAACAATTGGTCCAAATGCATAAAAGAGAAACTGATTGGTACCGTGGCATCCTCATACATCCGAAAACGGCCCTTCGCTTGTTTCATGTTCTTAGCAGCGACTGACTCTGCAATGTAGACACCTTGCTCACTCGAAAGCAAGCCTTCAGGAAATCTGAAACAACATAAGTGGAAAAAAGTTTGAAACAAGTTACAGAACAAAAACAAACAAAAAAACATTAAGTAAACTAATATATCCTAAACAAATTACAAAACGTAAATGGAGCACAGTTATCAGGAAAATTTAAATATCCATAGATCCTGTTACAGCCCAAGAAAACCTAAAGATAAGCAACCAGATTACTGACATTTTTCCAAAACCCAAAAGATGCAAAATGGGCCAACATATTACTTACGCAGGAACATAGCCTAACAACAAAACAAATAATATACCCTATCTTTGCAAGCATCTAGAATAAATGAACACATCTAGAATAGAGGAGAACTGGAAGATTCAGGAACATCAAGGTTACCAAAAAAAGAACAGAATTCCACTTTATTTCTGTCTTTTACCTCTACTGTTTTTACATGTGAATTGTGAGGCTTCAAAAACAGAAAAAAATAAAATGAATAAAGATCTAAATGTTCATGTCCACTTCTTGGGATTGGTATATTTTGGATTTTATAACTCTCAAAATTGTTTAGTAATCATAGCATTAGCACTGACAAGACCTTCTTATGGAGCCATTAGCCCCTCAGTCAGCTTTGAGAAGCAGTGTATGCATCCCATTGTACCCGGGATCAAGTATCCGCTGCCATCCCTGCAAAACATAATCAGTGATGAGATTTGTATAAGATCAGCTGTTGATGACCACTCCATGATAATATAAATTGGAGCAAATTGCCTCTCAGATTTGTATAAGATATCAGTTATTGTCTATTTCTGCTACTTATGGTAAACCTATTATATAATACAAAAAACTATCATATTTGTTTTTCTGAGACAATTAATCTAAATTTATAAAAAAAAAGAGCAACGGATCTCCAGAACTGTTAAAGGGCTCAAACTTGCAACTTATTTAATAAGGAACACCCAAACAAGATAAATGCAACGGATCTCCAGAACTGTTAAGGAAAAACTAACAAGGCAAAACCTTTGAAGGTGCATTACTTGCCCATTTTTAGAGAGGAGATGTTGGAAGACAGGAAAAAATCAACCATGTAGGGATAAGATATTAAAAATTCAGACCACATTCAGGTATATCAACTGGTATAATTCATAAATACTTAAAAGATTTAAACACAATTCAATCAAAATAGTCCAAAAGCATAAATTCATTGCAAGCAACATCAAGGGTATATATATGTTACCAGTAGTTCCAGGAGCATGTTCAAAAGTGCGTGTCCCAATGTGAGCAAGCGCAGATTTAATCCGAGATCATGCCCTTAAAGATCATCGACACATTCCCCTTGTTCATAAGTTTAGCAGGATGCACAAATGGGCACCTTCCCTTGCAAGATCAACTTGAGACATGATAAAAACTGCAAACTGCTGTACACGCTCATCCAATCTCCATCACTTTAAAGCAGGAATGAAGTTCGAAATTTTTGCTACCAGATTGATTATAACTACTAATCGATTCACAAACACCAGGATGTCTAACCTTTACGGCAACTACTATGGGCTTCACCTGTTGACCAGCTCCGTGCACTTGAGTAATACTTCCAGATGTTGCTGGTTTCTCTTCAAAATTATCAAAAATCTCCGGGAGCGGGAGCTTGCGGCCAAACGCTCGTTCGATAGTTTTCTTTGTGTAGGCAAAACTATGTTCAGGAGCTTTGGTGTGAAGCTCTGAGAGCTTGGTGCATAAAGAAAGAGCACCAACTATAAACAATTACGCGAATTCCACTGTATCACCGCAAATTAAAGGCGATTGAATCATCAGAAAATAAAATAAAATAAAAATCCGCCTAGGCGGCCTAGGCGGGTTTGGGCCTTTTTTTTATTTAAAGGTTTTTAATTTCCTGACTTAGGTTAAATTTTAATGTTTTTTAAGCCCCCAGCAGTAGTAGATAAAAAAAATTCTTTAAATGATATTCCTAGTTGAAAACATTTATTATTTTCTATTTGGTGGCAATTTCCGACATGACCCCATACACGACTTGAAACCCGCTCGATTAAATTTTGTAGAGTGTAGAGTTTTCAAATCCCCTCTTCCCCGTACGTTTTTCTTTGCCATTCAGATCCTCTCCCCTTTGATACACAGAAAAAGGAAGTTGGGAAAACAGGCAATACAAATGCCCAGCCAACACTAAACAAAATATTCAAAGATGTAAGATGAAAAGGCAAAATAATTAGCAGCACAGTCACTGACATTTCATATATGGTTAACATTCACACATTTCTAGAAAATATGAACCACCTTAGCAAAGCACAAGTGTTGCCATATGCAAAAGTTATCTCTTTAAACTCCTAACAAATATCCGACGGCAAGTTGCAGCCATCAAATTACGGTCAGAATCAGCACAATCTCAAAGATAGGGAGTTGCGCTCATCAATTTACAGAACTCATGTGATTCATGTCACAGTTTCAGCCACTTTGGCTTAACAGGTTTTTTCTCCGCAGGCTTCTTCTCTTGAACGACAGGAAGTGATGCCTCTGGTATCGTTTCTGGTGCAGACTCAAGAGGCTCTGCATGCTTAGTGAGGAGTTCCAAACCTTTCAAAGACATGATCTCTTCCTGAAGGAAGGGACCTGACTTGGCATCTGAAGCATCATCTGCTGGACATGACATTACAATAATCAAACATTTCACATTAGCCATTGCTATTTACAATCAAAAGATACATATGATTACATCAGTGAAATAATTTTCAGGTAAATGTTCTGATTCCTCTGCCGTTACCCCAGACGGGCAACCCCATAATCATAGAGAAGAGTGTCTCCATTGTGAAGATTTCATTTTAAGTTATGAGACCAAAAAGCATGTGCTAACCTTTTGGTATATCATATGAAAAATACACAATTGCACCAGGCATCCTGTGTTATCTGATCATGATGAGTCTTTTGTTTCGAGGGGAGGGCTGTGGTTGTATGCGATGATATCTATGCCTTATCCTCCAAATTTGAGAGGCTTAGAGCATCTATAATGAGCTCCCTAAACCACTTCCTTAGATAAATTTTAAGGAGGAATTGGAAAAATACAACCCTAACCATGCTCCCTATCCATCTCCTAAAATAAGGAGACCTCTAGAAGCTCCTAAATTTGAGGAGAGAGAAAGGACTCTTAGTGGCACCCTTTAAAAATAATGCTGCTTTATTTAATAAGTATTTCAAACATTTAATTAATGCTAACTATTTTTTATAATAGAGATGGACCAATTAAAAAAAGTTATAACATTTATGACTTCCTAAACTAGAGAGTTTGTTGGAGTTTAAATTTTATACAAAGCTCATAAAATAACTTTGATATGTTTTAGCTAAAATTTAACTAAAAAATAGAGAGCATGATTGTGGATGCTCTTATAATTAAGAAGTTCTTATTGGTAAAAATATAAAAATAATTGCTATATTTACATAATTTTGAAAATAAAATTTGACTATAAATTCGAAATAAATACAAGAAAATAACGACAAGGTAAATGTTAAGAATACTTTACAGATGATTGAGTCTAGAACTTGGTTCTATCTCCTTAAGATGAAATTACCTCCTCACATGTGCCTTTAGGATTTGCTTGGCAAACGTCTCCCAGGATACAACGATCAACTTCTTGTTGGATGACAAATGGATGAATGAAATATTGTAGGACCTTCTCTATTTATAGGCAACAAGGCCTCTGTTCAGAAAAGATGTGACTGAAAAATATCAACAAATGTGTCTTTTCCTTTTACAACCATAAGCCAAGAAGTGTTATGAAACAATGCAACTTAAGCCAAGAAGTGCAATGTTTCAATTTATATGAAACAATGCAACTTTTCACATATGAAATAATGTAACTTTAGCCAAGAAGTGCAATGTTTCAATTTCTATGAAACAATGCAACTTTTCATATAAAGTATTATTATTTTATTCACAAACAAAATAAATAATATTTTATTTTTCTAGAACATGACTATTTCCAATTGATACATATGGACAACAGAAGGGTTTATATGATAAGTGACCGGTTTGAAACACTCTCAGAGTGTTTGGTTCATCTGAAGAACTTGAAGTTTTGTCTTTTCTGCACTGCCAGCGACCGTCGTGGTGGCGATCGTCGTCAGCCTATTTGGATCACCATAGGCTGACCACGTTCCGAATCATCGACGATGAAAAAGGGGAAAGCTCTATCAAGACCTTGCATCTAGCTGTTTATGATGTGGTGGTGGACCTCAAGGACAAGTACAATTTCTACATCGATTTCAGCTTCACTCCGGAAGTTTCACTCAATACACGGGTTCTATTGAAAAATTCTTACTCATGTATCTCAAGGGTTAATCCGATTCCCATTCATTGTTTATACTATTCCATTCTTCTTATTATAAGAACATAACTTCTTCTTTCCCTATAAATTCAATATACTTAGTTGCTTTATATGATTTTTGATATTATTTTGTACTCAGAGATTGCGAGGATAACCAACGTCCCAAAGGAGAAGAAGAAGAAACCGAGGTGAAAGTAACACATGCCATGAATGAATGAATATCAAATTCTGCAAGTGTTTGAGTTATAATTCCTGCTAATATTTCACTTCACACAGGGACCACCGAAAAAGAGACGCAAGCGCAAGTCTAGCAAAGCCTTGGGCCTCTGTTTGAGGAAAGGCCTCATTTTGGGCAAACCCTGATCATGTTCTCAAGTTGAATTGAATTTGGCAATCATGCTCTCCTGACTGAAGTGGAGGTTTTACTATTTATAACTATTTTACTGCTGTCCAACAGAGAGTTTGAGAGTTTTCACTAGCTGCTTAATGAGTTTCTTCCATCATTATGTCTTGATTTGTTATATTAATTAACATCTGGATATAACTTGCGATCAGTAAATTTATGTGCTTCTAAGATTGATGATGTGTTAATAGCATCACCGTCCAAATTGTTATTACAACCCTTCCAATATCCCTCGAGTACTGTGTGTGGCTAATTGAAAGCCTTTAACTACATACTTGTTGCAGATGTCATTAGGCTAGTTGGTTAGGGTATTATGTCGCCCCCCTTTCATTTAAGTTAGAATATTTTATAGTAGTTTAAATTATCGCTTGTATTGAGTTGCAGGCTTTCGATAAATATTCCATTGGATCAAAGGCTTATACATATTTGATTATGATTATGCCCTGTGAATAAATAATAATAAATAAATAAAATCATAGAAACAATTTCAGCTAATCTCTTATAATTCTTTAATAAACACTCAACTCAAGGATCAAAGTTCATTATAAGAGCTGTCAATTATTTATGCTAGATTGACAGAGAATACAATGGCATATATCAGATTTTAGAAAAAGGAAAAAAAAAATAGAAACTGGGTGCCCAAAGTTACTTTTGGGTGGCCATAGAAAGGTAATTGGAAACTACAGCCCAATCCAATATACCATGTCGGATTGGATGCAATAGGCCCGCCTGAGCCTGAGGCACAAAAACGAGTTGTCGCATTACTGGAAAAAAAAAAAGGGTCTGCCGTGTGCTGCTTTGAATGTGCCACGTAAGCCCGCGGCGAAAGCAAACCGTCGACTTCCCTCTGTTCTGCTTCGATCGAGCGAAACAGAAGCAGAAGGCTGAAGCTGCCGAGCAGCAAAGACACAGAATCACAAAAATGGAGAAGAAAGCCAAACAGCTGAATATACTAGTAGTTGCCCTCGCTTCTTTGACAGCTCTTTCAGTCTTCTTCCTCGCGCGAGAACGAAGACGCCGAAAGCAGAAGTCCCCCCAAAGTCGGTGTTATTTACGAGCCGACCACACCAAGCCACAGTGCGGATTCAAGCGTGTCTTAGCTGATAATACATACTCTCCGTTCAAGCATTTAAACCTCCTCAACGATCCTCAAGAAGGTATTAAGTAACACTCAGAAAATTGTTTGCTTTCGTTGAATTTTTTTCGTTAATTAGATTTTCTTGGAAATGTTAATGGAAGTTTGAAATTTGGGTGGATAGATAAGACTTGGAATTCGCATCCTTACGAGGCGGAAGTCACTGCCTTGATGGAAAGTCCTGGGCTTGAGCTTCAGTGCATTACGGTGAAGAATGTGGATTTGAAAAAATTGAGTGAGTCATACGTTTGGGTTGAGACTGAGTCGCAGTTGAAGGAACTCGTTGAGGTTTTGAGTAAAGAGAAGGTCTTTGGCGTTGATACTGAGCAGCATAGCTTAAGATCCTTTTTGGGTTTCACAGCTTTAGTGCAGGTAAGCTAAATCATTTGACAAATGAATGTATGTCTATATGTTGTGTGTACATTTCTAATTTTGGTGATACTTTGATTAGATTTCTACTGAGAAAGAAGATTATTTGGTGGACACGATTGCTCTGCGTGATTGCATGAGCCTTCTTCGGCCAGTTTTTGCGGATGCTAGTATCTGTAAGGTAATTATTTATTTATGCTTTTTGTGTTTGTTACTGATTTGGGTGCAAATGGTAACACTATGAATGAATTATATTTCTAATGTATTAGCGTTAAGATGGTGGAGTTTTAATTGTATTGCCCTTTTTTTTGTGGGTATTTTATGTGACGTACATAGGTGTTCCATGGGGCAGATAGTGATGTTCTCTGGCTACAAAGGGATTTCCATATTTATGTTGTTAATCTCTTCGATACCGCGAAGGTCAGCTGTCATTTTTGTATTATGTTGGATCAGTGTTAGATGACATGTAAACTCAATTATGTAAACATAAAACTCAATTCGTGTTCTTTTTAATACACTGCAGGCTTGCGAAGTGTTGTCAAAACCACAGAAATCACTGGCTTATTTACTTGAATCTTACTGTGGAGTAGTCACAAACAAATTGTTACAGGTTTGGCCTTGACGCTGTCTTATTGTTGATCCTTTTGCTTGCTTCTTTCTTTAAATTTATAATTTTCTACTAAATGGTTAACCTGACTTTAGTTAGTCGTAACCCTTCCTTCTAACCAACAATTATACATAGATTTCGAAGATGTAGCTACTGTGCTCATAAGAGACGTCATATTGCTTCTTATCCATTCTCATATTGATTTGTAGCGCGAAGACTGGAGGCAACGACCCTTGTCAACAGAAATGGTGCAATATGCTCGAACAGATGCACACTATTTACTGTATATTTCACGCTGTTTAATTGCTGAGCTGGAAATACTGGATAACGGTACACCTTCCTTCTTGTGTCATAGCTTCTTCTTGACCTTCTTTATTTAATGAAAAATGAAAGGATTATGGCATGTGAATCATGAACATACTATAAGCATTGAAATCCAGAACCAGTGAATGCCAGTCTTCAGTCTTCAGCATTGTATGTGCATGTCTGCACTCCTGTGATCCTTTTTGTTTCCAGAGAGTTCATAACCTGAATAAGATGAAATGATGAAAGTTTTCATATTAAGTAAAACCAGTAAATTCCAATTTTTGACATTGTATGTGTGTGTCTGCACACCTCTGAATGTTTTCTGACATGATGAAGTTAACCATTTGTGATGATACTTATCTATTAATCTTTTATGAAGCATGAACTAAGCTAAAACACAGTGCATGTGTTATATGGTAACTCTTGCTTAGCCCTGATTTCAAGTTGATAACCTTTTTCAAACTATGCCTGCACCTTTCTCATAGTCACTGCATTGAAATTCTAAATATCTCACTCTATCAGAAAACTCCTGTTCCAATGACAAATTCCATTTTGTTCTCGAGGCTAGTCGGCGTTCAAACTTGATGTGTTTGCAATTGTACACTAAAGAGATAGAAGCTTCTCCTGGAGAGTCTGCTGCATCATCAATTTTTAGCCGCCATTTGAACGGACGAAGAGGAATTTCATCAGTTTCTTGTGAAATCCAGGTATGGTTCTTTTGATGTTCTTGACACTTCAAGCAGTTGAAAGTATTGCATATAATCAATAAATCACATCAATGCAAAAATGCATTTGAATCTGCTTTCCACCAATTTTTGCATTGTTCATAGCTTGGGAGCTTTTTCTTGCTTTATTTTTCCTTAGCCGGGAGGAGGAGGGATCGAGTTGGGTATTTTGGATTCAGTGAGTTCCCCTTTATTAAACTGGGACTGTAGTTTTGTTAAGAGACCCAAGAAAGCTTTGTGGATGGTGGTCCTATTGGGTATTTTTTGTTGCATTTGGGCTGATGAGAGGAACTGTAGGGCTTTTCTGTGGTCTAGCATTCAGTCGTGGAATTGAGAGGCCAGCTCTTGTTAGAATTTCTTTTTCCTGGCCTTCTTTCTAGATTCTTGTACGGTGCTTGTAACATTTTTAATGAACAAAGTTACTTATTAAACTAAGTATATTTATGCAAAAGTTTGTATGTTGGTTTCAGGGTGCTGTGAGCAAATTATGCGCATGGAGAGATTTAATGGTTAGTATTAAATTTTCCCAAAGTTTGGCTACGATGGATACATAGATTATTTTTTTTTTTTGGTCGAAAGATGGATACATAGAGTTTAACTCTGTTGTCCAGATATTTGTTTAATTTTTTCATTATTGACATTACAACTTACAGTATGGACAAAGAGTACCTACTCTCGAATCTCATGAAACTTAGACACATTCTTATTTTCATGTTTTTCATCTTGTAATGTTGCACCTTAGTGTACTGAGATCGCCTTCTAGATACTTAAGCAATCACATGCCATTTACTTCCTTTCCAGGCTCGTGTACATGATGAGAGCTTGAGATATGTAATATCAGATCAAGCTATTGTTGCCCTTGCAGATACAGCTCCAATGACCCCTACAGACATATTAGCTACCATTGCTCAAGCTGATTCTAATGTGGATTCAAGTTTGAGTTCAGGCCTCTCATCTCCATCCCCTGTTGTTTGCAGTCATCTGGATGATCTATATCATCTGCTCCAGAACAAAATTGGCAACGCTGATGATTTCTTTCCCCTGATTCTTCAAAACTGCCTGGGTACAAATGGGAGTTGTCCACTGTCTATCTTCAATTATGCTTTGCTGATTAAGTGTAATCTGAAAATGACACAAGTTTCTAGACAAAATGGGGTCAGAAACTCAAAGAAAGTTGCTCGAAAAACTTCTCGGCAGCTGTTTGTTCAAAAATTTTCCTGCAAAGCTCCAGTTTATCATAATTGCAGGATCTATGCAGATGATGGGCGGTTGCTTTGTTACTGTGACCGCAGGAAGCTTGAATGGTTGGCAATCATATCTCTTAATTAATACATTTTTACCACAAAATGGATTGCATTTGGCATGACCAATGTTGTATCTTACAGGTATCTTCGTCGGGATTTGGCAAAACTTCTTGATGAAAATCCACCTGCCATTATGCTTCTTTTTGAGCCCAAAGGCCGTCCCGAAGATGAAGGCAATGATTTTTACATTCAAAGTAAGAAAAATATATGCGTTGGCTGCGGCGAAAGAAATCATTACTTACGGTACCGAATAATTCCCTCATGCTACAGAATGCACTTCCCGGAACATATGAAAAGCCACCGCTCTCATGATATTGTCCTAGTATGCGTGGACTGTCACGAAATAGCTCATGCCTCTGCTGAGAAGTACAAAAAACAGATCGCTGCAGAATATGGGATTCCACTTTTTGTTCGTAAAGTGGTTGTTTCAGAACAAGCTCAAGCTATATCTGAGTCATCTGTGCCGGCAACATCTTTTGAGGAGGAAGGTGTATCTCCTTTACAATTGCGAACTGCTGCTATGGCTCTTTTGCGCCATGGACCAAGAATGCCATCCACACGCCGTGACGAACTGACAGAGGTACATGAGCGTATATTTAGCTCGTGATTTTTAAAAAATTATTACAATGGTATATAAGTTCATTATGGTTGGATAAACAAAAGGGCAGTGAATGCTACAACTCTTGGTTGAACTTTAGTAAAACGGCTTCATTTTTTCTTGCATTTCATTCAGTATAAATATCCATGATTGTGAAAGGCCACCACAGGTTTTTTTGTGTTGATTCCGTTAATTTTGACATTACAGGTTTTTACTACTGCTAGTCTCTTGATTTTAGGAGCTTATGTGAATGTGAATAAATATTTATTTGCTTTGCAGATTGTTATGAGATATTATGGAGGGAGGCAAATATCTGAGGAAGATTTAGGGAGTGCTTTACTGGTTGGCATGAGTCCTCATGAGAGAAGACGATTTGAAAAGAAGAAAGGGCTTTCTTTCAGGAAGTCTAGAGGGCGTGTTCTTTCAGATGCAGAACAGGAGAAAAATACTGTTACCATGTCTGCATGTGCCAGTGTTAAAGCGTCAGAAGTTGACACTCTACATGAATCATGTACCAGCACAGCAGAAGCATTTACCAGAAAAGAAGATAGAGACATTATCATAGTGAAGGATGCTGTTGGTTTAGGCAGCAACTCTTTAAATTCATATTTGGGGTCTGATGACAAAGCTTCTGACACTGTTCAGAACATGGACTCAGATATAAGTGGAGTCTCTGATACACAGTTTGTATCTGTTGTAAATGCTGATGGTGATTGTGAGAGTAGTGCACAAAATGGATCAGTTGACTTCTACTATGCCAGAGATGATGCAATTTCCCAACCTAGACATAGATCAAAAATGTCTCTCTTAGGACATGGTCCACATGGTAAGCAAGTTGTGGAGCATCTGCTAAAGGAATATGGCGAAGATGGTATACGTCAGTTTTGTCAAAGGTGGAGACAAGTATTTGTTGAAGCTGTTCATCCTCGTTTCTTACCTTCTGGCTGGGATATTACACACAGGTACATGCTTGTTCTCTTTCTATGCTTGCCTTGAGTTTTGATTTATATAATTATGTTTAAGTGCTGAAATTTTGTTCATCTATGCCAAGGGGCTGATAACGGGCACTGTTTTTTCCAGTGGTAGGAGGGACTTTGGCGAATTTAGTGTTTACAATCCTACCAAGAAGGCTTCTGCTGCTGCCGAGGGTTTATGAATCAACAGTGCAGTTGAAGACGACATGTGATTCTATTTCATCTCATATGCTATGGCGAATTTGTTTGATGTTCCCTCAGTCCTCATGTCCCTATTCCAAACGCTCCCTTGTATCTTTTCTATTTTAAGTTTTCTTTAGAATACAAATTTCTCCTCGTTTTGAAAGATTTTGTGGGGTATTTTTCTCTTTACGGAACCTCAGCAATACAAGGGAAAACTTCATTGAATTCTAGAAAATGATGGGGTGCTCAATACATGATTAATAAGAACATCCTGACTATCAAAAGGAAGAGCCAAGGAAACCCAGAAGAAATTCATGCTACTGCTTTATCCAAAAGGAGACAACACCTTCCCAGCTTATTTATACACAGCTATTGTGAGCAAGAACCTCTTTTCGATTTTGCAGTTTAACGTGCATATTTTGTATTTCATTATTTCCAGTATTTCAAGTGAGTTTTCCTTTTGAGTATTGCTTTCACTCATTATCAAAAGTTAAGCATCTGAGTATTGCTTTCACTCATTTCTTATTTATTGCAATCAGATAGTCAGCTCATCTAGTATGATTAATTAAGGGTGTCCAAATAGTATTACCAAAGACAATATGATTCGTCAATTTTGTAATATGTTAATTTGTAGTCCATAACACATATTAACCAAATTTGATCAAAGCGATGAGGCAAAAATAACAACATAAAAGAAAATCTCTAAAAATAATTAGATTTTCCTTTTTGTTAAAGCAAATTGGAGAGATTCTTATAGATCTCTCTCTCTCACACATTTCTTCTTTTCTTTTTGGCCCGACTTACATCACATATTCAGGGGATAATGGAATAAGAAACAAAACTACTCCAATATCGTGTGACTGCAAGCATGCAACAAAGCTGTAAGATCAATCCTGCCTCTCTCACCAACGGGAAGGAAGTCTCCATTCAAAATGTGCCAAAAATAGCATGCAACAAAGCTGTAAGATCAAACCTTAATTTGCCCAATCCCAATTATAAAGATCATCTGCAAATGAAAACTAGAGGTTAGGTTAGAGTCTGCTCCTCGAACAGAAATTATAAAATCTAGATATGGATGTTTACCAAAGGTCAAAACTTACAGTCATTTTAAATCTTCTCTGGCTTTAGAAGGTTCTATAGAGACAACAATTGAGACTTATGATCGATGCCGTTGAAGATGAAAGTCCCAGACAAGGGCACAAATTGTCTTGTTATAAGCTGTCAGTGACATGTTAAAAAAGGTAAATGTCATTTTAAGTAGCTAATGATGACCATCATTTGGGTCCCTGGTTGTAAAAATAACGGCAATCAAATGAAGCAAAGCAAGAAACACAAAAACCTTGATCACTTCCTGAGATGCAATTCCTCCAATGAAAGCAGCAACTGCATGGAGCTCGGCAGCACCAAATCGGCACATCTCGTTGATAAGGTCCTCAGTTAATGTTACACCATTGCAGCCTAAATCATTAAGCAGGCCAACAGCTGTAGTTTTCAACCGAGATATGTCCTCATCCATCACACTAAGAGGGAGTGAGCATGAATCAGTACAAATATTACAAGTTTGTATCATAACATGGTCATTAACAGTATCAGGCATTACCCATCAAATTGCCCAGGAAAACTGTTGTAATTGGCAGCAAACCGATCAACAGCTCTAAGCAAAATATAAAACCCACCAGCAACACTGTCATGGAAATTAAAGAAAACAGTGAATTTTAAGCAAAACAAATCCTTCTAGCTATATAACCTTCTTTTCTTTCTTTTCAGTCATAAATTCCATATCCATTAGTTTCTCTCATGTAAAGTCAAAAAAACTATATTCAAGGGTAGAAAAACCACATCATATTTATAAAAAGAAAAAATAATATACCAATCTATCAGGAAAAAACAAATCACAAGGGATCTTATACTTGACAACTGGAAACCTTCTAACAAGGGGTCTTCTACTTGACAATTGGAAACTTTCTAAGTGAATAACAGTAGCACACAGGCACAGCACCCACGTATCAGTTTCCTTAACTGACAGGAAAAGTAACTATACAAAAACCTTTATCGAGTCTGTTCTGCAATAATATAATCTAAAAGCAATGGTAAATCATAATGTACCTGTAATCCTCATCTGTTAGATACTTCTGCAACTCTGGTAGGACTGGAGAATTGAACTCATCTTCGATGAGGCGATACCTGCAAACCTACAAAGTAAAGATTAGTGTTCAATTGAAGTCAACTAGGCAAACATCAAGAGGCTTAAGTAAAAGAAATACTTTACAATACTAATGAAGCAATACATGTAGGTTACACATAAAGTGCAACTCAACACACTTACTTTGAGTTTTCTTGCATTTTTGCAGAAACTTTTTATGGTTGTCTTTGAGATGCTATTTGGATCTCTACCAATTCTTTTCAGAATAGTCCTAACCCTTTGCTCAATAACAAGAAAATCAGCCTCAGCCTTGGCTTGGTAGAGTTTCTGTAAGCATACATAGTGCCTACAAGAGAGTAGATAGAGCTGTTGTGTCAACAAATTATTTTTCAAAAGCACAAAAAAGAAAGGATAGAATCCTATTATTGGAAGATCAATCACTAACTCTGTCGAAGATGTCATATCTGGTATTGATCCCTCAAGGGGTGCCTCGCCACCACCTTCATTTTCTATGAATTCCTGCAAAGAGAAGATTCTTGATTATACAACTTGAGAAATTGACAATGAAATGGATCTAGATCCCATATGATATCGGACAAGATAATTATGAGCATCTAATTTTCCCAACAATAAAATTTAGTAATATTGGCAAGCTTCATACATCCACTGTAAGATGGCTGAAATCTTCATAGGAAACTAAAATGTCTGCCTGAAGCATTCAAGGGAGACAAACTCAGCATGAGAACAACTTTGAACATGAGTTGTGCATTCCCTTTGAATATGAAAACCTAGGACGTATGGTTAACTGCCAAAACATAACACAGCCTATTTATGCGAAATACGTATGGTTAACTGCCAAAACATAACACGGCCAATTATCACTGAAAAAACACTTAAAAGACAGTTTCAGTCTTGAAAATGATAGGCTTGATATGTTGTTTATTCAGAAAAACAGAAGGGCTTGTCAATCACAAAGGATTGACAATAAAGAAAGAATCTGTTTGAGAGACTCTAGAAGATATGCATTTATGCGACAATAACTTTATCCTGAGCGCACTATATCCAGTTGTAATTGATGCAATATTGGTTTCACAAACCTTCAATGCTGCCACCATCACCCAAAAATCAGATGAACTGGAATCAACTTCCACAAATCTATCTCCAATTAACTGTTGCAAATCTGAACCTGAGACATAAAAGAAGAAAAATTACCACAAAAGTCAGACTGCTATTGACTCATCAATATTCAAGGTAGAAAACACAATATGATGACAAACTACAAAGAAGTATAGTGCAATACCACAAAGTTTATAAAGATGTAGAAGTCATCAAACACATGTGGAGGATGCCATTTATCTTTTTTGCCAGATTAATTATATTATGTGAATTATGCCAATATACAACAGACTCTTCTGCAAAATATTCTAAAAAACTACAACCAATATTTGAAAAATATACTCACTAATTCCACGTGGAGCAAAGACTTTGAAGGAGGCCTCAATGGCTTCTCTATAGTTATCTTCATCAAGTGCAGTCATCCTAGCTTTGATATGCTCCTAACAAATTCAAAACCACAAGGGAAAAAAAATCATATTGCTAGAGAGCAAATGTAAGAATACAAACGAACAGAAAATGTATGAATCAAGCAGACAAACCTTGAACTCTTTTTTCTCTTCCCTAGTTGATGGAAGTTTACCATCATGACTTTTGGACCACTCCTCTGCCATCTTGACAAGAATGAGAACATATGGTATGTGCTTGTGGGCAACAGGATCTGTCACATCTAGATCAATGGTTTCTGCAAACCTATCGTCAATAAATAATAGATTGAAAATCAGGTTTCTAAAAACTAAACTCATGGTGTCAGGAAACACACCCATATGGGCTAAGAAACCAGAATGCCAATCATCAGCTTATATAGGCCAAAACCAATTAACATAAAGACAACACAAATACTTAATATCAGAAATCCAAAAAAGTATCATGGACAATGTCTCAGATAAAAACATATTAAAAAAATAGAATTCTGTACCCTCTAAGCTCAGGCCATGGATTATTTAAACGAAGGTCATCCAGAAAATGTTCAGGCTTGGACTCAATCACAGTATGTTCCTGCCCCAAAAAAAACATGGAGAAAATGGAGAAAAGCACTATTTAGGTTCAAATAGAAATATTTATAATCATAACTTTCTAAGATCCATTTTTAACCTTTACATCTAGATATCCATATAAGCACGTTCCTTTTCTTATGAAGTAATCAATCAGAAAAAAGCCTCTGATCATTAAACTATCAAGCTTCAAAATAGGACACAGCTCTGGAGGAACATCAATTCTCATTCCTCACAATTTCCATTACTCTCTTCAATTGTAGTACAAAAGCCAAATCCTCAAGTTCCAGAATACCAAGACAGAGAAAACATCTCCAACAACAAACTTAAACGCATTACCTTCAGACTGATACGAACCAGCCCAGTGAGGCCATAAGAGCGAGCAAAGACCAATATCACATTTGCCTCCCTGCAGATTCTATCAAGCTTTAACATTGAATCTTCCACTAGCTGATGGTAAAATTAGAAAACCGCAGTCAAAGATATTTCTATTAACAACTCTGACTATAGAAATCACAAAATAGAAATATGTACTGAACCATACTCTATGCAAAGACATTGGCATCAGCAGCCCATACCTGAGTGGCTACAACTAAGGTAAACTGAGAAAAGAATGATGGGTTTGTCTCAATCAAAGCCTCTGGATACTCTTCTATAAACTTGGCCTTAACAGCATCGTTTAGCTCTTGAAGAAACTGACAAACACATTTCGCTTTCGATTTGCCAACGCTTGATTCATCAACTACCAAAATATCCAATCAATATGAGAGGAAAGGACACTCAAAAGGGGCAATCAAACGCCACAACAACTAGAGAAAACATACCCATGAAGTTGTTTCCAAGGTCACCCAATTCAACTTTGGATCCATCAATGACGGTGATGCTTCCAACCCCACCAAGAACAAGGTTCTTCAAGGTTTCGGAACCAGTAGGACCGCAATTCAGTAAGCATATGCTGGCTTTCTCTAGGGCTGTCTGTCCTTGCTCGCCCCAGATTCTGCAATCTCAATTAAGCGTAAGCACATAGAAGCCAGTGACCCAAAAGAAAAACAAAACAAAACAAACAGAAGCTAATAGCTAGAGCGAAAAAGCTTGAACGAACTGAGAGTGGAGAGTGGAGCTCACGGAATTAGTGAAATGGTGGAGGAGGGGAAAGCGGTAAAGTGGGGAAGAGAGAGAGAAACAGTACCTGAGCTGGCGATCGTATTTGGTTTTGGGTTCAGCCATTGATGCTTGCTTTTTTCTCTCTGTGACTTCACAAACGTCTAATAATTCGCTTAGTAGTTACGCAGAGCTGCACGCAGCACACTGATCTAAGAGACGACGTCGACAACCCGAGCAAAGTAAGGCCTATTACCAGTATACGGTGTCGTTTTCTATTCTTTTTTCTTTTTTGTTGTTGTTTTCTTTAGTTTTGTGGTGCGGAGGGAAACGAAATTGAAATGGCATAATTCAGGAAGAAAAGTAAAAAATGAGGCTGCATGCTTGACTTGAGAAGTTGAGAGTTATTGGACCAATGGCTCTCTGCTGGTTCATAGACTCTACCCAGTCCAGGCTCGTTAGTGGATCAACCAACCCTAGTAGAATGATTGGTCTTGGACTTGGACCTTAATTTTGAACCCAACTCAACTTTACGGGCCAATCCATTTATCCAGTTTGTGACGGTTTTGGCTTTTGGGCCAAGACTTGTTAATCTTAATTTTGAGGGGATTCGAACTTGAATGAAGTCGATGAACTAAACGAGCATATATCTTTAGGGATAATCGAGCATTAGGGATACTCATCATTGGCATGATCCATTAGAATTTTTTTCTGCTTTGGTTTCAGTTTTCATAATAATCAATTTGCTTGCAGTGTTCCAAATTTAACATACTTGCCTTTTTTCAAGTTAAATTTTAGCTAAAAAGACTAGTCCCTATTTACAAGTTAAACTAGGGTACATCTGTAAATATTAGTAAAATGAAACCACAATTAAAGAAACAATGCCATGGACAAAGACAACATCTAGGGATGAAGTGCCGAGAACTGAATAACAGAAGAGACTTCAACATTGTTCCAGTTCTCAAGATGCACCAAAAGAATAGCAGCAGTTAAATATGAAGTGCCAAGAACTGAATAAATGACATTTAAAACTATCACAATGGTAGGCAAAGAATAGCAGCAGTTACATATACATGAATGAACAAGAACACGGAAAAGAACATGAACAAAGCCTTCTTTCTTTATCAGTAGATCCAGTACTACCTATTTGGACTGCTACAATAATTCGACTTACGGCTTAAACGAAAGATGAACAATTAAGAACATGACAATTAAAGTAATTTTCACATAACATCGTGAGCCCATCACAATTGAATGACACAAACGCAATGAGTTTTATACACCAAACAGTTAAAGCAGATCAATGCAGTACCAAATCAGAACTTAAAGCCTGCAATCTTTCCCTCTCCAATCTTTCTCTTTTTGCAAGCAACCAAATCAGAACAAGCCTAGTTCCTAGTGGACTTAAATCACATTGCACACAACAAACACATGAGCTACAACTACCAAAGAAGCAAGAAAACATTACAAGTGAAAAACATGTAGTGATGTAAATCAGCTGCCATCATACCAAAGAATCCTCCTTTCTTTATCAGTACTACCAATTCGATTGTCTCCCCGCGAAACCCATCTATGGAAAACGGGGCACATTACTCAACTCTAACAATTGTTCAATCTGAGTGAGGGCGCAAACAAAATGAACAATTAAGCCGCCAAACACCACTGACATTATGAATCTATCACAATTGAATGACAACACCAGTGAGTTCATAATATCAAACAGGCAAGACACATTGTTCATCTTTGATTATCCCACGCAATAATTCGATTTACGGCGCAAACAAGATGAATAATTAAGCAGCCAAACACCACTCCTTTTGGGACATAACATGACGAACCTATCACAATTGAATGACAACACCGATGAGTTCATAATATCAAACAAACAAGACACGTTGTTCTCCTTTGATTATCCCATGCAATAATTCGATTTACGGCGCAAACAAGTTGAGTAATTAAGCAGCCAAACACCACTAGTAGTTCACAACATCGAACAGTTAAAGCATCCCAAATTAGTACCAAAATCATAAATCAACCACTGGAAAACGCATCTGTTATGGAACTTTTCGGTAAATTTTATTAATAATCTCAATTGTATCTAAGCAATTCTCTACCAAAGTACCACCATAAACTACAAATAAAAACTAATCTACAACAAGGTTCAAGAGAACATTCTATCAATTTTCATTCAATGTGCAGCAAGAATGTCCGTACTAAACACATCAATTATCGGATCGGGCGAGTCGTGAACCGGGCTCGAGGGGTTGAGGAACAGAACGGACTTGGACGCCGCGAGTTTCTTTCTCTGGGGGCATCTGGGGCCATAGATCCGACCGGAGAAGCAAGGAAAGCCGTCGATGGCGTTGACCTGTGGAAGACCAGCGTTGTTCGCCGGAGAAGAAGGCGGCGACGTACAGATCTGAGAGAGCCAGTTGAGCCGGTGCGACCTGGCGCTGCTGATTCGCGAGTCTCGGATTTGGGCGAGCGCGCCGGGCTTTAGGTATTTGAGGAACGGCTCGGTCGACCGGTTCTGGGAGGACCGGCGATGCAGAGTTCTAGATCGACGGTTCATGGTGTAGAGAGAGAGAGATGGGGGTTTGGTTAGAGAGAGAGCGAGAGAGAGCGAGGGAGAGAGAAATGGGGTTTGGTGTTTTAGAGAGAGATGGAGAGGGCTAGGTTTGGGGGGTTTTTAAGGTTTGGGAGTGAGAGAGAGGCGGGAAGAAGTGGAGGGAGAGGAAGGCGTGTGAGGGTTTCAAAAGAGAGGGTTGAGGCGCGGAAAGACTAGTAGGGTATTTTATTTTCTTTGGTTTGTTTTTGTGCGCCCTCGTGATTTTTTTTTTTTTTTTTTCTGTTGGCGGGTGGTTTTGCTTTGTGTGAGATGGTGACGTGTGGCGGTGTGGTCCGGTTTTGGGCAAAACCTGCGTGGGCTGGTGCTTGTCTCTACATATATACAAGTTGTGTTGTGTGAATGATTTTGTCATATACTCTAACATGTGCCACTTTGATTGAATTGACATGAGTAGAGAAATCAAATCTCATTTTAATTAGAAATGGTTTGAATTTCTTTTTTTTAATGGATTGTATTAAAATCGGATTTGTTTTATTACATTTGGTTATATGATGTAATTGTTAAGAAGATATGTGATGGAGAACGAAGCTGGATACAAGAAAGAGTGGAGGTTATTCATTATATCCGAAAGAGATGAATGTGAAGACGTTTACATTTGAAGATTGATACTTCTTTTGCATAAAATGGAAATGATCTTAAACCTTCACTATCTTATTTAACCATATGCATGGTATTCATAAATAGGTGTCGTGTGCATCATCTTAAATTTAAGCTTTTTACACAGTAGTATTGATATTATTTATGAAACGAGTAGAACGCACATTTTATATTACATGCGTACAATATTAACAAATATAAAATGTGTCCATATATTGTTAGATATGTGGTATTCAATTCACTCCATAAACACACACACAATGTTAATGATTATTGGTTCACTAATGGTTAATCTTCATTTTATTGAAGGAAATCATAAGTAAATTTTATGAACTGACAATTATTGAATTAAAAATAAGTGATCGAATAGTTTCATTGATGTGTCGCATTTAGAAGTTATCTTCATCGAAATCAAACCCTTGAAACACTAAAGAAAATGAGTACTATATTCCAAAATGGAAGAGGTTGCTAAAGAAAAGTAGGTCTACATCCAAAAAAGGTTTTATATGGACAATTTGAGAGTAGAATATGATAAATTAGCCAAATTTAACTCATAATAAATGGATAAAACTGAAATATTATTTACGCAATGGTTGGGCAAAACTTTAGCTCCCTCTCTCTCAAAAAACACTCATAGCATCGTTTTCACTTTGAGGGGGAATGAAGCCACTATTATTCCTCCCCTCTCCCCTCCTCTCTTCCTCCTCTATCCCCTTCTCTTCCTCCCTTATCTTCTCTTCCACCATTTTTATAGACAAAAGGTTTCCCCTATTTGTCTTCATTTTGTTAGGATTTTCCTCCACCTATCACATGCTACTGGGTCTTGGTATCGGATCTCCACCATCATCCCTTTTTGCAGTTTCTTTATGTTTGGAATAAGTCGCATAGACTCTTTGGATTTTATATGCTGTTTTCACCTCTCCTAATGTGATAGTTTTCCACCTATCTTCTGTGAGAGTTTTATTTGTATTATTATTGTTTGGTTTTTTCTAGCTTTATCTCATTTTGATTGTTCTAAGTTTGCAATCTTAGTTGGTATGCTTATGACAAAGTTTATTCGATCATGTGTGATCATTAGTGGAGGCGCACTAGATTGTCTTAATTTTGATGTTAGATCGCCTTGTTATTGTAATAGCCCTTAGTGGCTAGTTTGTATTGACCCTTTATGGCTAGTTTGTATTAGCTCTTTGTGACTAATAATTTTTTTTGACTGAATTATGAATGCAATCCCCAATTTTCTCAAACAAAATATATATATTATCTACTCATAAAAGACTTGTATCTCTCTATGTAAGACAATACTTTCAACAAATTAATGCCCTTTAGAGGTCTACTTCATATTCGTATACCAACTATGACTTTGCAACCCAAACTAAAGGGCACTACTTGTATTTCTCTATACATTAATGTTAGTGCCCTTTCAACAAAACATATATATTATTAATACAACAGTCATTTGATAATTTTAGTCACCATATTATATAATTCGATATACATTAATGTTGAGGCAAGTTTGGGTTGACCCAAACTAAATTATCTATTTCATTCATATTCTTGCACCAACCTATATCTTGAGGGCTAGAATAAAAAAAAAATTGTGCATGATGATAAGTCGAGATTCGAATATGAAGAAGAAACTCACTCCAAATTCACATGATTAAAAAAGGAGCAAGTTAAGTTCAATTCACATCATGTTCAATAAGCATACCCACGGCCATAACGCTTTAGTATAATCTTGTATTTATATATAATTTGCATGTGCAGTATGTTTTTCAAAACTCAACGGCATTACTGCAACGTTGTTACCTAATCACAATACAAAAACAGGTTTAGAGCAACTCTAATGAAAAATTAAAAGATCGGACTTGATGATAGGTACATTTGGTAATTAAGGACGTAAATCACATCACATTCTCTAAGGTCATTATCGTGGGCCGGAAGCGAAGGCAGGATTCTAATTTTGAGGGGGCCAACAAATTAATATAAATTTATTGGGAGGTCATTAACTGAAAAAATACAAATTTATGTTAATATTTTATAAATCATTGTATTGATTGGTGAATCTTACAAAACATTGGGGGGTAGGGCCTTGGCCTAAATGTGGCTCTGCCCCAAATCGTGGATAGACTGCTATGCATGCAGTTACATGAGTCTGTTGTTTAAGTCTTAATTTGATTGGGAGAAGAACTTTCATACAATGGGTGTTGGAGCATAAAATTTTGGGTCACCTAACAAATAATTTTGTATTTCATATTGAGAAGTCATACACTATTTCAATTGTCACCAATGAAGGAGGAGGAGGTACCATCAAGAAAACATCAAGTCAATAGAAGTATAATATGTAGGAGAGTTATAATAGTATTGTTTGTACATGTCTTTTTTCTTTCTTTATTGTGTTAGTGGGTTAACTGGCCTTTTATAGGCATTAGAGCCATGGGCTCCAAGTTTGACATGGCCTTTGGTCATGGGCATAGGACATGTTTGTCTTTATAGGCATTGATCATTAAGTTTCACTAATCCCATGATTTCATTCATACGTAATAAAGGATAGAGAATAGAAAAACATGTTTCTTGATTGTAGCTCCACGTCCCCAAATTAGTGTTAGTGGGTAAGGCTGGTAATGAGTTGTGTCATGTCATAACAGGTGGTGAATTAATCTGAAACTCACTCGTTTATTAAACAAGTCATAACGAGTTGACTCAAAATTTACCCAATTATTAATTGTGCGGGTTGGGCCATGCTTTTTCCGTGCGGATTTTGAGTTGTGTAACGGGTTATATTGGAAATTGCCACCCCTTCTAGTGGGTTGATTTATTGAATGGTAATTTTTACTCCAACAGTATCTCAAGTCAATCACACATAGTCACATGGGAATGCTCAAGAATTATAGTCCATATAACGATTTTGACATGAAAATGACATGGTATTATTATTTTTTGGTTATTCGAAACTCTCCAACTATCAAAAAATGGTTTAGCATTCCTAAATGAAGACGTTAGTCCATAATTTCATTTTTTAGTAAATATTTTGACCTTGTAATCAAATACAGTGACAATCATACCTCATATTTATGATTTCTAACAATAAAAATTTCATTTGGCCTATTGATATCATTGTTTCCATTTTAGAATTTGCATTCAATGTATTTCTAACAATCCCATTTCAATATATATCGGTAAATTTTTTTTGGTAGAATATATATCGGTACTTAGAATTTCATTTCGCAAAATAAAATACCCAAAAATTTAGCATCTATAACAAAAATTAGTTTGAACCTTCTTGGGCTTTTTTCACTAAATTATGAAAGATTAACCTCAAATAAGTATTTGAGATTGGGTAACGTGGTGATGAAAAGTAGGAAATGGGTTAGGATGATGAACTCGTTAAACACAATGGGAAGTCGATTAGAGATCTTAATTCAAGCTTTTTCCTAGAAGAATAAAAGGACAAAGTTTCAAAGTTGTATAGTTTATGTGAAAGTGTTGTGGAAAGTTCCGCAAGAGAATTTCAATCATACAACTACTTTCACGATTAGTTATTACTCAAAGTCAGCTTAATAGGCCCTACATGCATTTGTACAATCCAATTAGCACGCAGGACTCATTAACTTAAAAAAAAAAGTGCAACTATAACAATTCGCAAGAAAAAAACTCTTTAAATTTACTCAAAATCACATTTTGAATGAAGACAAATTAAAAACAAATGATGAATACTAACTGATCATATAATTAGTACATGACAAGATGTTGTAAGAATGAGATTAGTACGTGAGAATATGTTGCAATAACGAAGTAATGCCGACATTTGCAATAGGAAAACCAAAGGCTATATAATATATTTAATATTGAGAAACAAAAAAATAAAATAAAAAATCAATAGGTCTAGCTCAATGAAAAAAAAAACATTGACTTGCATGCTAGTGATTTCAAGTTCAAACCCATACGAGCATTTCTACCAATTTGCCATGACAAAAGGCAAGGGGAGGCAAGAGTTATTACAATCCACATGAATAGTGCCAGTCATATCAATTTTTTTTGTTTGTTTTCCACCTATTGCCATGGCAACCTAAGGGCAACCACTACTCACATGAGATATAAGAAAATGAATATGTATGGAGTTTTGGTGTGAGAAATAAAGAATATGGCTAGGTATTTATAAAAAATTTGTTTGTTGACATTTTTGGTATTTTTTCCAAAAAAAAAAATCGATTTAAAAAAAAAAATTCCGTTGCCAACATCATCATTGATGTCACAACCTCAGACAACAGCTTAAACTGTTCTTGCCTTCAGATATGCTAGGACTTAGAGCGTTTCCAGCGGGAGCCCCTAACCTCGGGCTGGGGGACTTTTTTCACAAATCTTGTTTCCAGCGGACAGCCCCAGGCCCAGGCAGCATGTAGGACCCATCAACTTGGGCTGGCCCGAAGGCAGCTTCAGCCCGAGGTCCAAAACGAGGGCTGCTGACGTCACTGCTACAGTACCCGCTACAGTGCCCCCGCTACAGTACTTCTTGATTTATTTATTTTTTCTGTTGCCACGTGGCGCCGTCTGGGCTCTCCGATCTGATTTTTTCCTCCAATCCAACGGCAGCCAATTTTTTTACAATAAAATACTGGAAAAAAATTCGGAAATTTTTTAAAAAATACCCAAAAATTAAGGAATTTTTTTCTATAAATACCATCCAAATTTTTTTAATTTATCTGAAATTTGAAATTGAAAATTTTATCCGATTATGAGATATGAATAATATTGACATGTAGGAACCTGAAAAATCTTATCCAAAAATATTATCCAAATTAATTATTGAGGTAAAAAAAGTTGTGAAAAAAATAAAAAAGTGAATAGTAACTGTCCTTAGCCATGGCAACGGGTGGAAACACAAAATACTATTTGCAAGGGCAACCACTATTCACGTAAATAGTGGTTGCCCTAGCTCCCCCTTTGCCATGACTAAGGGCAAATGGGTGGAGTTGCTCTTAGTAGAACCCACACCTTGCTTGGGCTGTTTTGTACCTATGCAAACATCTTGGAAGGCCTAGCTTAGGCCCTCCTGCACGAGCTGTGGGGTGCAGTGAAAATGCTCTAACACATGTGAGAAAAACCATATTCTTTTCCTAACTTAAAAAAAAAACAGAGTCTTAAATTGTGAAAAACAATCATGAAAAGTTTAAGCAGTGCCCCCACTTGGCCAAATATTTCAACGGCGAACCGTAAGCGTTCCTTTTGAATTGACCCAATAGTTAGTGCCAAAAACTACATATAGATTATATATTTATCCACATCACCATGCACGCTTGTGATCAGAGCCTCACATCTTCGCCGCTAAAAGCATAGGCTCATATGAGCCACGTTGCCACGTGTATCCCACCCTTCTTCTGGGGTCGCAAATATGAAATATCGGGTCCCTACCTACTTAAGTGGCAAAAAGGGGCCACACAAAAAAGAAAAAAGAAAGAAAAGAACAGACAAAGGTGGCAAAAAGAAAATAGCATTTTGACAAGGTCCTCTCACAGATTCGAATTCTCTCACGAAAGAATAATAGTCTCGGATGTTTTTGTTTTTGGTTGATAAAAATAAGTTTGAGGGAAATTGACTATTCTGATAAACCCACAACCTTGTTTGGGGGAGATTGCCACTTGCGAAAGTATGTGGAATAGTATTCTTTTTTATGGGCTGTATAATATAATTTGTGGCTAATCAAAATCCTCCCAACTTCACGTCAACAAAGTAGTTTTTTAGGAAATTAACATAAAAACCGAATCTGGGCACATGTTCAAGAACCTTCCTACACTAATTAAAATATATAATGAGTAACTTTTCTTTTCTGTTGCTTATTTAATTGACATATTTTATGCTATTAGATAATCAATATGAATGGTTGATTAGCTAAATTCATGTAACTTGTGTATTCGTTTGTCTAATTTAACACAAAATTTTTGCATAATTCCGTTGAAATTAAACAAATGATGCAATTATGCCTTTCTCAGCCATCACATCATCAAATTTTATTTTTTATGGGAACCCACATCATCAAAATTATATCTCTAGAAATAGAGTAAAAATATATAAGTATTTAATGTAAAAAAAAAGCATATTGGATAGCAAATAGAAACATACATGAATGCATTTTTCTTTTCTAACATTGAAAGAGTGAAGTAAATTTGAGTTGGGCCAGTTAGTTAGGGTATTGCGTTTGTCCTCTTTGTATCTAAGTTCGAATCCCTCTTTCCTTGTATTAAAATAATGATAATAGAAGAGTAAGATTTGAATTTGAAATCACTAATCTACAAATTAAGGTCTTTTTCCATTTGACTGACTCCGTTTGCATGTGTTTGTAGTTGATTTTCTTATAAACAAAATATAAATATTTAAAAATAAATTCATATTCGGTCAATATTTAGAAAATAAATTATTTATGAGCAAAGTTAAGACAGTCGCCTACACAGGATTGAGGGTTGTTCCGACGATGATGATTCGTTGAATCATCTGCATCAACGATCGGGGAGTCTGAAACTTACACGGATTATGGTGACGTGGAAATACTTGATTGGATAGTAGCACAATGAAATGCTCTTGTATCACCCACCCCATAGAACCCTCTCCTATTCCTACTCTCCAGGTCTCCAACCCAGCCAGTCAGTCTTATTGCTACATCTAGAAGCGGCACGCAGCCCTAGGTTTCATTTGCTCTCCACACGCCTCCTCCTCCTCTTCCTCACCCTCGCAGAAACAGTCTTACGACTGCTCCTTCATCCTCCATATCTCCTTTGTTTTTATCTCATCATCATCATCTCTCTCTTTATCAAATCCTTATCCCATTTTCTGCTCTCTGCCTTTTTGTCTATGAATGCGTGATCGTCGCCATGTATATAAACACAGCCTCTTCATCTGCCTCCTCGCTTCTCAGAGCTTCTAGGGCTCGCCTTTTCTCCTCTTCTTCTTCCTCGTCTCCTATCTCTAGAACCTTCGCTGGTTCGCCGCTCAAGCCTTCTCACCATCACTTCGCCTCTCACCGCTTCCTCAGCTCCTCCTCTGCGGTTCGCTCTTTCTCTCGCTGGAGCCACGGCGGTGTCCATTGGCGCTCCCCCTACACGCTTCGGTCTCAGATCAGAGCCGTCGCTCCCGTAATCGAACAGTTCCAGCGCAAGATCGCTTCCATGGGTACCGTCTCATCTCATTCCGTATTTCTCGGAGTTTCGGTTTTTGGATTGTTCATCGCTATTTTATTTTTGATCTGATTCGTGTTGATCACGTGCTTGTTTTTGAAAATCTGAATTGGCTTTTGCTGTTTTCAACTCTTCCCCAGTTAAGCTGCTTTTGCTCAGTAGTTGCATAACCTGTTTGGCTGCTGAGAAAATGATTCGGAAATCCTAGTAAATTTGATCTAATTTTCGTGTTTTTATTCATTTAGAATTAGTCTTATTGAATGAATGGGACACTGGTGTCGTTGGATCAAATTTTGAAATAGACACAGAAATTCCTGGCCGTTAATTTGATTTAAAAAATAATAATTTAGAAAGTAGTTTTAGAGTCTTACTTTGTGTTTTGACTGTTCCTCTATGTGGTTTCAGCTTCTGAAAACCCTTTCAAGGCAAATTTGACAAGTCTTCCCAAGCCCGGAGGTGGCGAGTTTGGAAAATTCTACAGCCTTCCCTCTCTGAACGACCCCAGGATCGGTAATATTCTAGCACTCAGCTGGCTGATATCCCGTTTCGATGTTTATTTTAATCGTACGATTAATAACATCCTCTTGTGCATGTGTGTAACAGATAGGTTACCATACTCCATCAGAATCCTTCTTGAATCTGCTATTCGTAATTGTGACAATTTCCAAGTCAAGAAGGAGGATGTTGAGAAAATTCTTGATTGGGAAAAGACTGCCCCGAAGCAAGTTGAAATTCCTTTCAAGCCTGCTCGTGTACTATTGCAGGTAATTCATGAGTTCATTTACCCTTTGTAGGGTCATGAATTTAGTATACAAAAGTTATTGGCATCATTGTCTTCCTTTCCCAATGCTTATATGATTTTGTTGCAGGACTTTACGGGAGTTCCAGCTGTGGTCGATCTTGCTTGTATGCGTGATGCTATGAACAAACTTGGGAGCGATTCTGACAAGATCAATCCTTTGGTATGCGGAGTTCTTATTCTGAGATTCACAATCTATCTTATTGAATTTACCATGCCAGGGTCACTCTTTCATTTGTCTTAGTATTCTTTTTTAAATAATATTTTGCATTCACGCAGGTTCCTGTTGATCTTGTTATTGATCATTCAGTTCAAGTCGACGTTGCAGGATCAGCAAATGCCGTGCAGGCCAATATGGACCTTGAATTCCAGAGAAACAGAGAGAGATTCGCTTTTCTTAAATGGGGGTCCAATGCTTTCCACAATATGCTTGTTGTTCCACCTGGTTCTGGCATTGTTCATCAGGTAAAGTAGTTATTATTATTATTTTTTTTTTTATCATTTGAAAACTAGATATACTGAACCATGTAACCCTTGAGTCTCTGTAGAATTATCAATTCTTAGGGATTTGGTCTGAAGTTAATTGACATATTGTAATTTCAGGTTAATCTTGAATATCTTGGACGGGTTGTTTTCAACACTGATGGCTTACTTTACCCCGATAGCGTGGTTGGAACTGATTCCCACACAACCATGATTGATGGGTTAGGAGTTGCTGGCTGGGGAGTTGGAGGTATTGAAGCTGAAGCTACTATGCTTGGCCAGGTAATGTAAAGTCCTGAAAACTATGTAAGGACCAGAGAAGGCATGTTTTACAATCTTACTGCAAATTTTCTTATAATACTTTATTCTTTTAAATTCACAGCCTATGAGCATGGTGTTGCCTGGAGTTGTTGGGTTCAAGTTATCTGGAAAATTAAACAATGGTGTTACTGCTACTGACTTGGTTTTGACTGTCACACAAATACTGAGGAAGCATGGAGTTGTTGGAAAGTTTGTTGAATTCTATGGTAATTTATTTCTTATTAGGTGTACTTTTAAGTAATGATTGCATTTGCTCTGTCGTGGCTATATATGATGTCTCATGTTTGTATGTCTGCAGGGGAAGGTATGGGTGAGCTATCATTAGCTGACAGGGCCACTATTGCCAATATGTCCCCTGAATATGGTGCAACCATGGGGTTCTTCCCTGTAGACCATGTTACTTTACAGTATCTCAAATTGACTGGTAGAAGTGATGAGACTGTAAGTACTTTACCAAGTGATAATAATAATTAGTTTGCTAAGTATTATTCTTTTAAGAGATACGTGACCTCTTCATTAAATTATAGGTGTCAATGATTGAAAGTTATCTCCGGGCAAATAAATTGTTTGTTGACTATAATGAGGTAGGAGCCGCCGCCTTATTTTTTCTCCCAATTTTTAAATATCAGAATCAACCTTTTAGGTTTGAGATGCATCTATTGATTAATATTCCTTTATTTCAGCCTCAGTCAGAAAGAGTGTATTCATCATACCTAGAATTGAACCTTTCGGAAGTCGAGCCCTGTATGTCTGGACCTAAGAGGTTTGTATTCTTCAATGTGTATTTTGCACTTGTTTCATAATTTCTTTCATTATAATCATGTGTAATTGGCCTTCTTGGCAGACCTCACGATCGTGTGCCTTTGAAAGACATGAAAGTTGATTGGCATGCATGTCTTGACAACAAGGTTGGGTTCAAGGTGAGTTGTTAACCTCAGTACTCCCTTAAAATTTTCCCAATGTTGCTTCTTTCTCATTAAAGAGAAGAAATTTCCCATTGTTGCTGATCCTAGCATAAATTTTAAACTTCCGATGGACTTGAGCAAAGACTAGTAGTTTTAAGATGCTCTATTTTCATGTAATTTTATTTGATGACACTACAGTTGCAATTCTGTTTATTGTGTGCCATCCTTCCTAATGTTTTACTGAATGCAGGGATTTGCTATACCAAAAGAGGTGCAAGACAAGGTGGCGAAGTTTTCATTCCATGGACAGCCGGCAGAGCTTAAGCATGGTAGTGTTGTGATTGCTGCAATCACAAGCTGCACCAATACATCAAACCCGAGTGTCATGCTTGGAGCTGCCCTTGTTGCAAAAAAGGCTAGTGAACTTGGTCTACAGGTGAGGCAAGCTTACAGTTCTCATAAAGAACCTGCTCTTTTTTTCTTTCTTCTGTCTGCAATATGGATTGTGCAAGAGAACTCCTGTTGTCTTTGTAATGATTGAATGTTGATTAACCAATGACTCAGGTTAAGCCATGGGTGAAAACTAGTCTTGCCCCTGGTTCTGGAGTTGTTACAAAATATTTGCTCAAGAGGTAATTTTCTGTTTCTTGAGAATGAAATTTATTAATGTATAGATACAAGTTACTTATTGAATTTTAATCTTGATGCAGTGGATTGCAAAAGTATTTTGATCAACAAGGTTTTCATATTGTTGGATATGGGTGCACAACATGCATTGGGAATTCAGGGGACTTGGATGAAACTGTTGCTTCTGCTATATCAGAAAATGGTAATGTTGAAGTATTAGTGTTCATTATCTTTGCACAAAGGTTATATGTTTTGTTTTAACTCAAGAAAATTCACTTGTTACATGAATTATCGTTTCCTTGACAAGAACTGATGCCCCATTTAATTATTTTTTACTTCATCTCTAGCTTGTGCATCTAAAATTCTCTCACCTTCTGTTGCAGACATTGTAGCAGCTGCTGTGCTCTCTGGAAACAGAAATTTTGAGGGTCGTGTTCATCCATTGACAAGAGCTAATTACCTTGCCTCTCCTCCTTTAGTGGTTGCTTATGCCCTTGCTGGAACAGTATGTCACACTCACTATATAGTGCAATTCTTTATTTATTTATTCATATAGGCGACTTAAGTTTCTGGTTGAGTGATTCAACTTCATGTATAGACATTAGTACCTTAGTTTATTCCAAGAACTTCCTTGCTTCATCCCCTTTATTCATTGCTTAAGCCAAACCAATTGTATATAATTTTACTTGCTTGGAAAGATGAATTACTTTTGATGGGGTTGTCTTTTATATTTCTGTTATGTGCCTGTGTGTGCTCCCTAACGATTACAGTTTTTTCCTATCCGAAGAAGTGATAACACTTTCTTTTTAAATAACTATTTTATACCAAGAAAGTAATGAGAGGGACAATGGATATGGATCACAAGCTATATAGTTTATATTCCTAGTTATTTATTACTTGTTAAATTTTCTTTTCATGCTATTGAGTCAGGAGAATACTCTGGAACGATTTTATTTAAATTTCTATGGTATCTGCACCTCTCTTTATTCTGGTAGCAAATAATTATTAAAATTCCTGTAATTTGGAGCCCACTATCCATCATTATGAACTGTAAAAAATGGTTTGCTGGCATTTTTTTAACTGTTTTCTTAGCAACAGATATTTATAAGACATTGCTGGGGCTTGAAGCATTATTAAATAGTTTTTGCTACCTGTTCTTTTTATCCCATTTCATGAACTACCATAATGAACACCTTAAATAGCTTGAGTGAGTTTTGATTATGTTTTAGCCAGTGTATACGCAGTCATTTGTTTGCATCCATTTTATGACCCAATCAATCACCCACATGAGTTAACGCTAAAATTTTATTTTTCAGGTTGACATTGACTTTGATAAGGAGCCAATTGGAACAGGGAAGGATGGTAAGAGCGTTTATTTCAGGGATATCTGGCCATCTACTGAGGAGATTGCGGAGGTGGATATTTATTAGTTTGGATTTCTTGTGATATTTTGCTAATGAAACTTTAGTAGTATATGAAATGAACTCGTGAGTGTGTATACTTTGTAGGTAGTACAATCAAGCGTGTTGCCAGATATGTTCAGAAGCACATATGAGTCTATTACTAAGGGCAACCCCACGTGGAATGAGCTATCAGTTACAGATTCCAAACTGTACTCTTGGGACCCTAATTCAACCTACATTCATGAGCCCCCATATTTCAAGGGCATGACCATGGATCCTCCTGGCGCAAAGGGAGTGAAGGATGCATACTGCCTGTTGAATTTTGGTGACAGTATTACAACAGATCACATCTCCCCAGCAGGAAGCATCCACAAGGACAGTCCTGCAGCAAAATACCTTCTTGAGCGTGGGGTGGATCGCAAAGACTTCAACTCTTACGGTAGTCGTCGTGGCAATGATGAAGTCATGGCAAGGGGAACCTTTGCCAATATCCGCATTGTTAACAAGCTTTTGAATGGAGAAGTGGGCCCTAAAACAGTTCACATTCCTACAGGAGAGAAACTCTATGTGTTTGATGCAGCAACAGTGAGTTTACTTTCACCAACTATTTGCACAAACTTCCATTTTTGTTTTCCTTGTACTCTTGAATGAAGTGGCCCATTTTTCTATTTTTCTGTAGAAACGGATTATTTGTTACCATGCTTTCATTATTTTCTACTTGTTGGTGAATTCACTGTCCTTAGTTCAGCAAGAACAAAAATTCTTGCTTTTGCCTAACGGCGTCTTTTAGTTTTTCTGATAAATTTGGTTACAGTACTGATCATTGTGGGAACTGGAGGCACTAGTTAGTCATTTTCTTTAGAGAACTTTATAATCATATAAAACAAAGTATTTTTGAAATGCGATAATATACATTATAACAATGTTTAAACTCCAGTTTCACTAGATCTTTTAAATCAATCTCTATTTCCATTTCAGAGATACAAGGCTGATGGGCATGACACCATTGTACTGGCTGGAGCTGAGTATGGAAGTGGAAGCTCTAGGGATTGGGCTGCCAAGGGTCCAATGCTATTGGTGAGTTTTTTTAAGCAGCCATTTGATTTGAACGAGTTTGTAAGTTTTCATTATGGTTTTTCTCGTCTGGTTGAGTAACTTTTGGCATGCAACAGGGTGTTAAAGCGGTTATTGCTAAAAGTTTCGAGAGAATCCATCGTAGTAATTTGGTGGGGATGGGTATTGTTCCACTTTGTTTCAAGGCCGGCGAGGATGCTGATACACTAGGATTGACTGGTCATGAACGTTATACCATCGACCTCCCTAGCAGCATTAGTGAGATAAAACCCGGCCAAGATGTGACTGTCACTACAGACAATGGGAAATCTTTCACCTGCACTGTACGCTTTGACACTGAGGTACTTACTACTTTCTTCATCCTTGTATTATATTTGCTTTTGTATAATTGCATTTTATGCTAAAAACAAGTGAAGCGTACTGTATTTTTTCCGTGTGCAAAAAATTATCGGCTTCTCAATAGATGCAGACTGTTCTGTTTCTGTTTGGCGTTCAAAGCCGGTTTTGTCAGCACAAGTTTTCATTAAAAATCTCTTTGTAGGTTGCTCATAATGTGATTTGGTTGCATTTGCAGGTGGAATTGGCTTATTTCAACCACGGAGGTATTCTTCATTATGTGATCAGGAACCTGAGTAAGCAGTAATTGCATAGCTTCGCTGTTCAGAGGACTTGCTATCCGCATCATGCAAGCGTTTTTAATTGTAAAATGTGAGGGAGCAAATAAAGTTCCTAATAATAGGAAAAAAGGTCCCATTTTCGGGGGACAGAGGTATTTATTTTTGGATAAATTCATCATCGTAACACTCCCAGGCTGTGCAGGCATGTTAGTTGGTCGTTGAATAGGTCACAAAATAGTTTCGAGCAATATAATCTTTTACTGTTTCCAATTGTTGCTTGTATGTACCTTCGGGTTTCAAGGTACCCATGATTATAGGCGGTGTTATGTCTTTCGAACAGTGATCTAATCAATGTGAGTTTTGTTCATGCATGCTCAATCTCTATCAACAATTTGTGAATCCAATTTGTGCAGTTTCCAATCCAACTGAGCATATGCTAAATTTGATAGTTTCACGGTGAATGACTATTTGCAGCCACCTGTTCACTTCTTTTTACACCCACCGTTTAATGAATATAATAGTGACAAAATATTTACTTGGTTAAATGACTTCTCCAAGAACTTCGATAGAAAAATAAAAGGAAAAGGAAAATGATGACATCATCTTCTCAATCTCCCCAACCCAATGTTTTCTGCTATTTTCGGAGTGGGATGTATAAGGATTGATTTGGACTCAATTTCAATATAATTTAAGCCCAACAACCAAATCAAACCTGAAAGGGACGATATTTTGTTGACGATGTGGTGGTAAAAGAGGATTATTATTTTTTGAGATATGGTGGGGAAGGATGTGGAAAAAAGATAGGAATGACGAAAATAGCAGCACTTGTAACTATACGTGAACATTTTATAATGGTTTTGAACCCTTGATTATAGCCAATCTGAACATATTAAAAGGTGCATTCAATCGTCCTCACATCAAAGATTTCGCCTGCCACGACATTATCTAATCATTTTAGGCTTGATATGACTCACAATGTAATGTTCAAATAATCCAACAAAACGCATGCACGAATTGCTTTTAACGATAAATGCAAGAAAGAAACATCATATACTGTGTGGCAAATTGACAACTTTGCCAATTAGCGAAACCCAACAGAAATTCAAATACTTGTATATTTAGCTTTGAAAAATTAGGTCATGTTTTCCTTATTATTTCTAATTAAACCAAACTGTATATATATGCAGAAAACTTCAATTGAGGGATTTCTCAAATAATCATTTGTGTACGGCCCACCATGCATTGTATTTTAATAATCCAAACTATCTAATTTTTAATTATTCTATGAAAGATATATCTACAAAAAATCACTTGAATCCAAAATAATCGGACTACTTAATTAAATTGTTGTTATTATAGTATTTTCTTGAAGTGTTCTTCTATTTTGTTGATTCCAATTGATGCCTTAATGATTTTCAATTTTCCTGATTTTTTTTGCAAGGATGATATGAAGACTTGAAAAATAGACGGTTTGGATCGTTGAAAAAAAAATCGTAGCATACTATACATTATATAAAATTAGGGTGATCCTCAAATAAAATTATTTGAAGAATTCCTTAATGGATGTACATATATGTATATCAAATTGTCTCTTTAGTCACGAGCTCTCATTTGGAAGGCTCATGGAAAATTGAAATGAATGCACCACACCCCTTTAAAAAAAGTTCCAAACATCAAAATCGACCCATAAAAAAAGTTCTCAACATCACATATATACTTACGTTAATATTAACTCAACAATTTGGTACAATATTTGATCTTGACATGGTTTTTGATGCCAAATATAATCAACAACTTTCTACTTCTAATAAAAAAGAGCTAGAGAGAGAAGAGGGAGAGAGAATTACAAAATGATCAATCTTGGTCCTCTGGAATGCACTCTAAAGTTGGGCTCCAGCCACTACCTGTGCTTTCATCATTGCTTGTTCCAATCTCAGAAACCCTTGTTCCTCTGTTCCTCACTGCACTCAACAATTGCTCCAAAGAAGAATGGTTTGAATCTTTCTTGTAATCCAGAAGTTGTTTCAACTCCTCCTGAGTCACCACCAGTCTAAATCTCACCACCCCATTTTTAGTAGAGTCACCAGAAACAACATTTCCTCTACTGCTATCTTCATCTTCTGGCAAATCAAACCTCACAGACTTCCTCTTTAGCTTAAGATTGGATGGCGATGGCATTGGTGCTGTTTTTTTGGCTTCTAGGGTTTTGGCTTCCTCATGCTTCTCATGATCTTGTGCTGAAACCTTGTTATTACTTCTTCTCAAGCAATTCCCCATTTATGAGATATCAGAAAGAAAGGAAAAACAAGAAAAGTTCTTGAGAGAGAGAGAAAGAGAGAGAGAGGTGACAAAGTGAAGCATAACTATATTATATATAGAGAGAGTTTGGGAGCAGAGAAAGCACATGAAGCAGCGTTTGTTGCGCCGGGTATTTCAAAGGACAAAGAGGGCTTAACAATTTAATCATTGCTTGAGACCAAATAAACCAAATAAACCAAATAAATTAAGCATTCTCATATTACCAGTATCTCTTTGTTTTAAGTGATTTTATGTTATGTTAACGTAACCGTTTGTTAAGCTTAATTTAATTTAATTTTTAAATATTAGTCAACCAGAACCACAGTAGTAATTAATTAATGCGTTTATATCGAAAGCCATAATTATCTGCTTTGATACTTCTATTAGATTAAGATTCCTTCCAATATCAGTCCAAGATATAACTTATAATAGCTTAAACTTAAATTAAGTTCCTCTAATCACTGCTAAACATGATGCAAAGCCACTGTAGATGACACCAGATGATGTTTTAATTAAAAATTTCTTGTTAATGGTAATGGGTAGGCTCTGTTTCTACATATTTGTTGGATTCTATGCAAATATGCATACCTCCAAGAGAGCATCCATCAGAAATTAATTAGTATGCAACAAAATTAAGTTGGTGTATATTCCAGCTCAGATCATTGCTGTTTTATTCCTAATTCTATATCTAGCTAGCTACTTCGATGACGATGATCTGATCTGATTATGATCATGATCCTTCATATGCTTCCACCAACTTTTTAACTACTTCTGATTACAAAATCAAGCATTTATAATAATAATATAGCAACCCCTCCATCCAAGTACACCAAGTTCATCTAACGAATTAAAGTGTCCAACACTAATTTTTATAATTGGAATTGATGATGAACTGGCTTTTTCTTTTGCTTATAGCTAGCTGTTATAATGATGACGCACAGAGAACAGACTTGGTGGTTGCTTGGAAAGATCATACTACTAAACCAGCAGGTAAAATACAATACAAGTCAAAAGGCACACAATAAATAACATATGTTCGAAAAATGTTCTATCGAGAGACTGTGAATCTAGACCATTAATCCGCTTAATCACATGTCAGATTGGGAAATTTGGATCAACAGTCGGGCTGGTTGGTTATTGTCTGAATGTGTATAATTCAAATTCACACCATGACATGGAATATTTATGTAATAATTTATAAGCAAGACGAGACAACTTTACTCAAGTTAGATGCGGACGTAACTTAATAGCTTAGCTAGCAAAGGGTGGTGGGGGTGGGGTTGGCTGCACGTGATCATGAGATGCTTTGCATGGGAGAGGTGGGGTTCACTGCATATCATGTGCATTTGCATTACGTATGTACCATGATTTCAGGGTCGTTGAAATTTAAACTTGAAATAATAGGTATGGGGAGGAGGGAGGGGTCTTACGCGTTAAAAGCAGAGTGGCTTTAGTCTTCAGAAGCATCCTTCCACATGGCGTAAGGTCTTCGTGTTCAAATTGTATTCGTATTTTGTCAAGAATAATGGGAGACAACCACCTTTAACAAAGGCATCAGAAACCCATTTTAAAGATGGACTTGTTTTATGGCTCTTCTTTGACTATGTGACACTTACTTCTACTTCACATTTTATCCCAATATTCTACCACCGAAAAATAAGGAAATATAAAAAATTGGAAAGAAGAAAGATAGGTTTGGCCAATGCCGCGTCTGCCTCTATCCGAGTTTAATTCTTTTTCGCGTATATTAGAGTAGCTTAAAATATCGATTTATAAAAACAGAAAAATTTAAAAAAAGTTGGTTCATTGATTTATATAGGGCTACTTTTACTTTATTTATTTTGGTCAAACGGGCTTACTTTAAATTAAGCACATTTTAGTAAAGAACTTTGGTTTGGGGTGACTATTGATAAAGCCAACATCAAAAGAAAATGGCTTAATATCACAAAACGTCCCTAAGGTTTACGAAATTACCAGATAGCATCCTTAATGTTTTTTTTTTGTCATTCGTGGTCCTCAAGGTTAGTATGTGTTATCGCAAAATGGTTCCTACTGTTAGGTTCCGTTAATAACTCCCTTAGTTTGCTGACGTGGCATATCTATATATATCACAAAATATCCATGAGGTTCACGCACCTATCACAAATGGTCCCCGCGAAATTTTGTAATTTTGTAATTTAAAATTCATAAAATTTTGGTTTTCTTTTTAAAATTATTTAAAAATATATATTGTATTTTGAATACACGTGGCACTATATTTTTGAAGATGTGGGCTCCATATATATGCCACATCAACAAACTAATGGAGTTTAAAATTTTTTTTTATTTTAAAATTCATAAAACCTAAAAATGGTCTTCAATGTTAAAATCCTTCTATAAATGATTTTTTCATTTTTAAATTATTTATAAAAAAAAACTTCATTAGTTTGTTGATGTAGCATATATGTGAAGCCCATATCTTCAAAAATATAGTGTCATGTGTTTAAAATACAATATATATTTTTAAATAATTTAAAAAAGAAAATCAAAATTTTAAGAATTTTAAATTAAAAAATTAAAAAATTTCGCAAGGACCATTTGTGATAAGTGCGTTAACCTCAGGGATGTTTTGTGATATATATATGTATATGCCACATCAGCAAATTAACGGAATTTTTTACGGAACCTAACGGTAGGGACCATTTGTGATCACACAAATTAATCTTGAGGATTACGAATCACACAAAAAAACATTAAGGATGCAATTTGATAGTTTCGTAGACCTTAGAGATATTTTGTGATATTAAGCGAAAGAAAAAACTCTAAATTGCTTGCATCCGACGGTCCTCTCCTTCTTTTCTGACCGGCTTCGGACGGGTCAAAAGGCGTCATGCCGCACTAAAACGCAACACAACTTGAAATACACAAGCAACCGCTCACGTGCCCGCTCTAAAGGCTTGGGTCTTCGGCACGTGATCATCTCTGACTTCTACCGTAACACGTGCTTCCCTCTGTCACACGTGTGAACTGCGCAAGTGCCGGGAGAAGGGGAGCGGAGAGAGAGAGAGAGAGGGGGGCTGCAGCCGCTGAACTTCACTTCACATTGCCTTTCATCTCTCTCTGCTCTCTGCCATTCCCATTTTCGTTTCGACTCTAAATTCTCTGAATGTTGTTATCAGATGTTAAACCTTGAAATTTTACAGTGTTTGCCTTCCATTTCACATTGTTCATTTGAGCACATTCTACTTGGCAGGCACTGAACGATTGCAAAAATGAGACAAAGGGTTTCTTTCAGTCTAACCCGTCCACTTACTCTACTTTTGCTTCTCTGTAAGTGTTTTAGTTTATCTTTGTCCTCTTCATTTTGTCTCTTGGCCTTGCTAAATTTTTTTTTTCTTGTGATTTCATTGAAGTTATCAGCTGGGTTTTGGTTTAATTGCTTAATGTTTCATTATTACTTATATAAATTTTTGAAAGTTTCATACTTCCTGTTATTGCTTCTCTGTCAGTCAGCATTGGTATTTGGTACTTGCCATTTTGAAAATTTTACTGCTTCTATCTACCAAGCAATTGGCATTCCCTTTTCATTTTTGTTTGTTTTCTTTCATTTACATTATGAACATTTTTAGTTGGGTCATTGTGTATAAGCTGTATGTTGGGAATGAAGTTTATGGTGTTGATGGGTACATTTTCATATCATGGTTTCTTGTAGTTTTTGGATTCGGAATTTGGCATGAAAATATCATTTACTTGAAGGATTGCTCAAGTACAAGGCTGTCTTGTTTGCTCTATGACTAAGTTGGTGTTGTCTACTTAGTATGGTTTTGGTTCTGTTTACCTATGTGCAGGTGTATATGAGTCCCGTGGCGGTTCAGTTAGGAATACGGAAGCAATAGCTCCTGATATCTCATCCAGTGTAAACCCTCAGCCTTTTCTTCCTTTACTAGCCCCTTCACCATTGACGGCATTCACAAATTACAGCATCCCGAAATTATCAGGTATGTGAGGTACCAGGGCATGTCATATTACTACATTTTAGTGTCACAAATACTTGTTGTATATTACCTTGTGATAACTTATCATAAAAGATAGTCTGGGAGTTTATGCATCAATTAGAGGTTGAAACTTGAAAGCATGAGATATTGGCCAATTTCTGATTGTAAAATCTTCTAGTAATCCTAATAGGTTGCACACTTTGAACAGTTCACTTCATGCAGAAATTTATCGTCATGGGTGAGGAGGAAAATAAATGGATAAAGTTCCACTTAACATGCTTTCAAAGCCTTTCATGGAAATGCTTAACAACTGGACACTTTATGTCATGGAAAATGCGGAGAACAGAACCTAGATTGATTGGTCTTTGTATATTTCAGGACTTTGTACATTAAATTTTTCAGCGGCTGGAAATATGATGAGCGTAACGGCAACTGACTGCTGGGCTTCCTTTGCACCCTTGTTGGCGGATGTGGTTTGTTGTCCTCAATTTGATGCCACCTTAGCGTCTCTTATAGGGCAATCCAGTAAATACTCTAGGATGCTCGCTTTGAATGTGACCCATGCAAAGCACTGCCTCTCAGATGTTGAGAAGATCCTAGAGGGTCAAGGAGCAAACGAGAATGTTCAAAAGATATGCTCAATTGAACCAGAAACCCTCACTGGAGCTTCTTGTCCTGTTATAGAGGTTGATACATTTGAGAGCACTGTGGATTCTTCAAAACTACTTGGCGCTTGCAGAAAAATTGATCTTGTCAATGAGTGTTGTGACCAAGTTTGCCAGAGTGCCATATTAGATGCTGCTAGAACAATTGCCGCGATTGGTATGCCAAATTCAAAAGGGGTCAATATATTGCCTGAACACTCAACTAGGGTTGATGATTGTAAGAATATTGTCCTGCGATGGCTGGCCAGTAACCTTGATCCTTCTTCTGCGAATAAGGTTCTTAGAGGACTTTCAAATTGCAAAGTAAATAAAGGTCAGCACAAAAATACGAAAAGAAAAGAAAAATAAGTCTCTTGTACTTCGTTGAGTATTTGAAAGAATATGACAACCACTATGAAATTAGTACTTACATCCAGTAGACATGTCATTCCATTGTTAGGTTAAGGACCGATTTATCTGGAATTATCAATCCGATGTTGACTTATAGATCTCCATTGTTTTCTCATATGGTTCAGTTTGTCCTCTGGTTTTCCCCAACATGACAAATGTTGTGAAAGAATGTGCAAATGGGATAAGTAATCAGACAGCATGCTGCAAAGCAATGGATAGTTATGTTTCTCAGTTGCAACAACAGAGTTTCATTACAAACTTGCAGGCCTTGAATTGTGCAGCATCACTTGGAGTGAAGTTGCAGAAAGCTAATGTATCCGACAATGTTTATAATCTTTGTCATATAAATCTAAAAGACTTCTCTCTTCAAGGTCAGTGTTGTTATATCAGGTTAAATAAATGACTGCTATAAGTCTATAATCCTATTGCAATTTTTTCTTTTTTCAGAAAATTGAGTACTGATTAGTGTATTATTTTTTGATTTATTATCCGTGCTGGTGGATTTTAATCATTGGCGGCATCAGTTGGATCACAAGGTAATGCTTAATTCTTAAACAGACAATTAGCCACCTTCAATTGTTTTTACTATGATTTTCACTTCACTTCAACTCTGTTGATTGATAATTTGCAGTTTTACCATAATTTTCTCCCTTATTTATTGGATAGACTTTAATTATTAAATTAGTTGCTATCTCCTTTAATTAGTTCCCCTGTTCTCCTACCATATGACGATAAATGATGGCTTTTTGAATTTTCTGCATAGAATTTTAGGACTTAACAAAAGGGAAGGTATATCAGGCTAACTATATTCAGTTTCTACTATCATCAAGGCTTTTTATTCTGTTGTTATTAATTAAAACAAGGATTTGGGTGTTTAATCCTCAATGAACCTGCTAATAATTCTCTACCAACAGACTTATTTCTTGAAAATATTATTACTCTTAGAGTTTTGCATTTATAGATTTCCTTAAGAAATCCTTTTCTTTTGTTCGTTCTATTCTTTCCACTCTGTTCTCTGATCTAAATTTTTGTCTATTCCATTCATTTATGATTAGAATATGGCTGCCTTCTGCCAAGCTTGCCTTCAGATGCAACCTATGATATATCTTCGGGAATCAGCTTCATTTGTGATCTTAATGACAACATTGCGGCTCCGTGGCCCTCTTCCTCTTCTGAACATTCATCATCTTGCAAGCAAAGTAAGCTAGACCTGTTAAACTTTACTTTGTCTATTGAATTTTGTTTCCTAGAATCCTTAAGGTTTATTTTCCAGCCAAGTTTTTTATGTTGTTTTTTAATGGGATTACAGCAACCAAACTTCCAGGAGTACCCAAAGCAACATCTGCACAAAGTGGTAAGCAACTTTGATCTACTTTGCTATGTTCAAATCAACCAAATTTCTCTTATTGTGAGATAGAACACACATCTTCCTCCAAATCTTGAAGTAGATCCTTTGTATGGAGAACAACATTTCTACTTTCTTGAATTCTATTGGGTTGCATTTATTTGGAAAATTGAATGATGCGAAACATGTTTAACTTCCTAGTTCATTTCATACTGAAGACGATCATGCTAACTGCTTTTGGTATTGATAACATATGCATACAATTGAACCAAGTTCATAATGATACATGACTGAGAAACTTAGTCACACAGGCAATTAACAGTAACATTTCAAGGGTATGAAAAGGAACGATGATGCAAAAAGTTGAAAGACCTCTGGACCCAAAAAAAGAAGAAACCACCTAGTTTTGTGTTGCTTTTATCTTTTGGTACCAAACTTGTCCTCTCAGACATGGGGAAGTTTTTTGTTTTTTTTGTTTCTTTTTAGTATCTTAGCTTGCTTGCAAGACGTCCTCCAGTCACAGTACTTGTTGATGCATTGCAGGTCTTATCAATGAGGATTTGATCTTCCTTTCGTTCTTTTCTTCCTTACTGATTCTGAAGATGCTCCTTTGAAGTTGGCAGCAGAGGTTCTTTCTTTCTTTTTTAGTCATGTGACAACAGCTTTTACATACCTTTTTATATGAGCCCGTTGTAAATCTGAGATTGGGAAAGGACTTGACATTTACAAGTCCAACATGTGTCTCTATGTTTCATGATATAGCTATTTTTCATGTGAGGTTTTTGTCCTGTTGTTGTTTTCATACAAAAGAACAGTAACAGCTGTGATTTTATGCAATAATGTAATGTACCAAAAAACCTCACTGGAGCTTCTCGTCCTGTTATAGAGGTTGATACGTTTGAGAGCACTGTGGATTCTTCAAAACTACTTGGCGCTTGCAGAAAAGTTGATCCTGTCAATGAGTGTTGTGACCAAGTTTGCCGGAATGCCATTTTAGATGCTGCTTGAACAATTGCCCCAATTGGTATGCCGAATTCGAAAGGCGTCAATCTATTGCCTGAACACTCAGCTAGGATTGATGATTGTAAAAATATTGTCCTGCGATGGCTGGCCAGCAAGCTCGATCTTTCTTCTGCGAATAAGGTTCTTAGAGGACTTTCAAATTGCAAAGTAAACGAAGGTCAGCAAAAAATAGGAAAAGGAAAGAAAAATAAGTCTCTTGTACGTCGTTGAGTATTCAAAAGAATATGACAACCACTATGAAATGCTTGCTTACATCCAGTAGACATGTCATTCCATTGTTAGGTTAAGGATCGATTTATCCTGAATTATCAACCCCATGTTGACTTATAGATCTTCAATGTTGTTTTCTCATATATATGTTTCAGGTCAGTGTGTCCTGTGGTTTTCCCCGACATGACATGTGTTGTGAAAGAATGTGCAAATGGGATAAGTACAAGAAAAAAGGTCAGTAATGAGTAATGACCAAATGAATAATTGTCACAAAATTTAATTAATTAAGATGTAATGCCATTGCCAAGGACTCAACGTCAACATGAAGATGATAAAAATACTTGTCAGAAATCTTGTTACATATAAATGAGATTTATGTGTCTCCTATTATTCATATAGAAAAGGAACTTCGTTTTTAACACCTCATTTTCTTTACAAAAAAAAGCTAGTAAAAATTTTAGTAAATTGAGCTTAGACCCATAAAATTCATTTTAAATCACCTACAACCCTTTCCTTTAGTTTTCTATTTAAAATACCCAATTTTTTCAAATAATACCCGTTGACTAGGATCCAACTAAGCAAGTTACCTAATATAACTTAAAATATGATTTATTGTATTTTTTGGATTCCAAAACTACCCCTATTTATGAGTTAATGTGTTATGGGGGTTGTAATTAATGACATCCGTTGAATTTGGAAATATCTCCAAATAGTTGTAATAGATGTAGGAACTAATTTAGAAACTTATTTGAAATTAAATATTAAATTCCACATTAAAGTATTAGTAATCTATTTTACGACTAGTAATCTATTTTTGAATTAATGGTGTTTTCCTTCTATGAATTACTACTAGTAATCTATTTAAAGTATTAATAATCTAAATTTAATATTAAATTTATGAATTAATGTTGTTTTTTTTATGAATTGTATGACCAGTATTCTTTTTTATTATAGTTTTATGAATAATAGTGTACATTCTAATAATGTTCCTATTTTTTTTCTCTAATAATGTACCTAGTATAATGAACCTATTTTTTCTCTCAAAATAATGTACTTTTTTTGAATAACAGATTGCTTCCTACTTCACTTCAAAATAATGTACCTATTTTTTCTCTTAAAATAATGTACCTATTTTTTCTCTCAAAATAATGTACCTATTTTTTCTCTCTAATAATGTACCTAGTAAAACAATTTACCTAGTATAATGAACCTATTTTTTTTTCTCTAATAATGTACACCTAGTAAAACAATTTACCTAGTATAATGAACTTATTTTTTTCTTCTAAATAATGTACTTGTTTTTAATTTAAAAAAAATGTGCATAAATTTCAATTATACAACGTACCTATTTTCTATAAATTATTGTGTACCTATTTTTAATTTGTGAAAATGTACGGAAATTTCAATTACAGAGTAATTGACCTAATTTTGTTTTGTTTTTTTTTGGAAAATAATGTACCTATATTTTTATACGTATATATTTATATTTATATTTTTCATATGTACATTATTGGATATGTAATTTACAAAAAAAATTTATTTGTAATTTTAAGGGGCCATATGTTAGAGGGAATGGCAACCAAAAGAAATGGGGTGATTGATATGCTATTAATAGGGAATTTTAATTACAATTATGGTAGTTAATGAAATGCTTGGAATAAATTATAAATAAAATATGAAGTCTGATGGCAAAGATGTAAAAATATAGGAATACTACGACCTCTTATCATTTAAGTTTGAAATTGGGTTTTACACATAGATTTATAGAATGATGGGTATAGGTCTAGGAAATTGAAATTGTAGGGACCTATATTGGACAAGCCCTAAAAATTTCTTAGGCATCTTCATTCATTCATTGTCAATTAATTTTGAGCAATGTTCACATTCTAAAATGAATGTTGGTTCACAATGTTGTGCATATGAATTGAATGTTGGTTCACACAAAATGGGAAACATCCACGCGGCTCTCTCTCTTTTTTCAATTTTCATTCCCCTTTCCTTATAGAAATTGTAGAATGCTACAATAGTATGGCCAACTCCTCTCCCATTTTAAATCTTTCCATATTTGTCATACGCCCCATAACCCTCCTTCCTATTTAAACTCTTCCCCCCATCATACTTAATCTGCTCCACTCTTTAGTCATCCCCGCATTAGTCACCAAATATCACCAAATACTGGTGACTATTGCCAATTTTTTCTTTTGTAGTGACCACAAAATCCCCTCACACCAAATTCCCCAAACTTCAAAACACAAATGGCTTCTTCCCTAAATGACATCCACCAGCCTCTGCTACAATCCTATCCACCACCTCCCACCCTAACCACAAAACATGATGAGCAGCATGATCTCCACGCAAGCAACGAGCTTGAAAGAGTGCTTTCTGACACAGACAGGCCATTTTTGGAGCGTCTTAAACCGGCTCTATGGATTGAGTCCAAGCTCCTTTTCTACCTCGCTGCGCCAGCCGTCATCGTTTACATGATCAACTATGTCATGAGCATGTCCACCCAAATTTTCGCAGGCCACCTTGGTAATCTTGAGCTGGCCGCTGCCTCCCTCGGCAACAATGGCATCCTAATTTTCTCCTACGGACTCTTAGTACGTAATGTTTATCAACACTATCATATCATTTGGTGAACAAAATTAGTAATATAAATTTAGTGACTCTAGCATTCACGCATGTATATGTTACTCATTTTAAATTAATTTCCCAACAGTTAGGCATGGGGAGCGCGGTACTACTACAATTATGTTAAACTACGACACCGAATAGATGACGGTTTATATAAAAACCGTCGTAATATTTTAAAAGACGACGTGCTTTATAAAACCGTCGTGGTAAGGTACCTAATACGCCCATACGTTATGTTGATTTTAAAAATGACGACTGTGCCTTATTAGAACCGTCGTATTTTTAAGAGGCGCTGCACAAATATTCACTTAAAGTTCCGTGAAACCTCGCTCTCTCTCTGTACTCTCACGAACCCTCTCTCTCTCAACTCTCTCACGTTTATGAAGCACCATCTCCTTCGCGCCGTCTAGGACGCCAAACTCATCGAGATCACCATCTCCGTCGTGCCGTTCAGGTCGCCGAGCTCGCCGAGGTCACGATCTCCCTCACGCTCTCCATGTCACCGAGCTCTCTGAGCTCGCCATCTCCCTCGTGTTACTTCTCTATCCAAATTCGTGTCTGTCTCTGGTTTCGTTGAACGTCTTCAAGGTTAGTCTCCTCACCCCCTCTCTCTCCCTCTCTCTCTCTCTCTCTCTCTCTCATTTCCTCTGATTCCAAATTTCATATAGAGAATAGGTATTCCAGAGTTAGGGTTTCGATTTATTTGGGCCGTGGAAATTTTTTAGGGTTTGCCAAATGGTCTTGATTTGATGTTGTGTGGTGAAGGATTTGAAAGGATTGGCGGCTTAGTAGCCAAAGTTGGTCTGTACAGAGACGACATCGAATTAGTCGCTGCCCAGAGTTTCAATATTAGTCTGTTTCAGTTTCAACCTCCATATTTGCATAACCAATCTATGGTTTAATAGATTTGATTTCTCTGATATTTATTTCCTTGAAAAGTTGATTATATTTTGATATATTTCTGAAAGGTTTGGGAATTTAATTTATCCAGTTAACATCTCGATTGTCTCCAAGCAAGAGGAGAGAGATGGATGTCATGAAGTTGTAAGTTGTTGGTTACTGTATTAATCTTTGTTTGTCTTTTGGTAGACATTAATTGAGTTAGCTCTCAGATGAATGCGTTTTCGAAACTAATGTTTCCTTTTTCTCCACTAGTCTTTTAGTGGCTGAGGCTCTAATGCCTATTAGCTTTCGTTTAGACATTGTTTAAAACACGTTTTGGTATTATATATTTTGTGCGGTGGTTGCAGGTCTTTATGAAGGCGGGGTTTGGAAAATCAGCGTTGAGCTTCCCGTCTTGATGCTATACATATAAATCTCCTTCTAATGGCTTCATGAACGACGGTTTCTAACCAAATGTTGATGAGCTGTGAGTATTCTGCAGTTTAAAAAAGCAAAATCACCTCTCATTACATCCGATTAGAATTATCTTCTCTAGGATATTTTGATTTCTAATTGTTATTAGTAGCCGGCACATTGGGTCAAATAAAGGCACAAGTATTAAGTTTACTTAGAATGGTGTAGTACTACTGCTGATTATCAAATGCTTTGAATAAGTTTGTGGAATTGACAACGTACTTTCTTTTGTGGTGACAAGCTCTCTCTCTCTCTCTCTCTCTCTCTCTCTCTCTCTCTCTCTCAGGAGGATATAGTTGCAGTTTAGTTAAGGACTTGAAATTGTTATTACTAACTTCATTGTGTCTACAAATTCGTTTCAGATGTGTATTCAAAACCAACAATGAAGAATGGTTTAAATCAGCAAAACCAAAGCTAGGTCCTGATGCATCAAATCGTGTTCGTGCAGCAATTGACTCTACACATGAAAACATGAAAACCCTATATAAAGTAAGGACTGAGATGAGAGCTGCCCTTCAGATTTCTCTAAAAGGTATCCCAACTTTGTCAAATTGTTTTATTCGTTTAATATTTTATAGATTTATCCACTTCTTTGGAGTTAAGATCTAATAAAGTGACTCCCAAAAAGTAAATTTTGGTAAGGTTAGAAAGGTTTTAAATGTCATTACTTTGTAACTGCATAACATGCTTTCATTTTTCTTAGTGTACTCGCTGTGTATAGAGATATTCCTTTGGTACTGTTGTTTGTTTTCCTTTTCTGTAAATATGTTTGACTTACAGGTGTTGCTCATCGTTGTTGGAGTAATTTTCAGGGGTCTGCTTAGTTGATGCTGTTATTTTTCTGTTTTAGTTTTAGTTTTTCTGCTGTGGCCATCGTATCCACCTATGTTTTTTCTTGTCTTATGCAATAAAATTTTCTTTCTGCTAAAAAAATGTTGGAGTAGTTTTTTTTTTTTTTTTCCTTTTTCAATTCAATTTTATGTGTCTTTTCATTTATTGCATGCTAAGAATCTTTTTTTTTATTTTTTCTTACTTTGTGCGGCTGTATTTTACCTAAAACTAGAGTTCCTCTTTCTCTTTGACGTGTTGTGATAAGTTTAATGGGTGATTTGCCTTGTATAAATATAAAATGAATGTCTTGGGATAATTTGTTCATGATCCAATTCTATCAATGTATGTTTTGCAATTTTCTGCATAGTGTACCAAATCTTAAGTGAAGGCACTTAATTGTTATCCTGACGTGCTATTCTTCAAATAGCAATTTGCAATAGTTTATGCTTACCTTTGTTGCTTTGTAACTAGAATACATGCATCTTTTTACTGCTTCTCTGTTATCCTTTTGTTGTTGAGAATCTGATATGTATGTCAATTTGATGTTTAGGAGCAAATAATTTTTGTGTTGGCAAAGCAGCTTGGAATGATGACAAGTGGTGATGATGAATGTATAGCTCTATATACATATGGAGAACTGGACTAGAAGGATAATTAGGTATAGGAATTTTGGTGTATTATTGTAATTAGGCTTGCAGCTTGTAGCTTTCATTTTTTAGATTTTATTTTGTTCTATTGTACTCTTGATATTCTATTTATGAAAAAAACAATTTTGTAGTATATATATGTATTCCGTGGGTAATAACTTATTTGAGTATATATTTCTGATACCATAGGAAACAAGAAAAAAAAAACTAAAATGTAAAAAAAATAAAATGTAAAACCGTAGTCTATTACAGAAAAACCGTTAATAGACGACGGTTCTTTTAAAAACCGTCGTCTATTACATGTAATAGACGACGGTTTTTCTGAAATAGACGACGGTTTTTCTGAAATAACCGTCGTCTATTAATGTAATAGACGACGATTTTTATGAAATAACCGTCGTCTATTAATGTAAAGACGACGGTTAATTATCGTCGTAGTTTGACATTCAAAAGATGACTGTCGATTTAACGACGGTTTGAAAAAGAAAAAGACGACGGTGTTTTCCTGTCGTCTATTTCAATTTTTGTAGTAGTACGAGACACTGGGCAAGCCTATGGTGCCCACAAGTATGAAATGCTAGGGATATATCTACAAAGGTCAACCATACTCTTAACTTTGGGTGGTGTGCTCCTCACCATCGTACGTCTACATCTACTAAAGACCAATCTTGATCCTTCTAGGCCAATCTCCAAGCATTGCATCTGCAGCTGCAATCTACGTCTATGGCCTGATCCCTCAAATCTTTTCCTTTGCTGTCAACTTCCCGATCCAAAAGTTTCTGCAAGCTCAAAGCATAGTGGCCCCAAGCGCCTATATCTCTGCATCAACCCTAGTTTTGCACCTTGTGCTCAGCTGGGTTGTGGTGTATAAGATGGGGCTTGGCTTGCTGGGTGCTGCATTGGTGCTCAGCCTTTCATGGTGGATCACTGTGTTGGCGCAGTTCGTGTACATTGTCAAGAGTAAGAGGTGCAAGAACACATGGAGTGGATTTAGTTGGCGGGCCTTTAGCGGGTTGCTTGGGTTTTTCAAATTATCTGTGGCTTCTGCGGTGATGCTTTGCCTTGAGACGTGGTACTTTCAGATCCCTGTTTTGCTTGCTGGGTTGCTGCCAAACCCTGAGTTGGCTTTGGACTCTCTCTCAATCTGGTAAGCAATTTTTCCTTCTTCTTTCTTATTTTTGTATGCAATTGACGTGCGCTTGTATTATTTTATTTTATTGCTCATCAATTAAAGGAGAATGGTGGGTCAACCAAATGGCACGTAGAAGTAATTTTATTTTAACTGTTGATAATTGACTGCAAGTAGTGTGAGAGTGAGCAATGAGCTTGGAGCTGGAAATCCAAAATCTACAGCATTTTCTGTGGTGGTGGTGACCACAGTCTCTTTCCTCATCTCAATTGTGGCTGCAATAATTGTTCTAATATGGCGAGATATTATAAGCTATGCCTTCACAGAGGGGTGAAGCTGTGGCTGCTGCTGTATCTGATCTCTGCCCATTTCTTGCCCTCACCCTCCTCCTTAATGGCATCCAGCCAATCTTGTCAGGTAACTATATGTTAATTGTAATTAAATGTAAATCATTGTGTTGGTTAAGTGAAATTGGCTAATTAGTGTTGTATTATTATGAGATTATTAGGTGTTGCTGTTGGGTGTGGTTGGCAAGCTTTTGTTGCGTATGTGAATGTGGGGTGCTATTACTTTGTTGGAGTACCATTTGGTGTGCTTCTTGGATTTTACTTCAAATATGGTGCTAAGGTATACTTGGATTAGATTCAACTATATTGGAGACCTAGGGCCGTATTTTCTGATCATTAAGCTAATCGCATGACCCGATTGTTAATTAATTAACATCACTTGTAGCATTACGTGATCAACTAATAACAGCTGGATATTTTCATAGGGAATATGGTTGGGGATGATGGCTGGCACCTTGATGCAAACAGTCATTCTAATATGGGTGACCTATCGGACCGATTGGAAGAAAGAGGTAAGCTACTATTTAAAAACGAGCTATTGATATCATAAGGGATCTTGGGTTATTTAAGTTTCACTGTATTTTTATTAATATTGAAATGAAATTTTCAATTGAATTGCAGGTGGAAGAAGCAGCTAAAAGGTTGAATAAGTGGGAGGAGGTGAAGGATCCACTGAAATAAGAAAGCAGTTATGGACAGCAGCTCGAGCATTTTCATGTGGTGGAGTGGAAACTCATTTTGCGTTAGTTAGTTAAACAATGTATTGTAGAATGTTAAATTTCAGAGAGATAGGCTAGTGACCCACTACTAACAATATCGATATTGTTTCCAACTTAACTACCTACGAAGCCCAGTAGGTGTGAGGTTTTATTACAAAAGGCCTCGGTATTATTAATAGTAGAGCCATTCATTATATTTTGTATTTTATTTAGTCAAGTTTTCGATGTGAGACTTATATTCTTCAACACGCCCCCTTATGTGGAATCACCACATAGTGGGTCACAAGTGGAATCAAGTTCATATCGGAATCAAATATTCAAGCTCAACACGTGAACACTATGTATTGGGTAAGGGTAAACATTCAAGCCCAATATGTGAATACCACATTGGGTAAAGAGTAAGGGTAAATGTCCAGTAATTCAGGTCCAGTCAATCAACCCACTCTAATACCATATTAAATTTCAGAGGGATGGGCCATCGGCCCACTACTAACAATACCGATATTGTCCCTAACTTAACTGCCCACAGAGCCCAGTAGGTGTGGGGTTTTATTATAAAAGACCTCGGTATTATTAGTAGTAGAACCATTCATTATATTTTATATTATTTAGTCAAGTTTCCGATGTGGAACTTATATTCTTCAACACAGAAGAGTTCTGAATTATTTTATTATCTTCCATGAAATAATGGATGGCTATTTCCTATAGCTCTCCATGCATCCTTATCATATACTTGTATATAAAAGCTAGTCCTCCAACCGGGAAAGGGGATATCACTGTTTTACTATTCTCACCAAATATAATACGCCACTTGGCATACTGTGATTAGTCCGGGGCAATGTTATACAGTTTGATGCGTTTGAGAGCACTGTGGATTCTTCAAAACAACTTGCAGCTTGCAGAAAAAGTTGATCCTGTTTGCCAGAACGCCAAATTCGAAAGTCCGGGGCAATGTGATCCTGTTGATCCTCTAGAACAATTGCCGTGATTGGTATGCTAAATTCGAAAGGGGCCAATCTGTTGGATTGATGATTGTAAGAATATTGTCCTCCGATGGCTGGCCAACCTCGATCCTTCTTCTGCGAAAAAGGTTCTTAGAGGACTTTCAAATTCCAAAGTGAATAAAGTTCGTCACAAAAGGAAAAGGAAAGAAAAATAAGTCCTCTTGTACGTGGTTGAGTATTCGAAAGAAAATATGGCAACCACTATGAAATGCTTACTTACATTTAGTAGACATGTCATTCCATTGTTAGGTTAAGGACCGATTTATCCGGAATTATCAATCCTATCTTGACTTATATAGATCTTCAATGTTGCTTTCTCATATGGTTTAGTTTGTCCTGTGGGTTTCCCCAACATGACAAATGTTGTGAAAGAATGTGCAAATGGGATAGTAATCAGATAGCATGCTGCAGAGCAATGGATAGTTATGTTTCTCAGTTGCAACAACAGAGTTCCATTACAAACTTGCAGGCCTTGAATTGTGCAGCATCACTTGCAAGAAAAGTAAGCTAGGATTGTATTAGTTTATTTTTCAAAATAAAGTTCATTCTCTTCGTATATGAGTTAAAGAATCATTGCAAATGATAGAAAGTTCTGCTTATTTCATTAGTATTTTTAAGCATGAGCAGACTCTTTTTTTGTTGATAGAAAGTTCTGTAATGTTATGTTGTTCCCTATATCGACAATTGCAGTATACCGAAAACTGCGGTATACCGCAATATGTCGGTCGGTTCATGGTTCGTCTTTTCTTCGTACCACAATATATCAGTCAATTCACGATTTCATTAAAAAGTTGCGGTAACCAAACCGCAACCACCCCTATACTAGTGTAAAAATATCATACTAATTTACCTATAAGTTATTTAAAAAAAATAGGTATGCTAATTTAATTAGATTGCATTGGTAAATTATTTAAAAGGTAGGTACATTATTTTTTATATAAAAAAAAGGTAGTTACTTTGTAATAGCAAAATTCTGTACATTTTTTTTTTTATAAATGAAAAACAGATACATAATATCCAACGGTGGGTGACCACAATCTCTTGGACTCCTGTGGTCCAAGAGATCGGGACTGTACATAATAATTTTGAATAGTATATATATGCTATTTTTATTAAATTGAGATAATAGGTAAATTCTTCATAAAAGATAATAGGTATATTATTATCTATTACATTAAAAAAATTATGTTTCGTAATAGAAGTAATAGGTATTTTATTTTTTCAACATAAAATTGTATTTACATTATTATATTTTAAAAACAATAATATAGTAGATAATTAATCACGTATACTTCTTAAATAAATAAATAAAGTATTTTTTTGTTAAATAAACCGATTAGGTATGTTAAATATGAATTTATTGATCCACCAAGAAAGTCTCACCATATTGGCAATGGAAGAAACCCTAGACGCTCTCTCCCCTTGTGAGTCCTAAATGAAAACTTCATACAAGGGGGAGGAGGAAGAAGCATCACTGCCCCTCATCCCCCTCATCTTTTCTCGCATTTTCCTTTTAGGTTAATGAATAAGTCCATTAGGGTGTTTTGAATAAAAAATTCTTTGTAGTGGTTTCTTCTGAGCCATGGTAGATTGAAGTTTCTCATCACCCATTTTAGTCTATGTTCTCAATCAAATCCTGCTCCCAAAACCCTTTCCCTAACGCCACTCATGTTCTCTAAAGTTGATTCTACATCGTCTTTGAAGGAGGTTGTTGCAAATCACCCAATTGTTCTTGAGCAAGGTTATTGTTTTCATTTATTTGTTTGCTTTTATGCGCAGATAGATTATTGGAAATCATATTTCCTCCAAATCTGTTACGGATGCGGTGGTGAGTGTGGCCGCGATGACGCTTATTCAAGTGATGGTGGTAGGGTTCATCTAGGCTTGTGACTTGTTTTAGGGTTTTGGTCATATTGAATTTGTGGACTTTGTTTGGGCTTCTAGTTAATTGCGGTAATGTGGGCTAGTAGTTTTAGTGTGGCTTTTGTGCACGTTAGTTTTGCTTTTAGTATGTTAGTTTGTTGTCCCCTTAGGATTGGTATATTAGATGTCTTGTTGATATCTTTGATTGTACCGCTGAAATTTATCTTTGATTGTACCGTTGAAATTTATCTAGATGTCTTATTGATATCTTTGATTGTATCGTTGAAGTTTATCTAATGAAGTTTCTATTTGATAATAAAATGATTGTTAAATTTAAAAAAAAGTTTCCAAATTCAAGTGTCATTAGTTACAATCCAATTAAAAATTGTTTCTATAATGGTTCCTACATGAATATACAAAATGCAATAAGGCTTAGTTAGGGGTATTTTAGGAATAAAAAAGTACAATAAATTCGATTTTGCGCTTGATTAGATAACTTGCCGAGTTGGATCCTAGTCATCGGGTTTTATTTAAAAAATAACATGATTTTATTCAAACAAAAATAAAGAGATGGGTTATAGTTGAGGAAAAATGACTTTCGAAGATTTAAGCTAAATTTACTATTTTAAAAAAAGGCTTTTTATCACAAAACGTCCCTGACGTTTGTGAAACTATCAGATTGCATCCTTAAAGTTTTTTTGTATCACTCATGGTCCCTAACGTTAATATAAGTGCTCTTAAATAGTCCCTCTGTCAAAAAAACTGTTAAATCCAAGGATATAATAGTCAAATCAATCCAAAATTGAAGCTTCAAGGATTGACACTGAGCTGGCATCCCAACCAATCACAAAACTAGACCTGTATTTTTGTACAAGTCATAGTCATACCAAAGGAGAAAAAATATATGTAAAAAGTCACATTTAGATCATCTAGTTTGTCAAGTTTTATCAATTTGATCCCCACTTTAATTTTGTCAAGTTTATTCTTCTAGGTTCAAATATGAGCAATTTAAGGACAAGTTACAAATTCTTTCAAAATCCTTCTAATTTCGTTACGTTTTGAACATATGATATGAAAGAAATTGTAACAGAATAGGATGAATTTCGGCAAAATTTGTAACTTGCTCTTGAATTACTACACAGATAAAATTAACAAATTGAAACTATAGGAACTAGAGTAGTAAAATCCACGAACCACATAAATTCAAAATGATTTTTTAAACCATATATATATATATATATATATATAACGTCAGATGAGACACACTTTGTTTCCTTTACTGGTTTTTATTATTATTATTTGTTCTAGAAGTTTGTAAAGATTTCGATTCTTCTGGGGACGCCACATCCGTTTTCAATGCTGCTATTAATCTATAAAAAATAATAATATTTAGAAAACGTGAAAGTTGCTCTAACAATTATTGGAGAGAAGACAAGTGTAAACATGGGAAGGAAACTTTCAATTTGGCTCTAGTGTATAATTATACATTATGAGGCTGCAATGTGGGTCAACAAATCATGACGATCAACTAAGCACTAGTCATTTAGTTTTAAATTAATTAATTAAGATGTAATGTCAATGAAGATGATGAAAATACTTGTCAGAAATCTTGTTTAAAATAAATGAAGATGATGAATAATGTCTATAATATTATCCCACATCGGAAATAAAAATATCTTAAAAGTTTTTATTCATTGTCAATTAATTTTGAGTGACATTGATATTCCGATAAGTAAAGGCTCGCACACAACCATGGATAATGTTTAGGAAACAAAATTGATGAATAAGAAAATCCCACCAAAGTTGAACACGGTTGTTTCCAACTCAAAAAATAGACTTCAAAATCAAAACTGATTTCTCATTCTTATAAGTTATAAATAATTTATAATAGCAGCTCAAGAGAAAGATAAAAGTTGACGAAAAAAAAAAAAAAAAAAAACACGAGCATAGACAAGCATGTAAAACTTGCGTTCCACAGTGCTGAGCATATGAATTGAATGTGGGTTCACACAAAATGGGAAACTTCCACGTGGCCTTCTCCAACCTCTTTCCTTTTAAATTTTCACTCCATTGGCCAGCTCCTCCCATGTTAAAATCTTTCCATATTTGTCACACGCCTCATAACCCTCCTTTCTCTATTTAAACTCTTCCCACCTCCCTGCTTAATTTGCTCCACCCCAAATTCCCCAAACTCCAAAACCCAAATGGCTTCTTCCCCAAATGACATCCACCAGCCTCTGCTACAATCCTATCCACCACCTCCCACCCTAACCACAAAACATGATGATCTTCCTGATCTTCATCTTCATCATGACCTCCACTCAAGCAACGAGCTTGAAAGAGTGCTTTCTGACACAGACAGGCCATTTTTGGAGCGTCTCAAACCGGCTCTATGGATTGAGTCCAAGCTCCTTTTCTACCTCGCATCCCCCGCCGTCATCGTTTACATGATCAACTATGTCATGGCCATGTCCACCCAAATTTTCGCAGGCCACCTTGGTAATCTTGAGCTGGCTGCCGCCTCCCTCGGCAACAATGGCATCCAAGTTTTCGCCTATGGAGTCATGGTACGTAACATTTATCAACACTGTCACATCATTATTGAAGAACAATAAATAAATTTGGTGACTCTAGCATTATCGTACGTATATGTTACTCATCTTTAATTGATTTCTCAACAGTTAGGCATGGGGAGCGCGGTGGAGACGCTTTGTGGGCAAGCCTATGGTGCCCACAAGTATGAAATGCTAGGGATATATCTACAAAGGTCAACTATACTCTTAACTTTGACTGGTGTGCTCCTCACCATCGTCTACATCTTCTCCAGACCAATCTTGATCCTTCTAGGTCAATCTCCAAGCATTGCATCTGCTGCTGCAATCTACGTGTACGGCTTGATCCCTCAAATCTTTGCCTATGCTCTTAACTTCCCGATCCAAAAGTTTCTGCAAGCTCAAAGTATAGTGGCACCAAGCGCCTATATCTCTGCATCAACCCTAGTTTTGCACCTCGTGCTCAGCTGGGTTGTGGTGTACAAGATGGGGCTTGGCTTGCTGGGTGCTGCATTGGTGCTCAGCCTGTCATGGTGGATCACTGTGTTGGCGCAGTTTGTGTACATTGTCAAGAGTGAGAGGTGCAAGAACACATGGAGTGGGTTTAGTTGGCAGGCCTTTAGTGGGTTGCTAGGGTTTTTCAAATTATCTGTGGCTTCTGCGGTGATGCTTTGCCTTGAAACTTGGTACTTTCAGATTCTTGTTTTGCTTGCTGGGTTGCTGCCAAACCCTGAGTTGGCTTTGGACTCTCTCTCAATCTGGTGAGCAATTTTTTTCTTTCTTCTTTCTTCTTTCTTATTTATTTATTTATTTTTATATTTGGATGAGATCTGGTATGCAAATTGCAATTGAAGTGCGCTTCTATTATTTTGTTTTTTTGCTAATCAATTAAAGGAGAATAGTGGGACAACCAAATGTCTGGATACCAATTAATATATTTATGTATCTATTTATGTATGTATGTACATACATGCATGTGGTTTGGTTACCAAATAAATCTAGTTATTTTGACCATACATACCAACAATATATAATTATTAGTGGGACTTTGCCTCTAATAGGAATTTGGGCAGTGTAATCATGTGGTCTGATATCAATTCACATGTGTTAGAAAGCTCATTAGAAAAAAAAAGGAAAAAAATTCATATAGCATTACTTATTTTTTATTTGCCATATTTGGATAAGATTGGTTGCAACTGTTTGTGAACATCCATACCTATAATGAAGAATCTCATCTAACATTTCTGCAGTATGGAACACTGTCTTGTTTTCATATATGTCTTGTTTGTGGAGCGTTTATTGTATGATGAGGTAGGAGGTAAGGTCTGCCGTTTGATATTGATGGGTTAGGAGGAATTGAATTGAAGAGAAGTTTGGGATGAGGAGGTTGAATTCATTCATTGATTGAGCTGGGGTGAGTAGAAGAGACTTGTAGGACTTGTTATTCCTTCGCAGATGTGGATTTATTAGGTGGCCTTATTGTCCAAATAATTGCTAGAAGTTGTAGACAAATTGGCACCACAGCCACTTGGCTCTTATCCATATGTGCTATATATTCTTTTCCATATTTTAGCCAAAAATCTGTTTCGTCTGTTTCGTCTTATGTGCCTTTCGTCTGTTTTGTTCCATGTATCTGGCAATGTATAGTGCAGAAAATTGCATTTTGCCAGCCAAAACTTTATTGCTCTTAATTAAAATTGTTCAAATAGTAACATCACATGAAGGCTGGCTGTGTGTACTGAGATGGCTTCATAATGTTCATGTCCTTTTTTCTCATAACCAACCACCAACTTGGCCACAATAATGATTATTATTTTATTTTCTGCTTCTTCTTGGTTGGATCAAAGTAATGATATTTCTTAGGTAGTCTGCAAAGTGTCCCAGTCTGTAGGGACATTTCATGATCTGCACAAAGACCCTTTGCCTGTCTTTCGTAAAAAAAAAAAAAAAAAAAAAAAAAACTGCAATTAATTAAGTACAGAAAGGCACGAGACGAGACCAGTGTGATTTTATTTTGTGCCATTGATATATATATATATATATATATATCAGTTCGAGTTTTCCTTTTTCTTTTCAATTCATTAACTTAAATTTGATTGCAGCACAACAATATCTGGTTGGGTCTTCATGATCTCAGTTGGGTTAAATGCAGCTGCAAGGTCAGTTTCACACATACACATGAGAACATGTCACATTAATTACAAGTAATTTTATTTTAACTGTTGATAATTGGCTGCAAGCAGTGTGAGAGTGAGCAATGAGCTTGGAGCTGGAAATCCCAAGTCCACAGCATTTTCTGTGGTGGTGGTGACAACAGTCTCTTTCCTCATCTCAATTGTGGCAGCAATAATTGTTCTTATATGGCGGGATACCATAAGCTATGCCTTCACAGAGGGTGAAGCTGTGGCTGCTGCTGTATCTGATCTCTGCCCATTTCTTGCCTTCACCCTCCTCCTTAATGGCATCCAGCCAGTCTTGTCTGGTAAATATATGTTAATTGTAATTAACTGTAAATCATAGTTTTAGTTAAGTGAATTTGGCTAATTAGTGTTGTATTATTATGACCATATTAGGTGTTGCTGTTGGGTGTGGATGGCAAGCTTTTGTTGCGTATGTGAATGTGGGGTGTTATTACTTGGTTGGAGTACCATTTGGTGCGCTTCTAGGATTTTACTTCAAATGTGGTGCTAAGGTATACTTGGATTCAAAACTCAATAATATTGGAGGCCGAGGGGCCTATTGTTATTTAACATCACTAGTCGCATTATGTGATCAGCTAATAATGCTTGATTATTTTTACAGGGCATATGGTTGGGGATGATGGCTGGCACCTTGATGCAAACAATCATTCTGATATGGGTGACCTATCGGACTGATTGGAAGAAAGAGGTAAGCTACTATTTAATCTTGCATGAGTTATTCATAATATAAGGGATATCTTAGGTTATTTAAACATTATTTTTATTAATATATGAAATGAAAATTTCCATGGAATTGCAGGTGGAAGAAGCAGCTAAAAGGTTGAATAAGTGGGGGGAGGTGAAGGAGCCACTCAAGTAAGAAAACAGTTATGGACAGCAACTTGAGCGTTTTGTGTGTGGTGGTGGTTACTCATTTGGGGTTGACCTCTTGTGTGGTCAGATTGGAAATTAGTTTTAAAAAAAATGTATTGCACAAGAGTTTTAAATTAGTTTATTGTCTTCCATGAAACAATGCAGGGCCATCAATCACTGCTCTTTCCCATAGCTTTCCTTCTCGCATATTTGTATATAAAATCTACCAGTCTGCCTACCTTTGATTTACTACTAGAGAGAAACGCTGGAAGAACTGAAACACAAACCAAAGATGAATTGCTTATGGTATGTATGCTAGAACATTTGAGAATTCTGACGCATGACAAGCACAAAATGTTAGAATTCAAAAATGGAACAATGTAGAGTAAGTAGGTGAGGTTAGTTAACCAGAGCAGTGAGCCGCCTCCTTGCACTCAAGTTTGAATTCCCTTTCTCGTAAATTAGATTAATTTAGACTATCGCTCGTATAAAACAAAAAACAAAAACAATGTAAGGCTATTACTTTTGTTTTATAAGATCCATTACCATGATACTTGGTTGGGACTCTAAGAGACCAACAGAAAACATAATTAAAAGAACAAAACATGAAGATCATAAAGAAGGATGGAAGAAACCTACCTGAAAAGGGCCACGCATTTGATTGGTTGGCCCTTCTAGTCTCTAATGCCTTTCCTGAGTTAGAAACCCAAAATCCTCCGAAATTTGAACCAGCAAGTCTCATGGATAAGTTATCAAAAGTTGGCCCAATGATCCCTTTACTTCCAACAGATAGAAGAATGGCACAATGACCCTTCAAACTTGGGCTTCCTAAGCCCAACCCATAAAACCCACGTCAGAGAGACTAGTATCGTATTGATGGTGCAACTATAAAGTATAAATACTGAACCTCTTATTATTTTATTTTTTTTCCCTAATAGAGCTAATTATAATACCTTTTTCATGCAATTAGAAGAATGAGAAATTTGCCAACGGGGTTTAGCCGAATGAAAAATGGACAATTAGAGGTCTCAGGTTTAAAATCTCCATGGCATTTTAGTTTTGTGTGTGTGTGTGTGTGTGAGAGAGAGAGAGAGAGAGAGAGAGAGAGAGAGAGAGAGAGAAACTTCCCTCCCTATTATTGAGGCCCAAAAAATCCAGGGTTGGGCTCAAATAAATTCTCGGCCTAGTGGAATATCTTATTAAGAAAAGACCCGGTTCGGAGCACGCGAAATTCGTCATGCACACTTGTACGAGCCACGATCACGTGCCATGCCAAATAAATATGCAATTCATTATGCTAAGAATTAAAATGAGCCTATAAAAGGCACTGGCTCTACAAGCCATGCTAATTATTCCATCAAGCATCATGTCTCTTTTCAAAAACGATAAAATTCAAGCACGTCAATCGACATGCCATGCCATGTCAAGCATGAAATCATTATTTCACACCTAGCCACGCTACAAGCTTAAGTGGGCCCGAGCCACACAAATGCATGGGGCTTGCTGAGTGGGTTGTGTTATGGACGGTAATGAGCTTTCATGAGGCCCATTGATGAGTTGAGAAATGGAAGTTTTGGGTTGCTTGGGAGCCCCAAAACTTAAGCTCATTTCTTGAGCTCAAATATGTGGGTAAGCATAAAAGAGAGAAAAAAACTCAATACTTTAGAGAAAAAAGACTAATACTTTAGGAAAAATTAGCCAATCATCTCAATAAAATAGCCCATCATTTAAGGAAATTAGCTCATTCCCTTAATGGGCTAACCTATCACTTTAGCAAAAGCCCAAGCAGCCAAGAAAATATCTATAGTCTCTAGCACTTAGCTGGAAACGTGAACCATGATGAAAGCCAAAGTGTTATGTCGGTGAGCTGCTGAAAGGCTCCAGCACATGGGCATAGCAAACTTCAAAGAAGAACATTCAAAGATCCAGAGGATAATAATGCGCACAGGTTGCTAGGAGGAGGGGCACTCTTCAAACCAAACGCCCTTATCAATTTCTTTCTCTTACCAGCTCCTACTATTGAAGAGGGAAGGAAAGAAGGTAAGGAGATAGTCAAAAATAGGAGTTCAAAGCTGAAGCAGCTGCAGGAAGGCTTTAAAGCTCCCAAAAACCTTGTCTTGGTGTGTTTTGACAAAGGAAGATTGCATAAAAGAGGATGAATCGAAAGGAGAGAAGAAAAATGAAAAGGGAGACTTGGCAAAATTGGAGAGAAACCATTAGGGTTTCTTAGGATGGAGGAGTTTCCAGCGGCTATAAAAAGGGCCATCTCCTACCCATCAAACAACCACACCCACTAAGTCAGCACTAGCTACAACACACATCTAGAGAGCAAGCTTCATCTCTCATCCCTGAAACCTCTGCAATTTCGAGCCTTATTCCTCTATCTCCTCCCATTTTCTCTTCTGGTAAATCGTTCTAGAGCTTGACAGAGCTTTCATCAAGTTGCCGGAAACTACTCAACACACCCATTGTTCTTCCCATCTCTATTTCTCTTCAACCAATCCTCTCAAAATACCATTTTCCTCTTTCCTTAGAACCCTTGTTTCTCATAGGAACTCACAACCCTCTCTCTCTTTAATGCTAAACTCATGATTGCTTTGCTTCTATGCCACAAATCTCTCATGCCAAGCTAAGTATTTATCTATAAGTAACCGTTAGTTTTGCTGGTGAAGGTAACTGTTGAGGCCCAAAAAAATCACTGGAAGCCCAAAGACATTCAAAGCCCAATATAACATATAATGTTGGTCATGCGTTAATTTAAACTGTGTTTTGGGAATTAATTTATTAAATAAATATATAAATAGTGTACATGCCATGCCAAATCAATAATACATTTTTCTTATGCCAATCACCTACCAAGCTCACATGAACCCAAGTCATGTGGTTTACGAGGCTTGCATGAGGGATTGTGGTGTGGAAGGTTACGGAGGTTCACAAGGCCCACTGAAGCTCTTGGATAATGGAGACTTTAGGCTAGCTACTTGGGAGCACCAAAGTCCAAGCCCATTACTTAGAGTTCTCCAATGTGGGTGAGTAAATGAGATATTTTTTCAAGCACTTCCTTTTACCCATAGGAAATAGTCATTTTCCAAATACCTAGCTTTACCCGTTGGAAACAAGCCTTTTCCAGTACTTCCTATTACCCACTGGAAACAAGCTACTTCCTTTTACCCATAGGAAATAATCATTTTCCAATGCCTAACTTTACCTGCTGGAAAATAGCATGCCCCAGTGCTTCCTTTTAACCATTGGAAATAGGCTGGTTCCAGCACTTTTTTTTACCTATTGGAAATAAAGGAAAACATTCACCTTCTATATATTGGGAGGCATTACTCAACCAAAGCAACCCATCTTGGTTGTTGCAAGCTTCTCAACAACCATGAAAACTCACATTTCTTCAGCTACTGCAAGCATTCCAGCAGCTTCTAATTTTTCTTCAGCCAACACTCCCTCACTCGGTTGCTGCAAGCATCCCAGCAGCCATCAACTCCCATAAAGCATCACCTAGCTCCAAACTTTTCCTTCCATCCAAGCTTTAAACACCATAGCCTTCAAACCTCAAGCTTTTCCTTCCATCCTCCTTCTTTTGAAACTCTTAAATCCATAAAGCATCACCTAGCTCCAAGCTTTTCCTTCCTTCCAAACTTTAAACACCATAGCCTTCAAACCTCAATCTTTTCTCAATCTTTTCCTTCCATCCTCCTTCTTTTGAAACTCTTAAATCCTTATAGCCATTTCCACAAACAACAAATTATCAACATCAAACTCAAACATATCCAATACCAAGCCAAGCACATGCATTCTCATTTGCTAAACTTGTGGGTCTTTAGCTCCCACACTTCAAGCTCTCATGCCAAGCTCATATAATCTCATATCAACATCAGCAAGTCATCTTCAACTATTCATCGAGCTGCCGGAAACGTCAACACAAAACACGCAGCCGCTGGAAGAAGAACAAAATACTCCCCCGGGACTTGCTTCTCCCTCGGGATTCTTTGGGCCTAGTTTTTGCTAACTCAGACAAAGGGGCAACGAAGTCTTCATTCATCACTCTATGGCGATCCAAGGATCAATAAGCCCGGATGAGCCTTCGGACGAAAAGACGCCAATAGTAACCAAGGTGCTTCCTAAGGCTCAGCTACCCTTTCGAAGCATTCTTGAGGTTTGATTCTTGAACTTAGACCCACACACATTTGGCTCTTTACAGCAGCCCAGGCCCACAGTAGTTGTCAGAACGAAAAGGCCCCCACACCTATCTAATTTAGATTATTGCTTGTACTCAAACGTAAAAGAATGAGAAATTTATAATGTGCACATTATGAATTTCAATAATATTCATATAACTTTCTTTTCTAGTTTATTCAAAAAGAAAAAAAAAATTTGCAATGAGTGTTGTTGGTTGTTTCTTTTGTGGAATGTTTTTCTCATACAATAAAAAAGAGAAGAGTAAAAGTAAATGAAAATTTTTCCTCCTGGAGATGGTCCTATCTTGACCTTTAAAACTAATGTTTGTAAAGATAAAAACACTAAACATGCTGCTAGCCTAAAGCTAGAGAATACTCATAGTCCACTATGAGCTGTGTAGAGTAGTCTGAGGACTCCAATGGCAAAAAGGGATGACCAGAAAAAGAAACACCTAAGAATGCAATTGGGCTCACAATCTTTCCCCTTCATTTTCATAATGTAGAATAGGGTAAACTGTTGAAATGCCCCTGAACTTGTACCTAATTATCAATTTACCCTATGATCTTTTTTTTATTATAACAAATTAAAGGCTCGAATTAAATTTTATTCTCAATTCCCCCTACCGTCTAAATCAACAATATGTCATCCAATAATTCGTCAAATTATTAAAAAATATATTTTTTGAAAAACAAAAAAACCCCTCTCCCCTTTGTAATCTTAGCTTTAATTACAACAAAAGGGAAAAAGATGAAGTGGATGGGCCCCTCTGTTTATTAAAATATTCTATATATTATTTCAACATTTAAAATGATCAATTTGCCCTCATATTTAGTGACAAATTGGATTAAATGTTGAGATTTAGACGGCATGGGAGAATTGAGAATAAAATTTAATTCAAGCCCTTAATTCACTAAAAAAAAGTCAGGAAGTAAATTGATAATTAGGTATAAGTTTAAGTGGCATTTCGGTAGTTTACGAGTGGAATAATATGCTCCCTTTCCTTCCTTCAAAAGTCTTCATTTCAAGTGCACTGATTGGTTTTTCTCAGCAAATCCACCAGAGTCCTTTCAACAGTTGTGAGCTCTGCTTGTCTTTGGAGCACAAAATTTTCAGCTCTGAGGAGTAAACTTTTCTGGGTGAAATTTACGAACTTTGTATAGTTTTTCAATTCATCCTTATGTGGGCTAAACAGTTTTTCTTTTGGCACCCTCAAAAAGGCCACAGGCCACTTTTAAAGTTTTCCTCTTTACCCAAACCTAGTTGAATATCCATGTTTTGATGTGGTAGTCATTTTTACTCATTATATGAAGCTAATGAAACACAGGTTTTGGTAAAGATTGGGACTTTATTGTGAGAAATTGCTGTTGGGGGCTTAACCTTGTTCAAATATGCGACAGGGTGTGGCTTTGCCACTGCATACTCTCATATGGGTATTTCTCACTGGTTCTTTGTACTGCCAGAGGCCTTCTGTAGTGAACATTGGAGCAATTTTTACTTTTAACTCTGTTATTGGTAGAGTTGCAAAGACAGCCATGGAAGCAGCAGTCTCTGATGTTAATGCAGATCCAAGAATACTCAACGGGACAGAACTGAGGTTGCATATGAAGGATGCAAATTGTAGTGTATTCTTGGGATCAGTTGAAGGTACCTTAGTGATTTGTATTCTTCTTTCTGTATATGAATATCATTGTTTGTTTCTTGGGTGAAATTTGAAATGATAGCAGTTGTAGTGATGATCAACAATTTATATAAACTGATTTTAGGTGATTTACAGTACAGTTCTCTTTCCATCTCCTATTTTAAGTTCATCTCAGGTTGCTAAGGACTCTATTTTATATGCAACTTCTCATATTTGTGGTAGATTTGAAGTTCCTTGAAAATGTGGAACCACTGATTTTCTCACCTCTGCTTTGAATGTTGCCTTTGATATTAAGCTTTGTTCATCTCCAATTTTAAGATAGCACTGCATCTGGCTGATTTTAGATTCTTTCACCACTATTTGCCCTTCATGAGCTGTTTTTCTTGTCAACATGTCCCATTTTCTATATGGCATCACATCACATCTCCTCGTAAAGTTATTCCTTTTAGTACTTTCATCTGCCACCAGTATCAATCAGCATATCAGGTTTTTCTTTTCTTATCACATGATAATTTCCATGCTTCTTTTCCTTTCCTGAGAAGTTTGATATTGTACTTCTCTACTCTAATAGCACACCTATTGGGAGCAGTTTTTCAGGTACTTGACAAAAGTATAGTAGCCATAGTTGGCCCACAGTCTTCTTCAATAGCTCATATGATATCTGAAATTGCTAATGGTTTCCAAGTACCTCTCATATCATATGCTGCCACTGATCCAAGCCTGTCTGCCCTCCAATTCCCCTTCTTTCTCCGAACTACACAAAGTGATGCCTACCAAATGGCTGCTATGGCTGATTTAATTGACTTTTATGGGTGGAAAGAGGTCATTGCTGTCTATGTGGATGATGATTATGGGAGGAATGGAGTATATACTTTAGGTGATGAACTTGAGAAGAAAATGTCAAGGATTTCTTATAAGTTGGCTTTGCCTGTACAATTTAATCTAAGTGACATCACTGAGTTGCTCAATAAATCCAAAGTGCTTGGCCCTCGTGTATATGTTGTTCACGTTGATCCTGACCCCAGGTTGAGAATCTTTACTGTTGCCAAACAACTTCAAATGATGACCAGCAGTTACGTGTGGCTTGCAACGGATTGGCTTTCTACTACCATAGATTCATTTTCTCCAACGAATCGAACTTCACTCACTGTCCTTGAAGGTGTAGTTACACTTCGTCAACATATCCCACAGTCCAATCGAAAGCGTGCATTTATATCTAGGTGGACAAAAATGCAGAAAGAAGGTTTAGCAAGTTCTGAGTTAAATGCCTATGGACTTTATGCTTATGACACAGTTTGGGCAGTTGCACATTCGATTGAAAACTTTATAAATGAATACAGAAATATCTCCTTCTCCTTCATTGATAGATTACATGATATGAAACCATCTAAAATTGAGCTAGGGAAGCTTAAAGTCTTTGATGGTGGATCTCTTCTTCGCGAGAAGTTATTGAAGACAAATATGAGTGGTTTAACTGGTCAAGTTCAATTTAATGAAGACAGAAATCTTGTTAGTGGTGGTTATGATGTCATTAATATTGATCAGATGACAATTCGTACGGTTGGTTTTTGGACTAATTATTCAGGTTTTTCAGTTTCCCCCCCAAAAATTCTTAAAGGGAGAAGAAGTAGTTATTCCCCACTGGATTATAAGCTTGACAATGTTACGTGGCCAGGTGGAAATACAGAAAGGCCACGTGGTTGGGTGATTGCAGATAATGAAAAACCATTGCGAATTGGAGTGCCAAAAAGAGCAAGTTTTGTTGAATTTGTTACAGAGTTGAATGATAGCCATACAGTCCAAGGTTACTGTATTGATGTGTTCACCGAAGCACGGAAGTTAGTCCCCTATGATATTCCTTACAGATTTGAACCTTTTGGGGATGGTCTTTCCAATCCCAGTTATGATGAGCTTGTGAAGATGGTTGCAGAAAACGTAAGTAAACTTTGCACATTTTAGTATTGGTCAATCCAAAGAAAGCATAAATGTGACACATTTTTGGTAGGTGAGATAACCTACCAATACATGGATACTTTATGTGAGTATGAGTTAACACATGCAGATAGCCCAGAAGAATCTAATATCCAGTAGTCTGACCATATTATCTATCTTGTCCATTTGATCTAATATCTTCTTTTTAATTGAAAATTTGTGACAGGTATTTGATGCAGCTGTTGGGGACATTGCAATTGTGAAAAATCGGACATTGATTGTAGACTTTTCTCAGCCCTATGCTACCACAGGGCTAGTGATAGTGGCACCAATAGACAATTCAAAGTCAAATGCTTGGGTGTTTCTTAAACCCTTTACATGGGAGATGTGGTTTGTCACTGCAGCTTTCTTTGTGATGATTGCAGTGGTTATATGGACTCTTGAGCATCGAGTCAACAAAGATTTTCGAGGTCCCCCTAAGAGGCAGCTTGTTACAATGTTTCTGTAAGCCTTCTGTATTTTTAAATGGAGTCCATTACAATTCTTCCTGAACAGTTTGATGTTGCAATTAAAGAACCACTTAAATTCTTGGGAGACTAGGTTCTCACATCATTCAACTCTTTTGTATTGCAGGTTCAGCTTCTCAACACTTTTTAAGAAAAATCGTAAGCAAATATTTGGGATTTGCAATATAATATTTCTCAGTTTGTCTTGTTTCTCAACTTTGCACATAAATTTAAAACTGTTGTATATTGCTATATAAGAAGTTCCTTACCACAAATAACTTTGCACAAATCATCTTATTACACAACAACATGGGATGCTCAGACAAGTTAGTAACAGTCATATAATCTCTAAGGTTTCTATTGATTACTAGTTTTCCTGTTGCGTATTGTTTATGATTAGTTTAACAGTCATATAATCTCTTCTCTTCCTCATAAGTTTATATTCTTATTGAAAGAATGAAGAAAAGTAGCCTGCACTGCTCTGCCATCACTTATATTTCAATATCAATTTATTGAAATTTTGGCAGTCAAATCACATTTTAAGTAAAGTATGTGCCTTTTTCTTTTATCCATTACAGAAGAAGATACTGTGAGCCCACTTGGGCGAATGGTGATGGTGGTGTGGCTTTTTCTATTGATGGTGATCACATCAAGCTATACTGCAAACTTGACTTCAATCCTTACAGTTCAGCAGCTTTCATCACCCATCACTGGAATTGATAGTTTGATTGCAAGCAATTGGCCTATAGGGTACCAAGTAGGGTCATTTGCTTATAGCTATCTGACTGAAAGCCTCTACATTCCTAGGTCAAGACTTGTTCAACTAGGCTCCCCAGAGGAGTATGAAAAAGCACTGCGGCAAGGGCCGTATGATGGAGGGGTGGGAGCTATCATAGATGAGCTTACTTATATTGAATTATTTCTTTCAAGGCAAACTGATTTCGGAATTATTGGGCAAACATTTACCAGGAGTGGATGGGGATTTGTAAGTACCTCTGTTTAACTGCAATTAGATGTGTGCAAACATGCATGCTTAATATTTTTGAGGTGCCATTAGTATAATTTTACGGATTTTTTTTTCTCATTTTCCTTCACTATGTGAATTAGGCTTTTCAAAGAGATTCTCCCCTTGCTATTGACATGTCCACTGCAATCTTGAAACTTTCTGAGAGTGGGGAGCTTCGGAAGATCCATGAGAAATGGTTCTGTAAGATGGGTTGTCCTGGTGAGAAGAATCTGGAGTCTGAGCCTAACCAACTCCACTTGATCAGCTTCTGGGGTCTATATCTACTATGTGGCGTCTTCAGTCTCACTGCGCTTCTCATCTTTCTGCTAAGAGTGGTTCTCCAATTTGTCCGGTACAAAAAACAGCAAGCAGTCCCTCCCTCTCCTTTATCCTCCTCAAGCTCATGGAGTTCTCGATTTTCTCAGTCCATATACAACTTTGTTGACTTCATTGATGAAAAGGAAGAAGCTATCAAAAGAATGTTTATTCACGGTGGCAATCCTCAAGGTCAGGCTACCTGATCAATGCATAGATAGAGAATAAGCTTAGTTATGTTAGTTCAACTGAGAATTCTGATTGTTAACAGAGAATTTTTTATATTTGATTTTATCATTTACGATATTACAAACAAATTCATAGCGCATGTATACAATATATCACTTTCTTCCCTCAATGCTTCAATGAAAATACTCTTCTTATGGTAGCTATGGGCAGCTTTGAATTTTTTTGGTTGGAGTTTAATTTTGTCAGACACATTGTTAAGAGAGATTTGGTTTCCATTCTGGCTTTGGTTGGTGCAGATATGATATCATAATGACTTGTTTTTCATCCATATTCTCACTTTTGCGCAGTAGACAAGTTTATGATTACCTTCTATTTACTGAAGTTAGATGCCTTTCTGGTGGTGCGCGCGTGTCCTAGTACAAATTGATTCTTGTCCTCGAGTTTTGTTTTCTTACTTGGGAGTAACAGTAACCTGCATCAACATTGTAATGGTCATTTCATTCTCTTTCCAGCTATAAGAATCCTAAAGTAAGATTCTTGAGTTTCTGTAACACCAAACCAGAGTTACCATCTTTTACTTTTTGGCTATGCAAAGCAGCATGGTATCAGAATGGACAATTCTGAATTCAAAGTCTCTTACTAAAGAGCTCTACACATGGAGAAACACTTGCATGGAGATATAACCCCTCTCCTTTTCTCACTCACTACGTGATGAGTGAGAAAGGGAGTGGAATATATATCCGGGATAGACAAGTTTTTCTTCTATACATGAGTAAAAGTGTTAAAATGTTGAAAGAAAAATAGTCTGACCCACATCCTTACCTTACACTATAAATTTTGGAACCGAAACACGTTCTAAAACAAAAAGGAGAAAACTTGTCTATGTTCATATAGGTGAGGTTCCTTCCCATGTCCATGCTACTGTAGACATAATACATTACACATAATATATTATTTAACCTCATTAAGAGATAAAGTCTCATCCTCCTAAACATAGCAGTCTTGCACTGATCATATTGGAATGGGCTATAAATATTGAATTTTAGTGCTTTTGTAAACAGATCCGCCAAGTTATTACTTGACTTGACGTAAATAATATTAATAACTCCATCTGTTATTAATTGTTTGACATATTCATGTCTCAAGCTAATATGTCTAGATTTTCCATTATACACCTTACTATCAACTCTCGACAAAATAGCCTCGCTATCACAATATAAAGAAATAGATGACATCGGTTGTGGCCACAACTCTATTTATAATAACAGATTTCTAAGCCATTTCGCTTCTTTACCTGTTTGCTCCCAATGCTATAAATTCAGATTCCATAGGTTAATGTGCTATACATGTTTGTTTCTTTGAAGCCCAAGAAATTTCTCCTCCGGCAATTGTAAAGATCCACCCTGATGTAGACTTATTATCACTAACACTCGTTAGATAAACTCAAATTAATGGTTCTTTTAAGATAACTGTGGGAACCAATTAAATCAAAACCCTAGGTCAAATAATTCATTCCATTTGGGGATTATTTGACCAAATTGGGAATTACTCAACCTAATTGGGAGTTACTCAATTTAATTGGGGGTTACCCAATTAAATTGATAATTACCTAATTAAATTGAGATTTGATTTGATACCTACCACAATTAGGGATTTGATTTACCCTAATAAATCAAATCCCTAATTAATCAAATCAATTCCAAATATGGGAGGAATAATTCCCTTCCATCTATGGAATTATTCCTCTAAAACCCTAGTCTCCGAGACCATTATAAATACTTGGCTACGCACAAAGGTCAAGGTAAGTCTAAATTCCTATTGAAACTCTGCAGAAATTATTTCTCACAAACCCTAGCCACCACTTTCTTTCTCTCTCTTACACAAGGCTCCGGCTACCACACACGGCTCCGGCCACCCGGTTTTCCTTGAAATACCCTACCTAACTTAGGCATCGGAGGGCCTTTGGCCAACACCCCCAGGGTGTGGTCCTTTTACTCCGATCTGTTTTGCAGGGAGAAAGAGAAGTGGAGAAGACGAAGGAATCTTATGCGAATATTCTAGTGGGACGAAATTTGCTCCCACAAATTGGTGCTTTCATTGAGAGCACGAGATATATTCAAAGCGTGCTCCAAATCCATCTTTGACACATTTTTTCAAACAACAATGGTTGATACTAGACGTACGAAGAGTAATGCCATCACAACGGGCCCATCTCATGGTTTCGTGGTGGAAACCTCAATGCAACTGCACGGAATCGTGGCTGCCAACTCCTTGCAACCGTCTTCTAGTGCTTTGCAGCTGCCTTCAGCTGCTGGAATTGCAGAACAGCCGCCACATGACCCCGAGACCTCCATAGCCTTGCAGTCGCCAGCGCCGATTACCGGAGCTGCTCTGCCTCGCTGTCCTGCCGTCGGAGCACAGCAGCAGCCACACTCAACTACTGGACTTGCTGCACAGCCCTATGGCTACTCCGACGTTGTCCCAGTCTTAGAGCAGATCCATTCTCTCCCTCCTCTGCGGTCACACTTGACATATGCACCTACGTACGTATCTAATGGGGCCCTAGGCCATATGCCGTTAGGCCCGATGCACAACACTCTACTTGACCAGCACAGTCAGGTGGACCTTAACTCACGGGTTGATCAACTCACACAGAAGGTCAATGATCAAAACAACCTGATTGGCCAGCTACTCAGGCAGATCAACTTGAATCAAGGCCCCAACCTTGGACCCCGTGATGAAGAGAGGAGGACACACGAGCATGCTGGTGAGCAATTCGAGAGGTCCCAGGCTGATCAGACAGGGGCAAACCGGCAGGGGGGAGAGCGGGATCGTGCAGACGAGACGCAAACAGCTGCGAGCCGTACTCTAAGCCGTTCGAGGTTAGGTCCTAGGACCAATGTGCTCGAGAGGCTAGGCCCACAGATTGATGTCCATGCTCGCTTGGGTCCACAAGGAGCTCGAGTTCGTGAGCGGTCGCGCAACGAGCACAACGATCGACGCCCACCAGCCCGTTCGAGGTCCAACACACGGCGACAAGCTGTGGAGGATTCCTCCCAAACTCAACCTTCTCTCCTGCCCCACGGGCAGGGCAACCAAGGGGATCGACCCTTGGGAGCTGGAGAAGAAGTTAGCCAATCACGCTCGAGGCACTGAAGACGTCGACCTGAACGACCCTCCTTGCGAGCAGAGGATGACGATCGACGCCCACCAGCTCGCTCGAGAACCAACACGAGGCTACAAGTTGCCGAGGAATCCTCACAAGCTCAATCTCCTAATCTGCCCCACGGGCAGGGCGCCCAAGGGGATCGACCCTTAGGAACCGAGGAAGAAGTTAGCCAGTCGTGCTCGAGGCACCGAAGACGTCGACATGGGACTTCAACCCTGCGAGCAGAGGACGTCGAGAAGCTCGTGAATGACCAACTCCGAGGTCTCCGACTTAAAGGAAGCACGGAGGAGGCCCTGTGCAAGGAAATTGATCGAGTTGACTACTCACCCTTTACGGACGAGGTGGAACGAGCTCCGTCGCCGAAGCGGTTTACAACGCCCTTCATCACTCCATTCAAGGGGGACTCTGACCCTGAGAGCCATTTGAGGCACTTCAAGAGCGCCATGATCCTGTACAAGGCAGACGACGCCATGATGTGCAAAGTGTTCGCGATGACTCTGCGAGGAGCAGCTCAGGATTGGTTCCACACTCTACCGTCCACGTCGATAGGCAACTTCAAGGAGTTCGCCATCATTTTCACAAAGGAGTACACCTCCTACAAGACGGTCAGAAAGCATGCGGACCACCTGTTCAACCTGCGCAAGAAGCCAGACGAGTCTCTACGAGACTACCTGAGACGATTTAAGGCTGAGAAGGCTAACATCATAGGATGCAACGACCAAGTTGCATCCTCAGCTTTCAAGAAGGGCTTGCCAACCGAGCACGAGCTATATCGGGAGCTGGCCATAACTCCAAGCCAAACCTTGGCAGAAGTGTTCGCGACGGCAGAGCGCTATGCACTTTGGGACGATGATCGTATCGCCGCAAAGAAAGCTAGCAAGCAGGTTGACCACCCGACGAAGCAGGCAAGCCAAAGGAGCAATAAGTTCGAGCAAAAGGCCCGAGATAAGCGCAGATCGCGACCTCAAGAAGGAAGCTCAGAAACAGGGACCTTCACTGAGTTCGCTATCCCAATCCACCAGATCCTAGCTCAGGTGAAGGACAAGCCGTGGGTGAGGAGACCACCACCCATGAAGGGAGACCCCTCTAAAAGAGACACCAGTAAATACTGCGCATTCCACGGGGAGCATGGTCATTACACCAACAACTGCAACGCTTGGAAAAGGCACATTGAGGAGCTGGTCAGAGAAGGCCATTGCACAGAGTTCGTTGCAAAAAAGGCTATCCAGCAGATCGAGGATCGTGATGCAGCTACCAAGGAGCCTCCCCAAAAGGTCATACGAATCAACACCATTCTAGCCGACTCCCAAGAGTTCAGGTTGACCACCAAGGAGCGCAAGAGAAAGATCGTGCAGGGAACTTATGTCTCTCAAGTCACAATGGGAGTACCAGTCACTGTGGATACACCCATCATCGGCTTACAGAAGAAGGACTTGATCGGGCTTGACCTGACACATAATGACGCCCTAGTCATCTGCATCCAAATTGAACAAGCTGTGATCGAGCGAGTTCATGTAGATGAGGGCAGCGCAGCCAACATCCTGCAACTACCTGTTATCCAACAGATGGGGTTCGAGCCCAAGATTAGCAAACTTGCCAGATCGCTCACCGGCTTCAATGGGGCCATATCAATCGCTGTTGGAACGATCGACCTGGATGTCCACTCACCCCCAGTGGTCTGCTCACAAACCTTCATGGTCATCGACGAGGTTTCCCCCTACAACGGAATCTTGGGCCGACTGTGGATCAGCAAGATCGAGGCCATCACATCTGCACTTCACCAGAAGATCCGTTACCCCATCCCTGGGGGCGGGATCGGGCAGATCAATAGTGACCAAGCCATGGCAAGGAGATGCACAGCCCAAGGGCTCAAGAAGAGCAAGCAGCTGAGTTCATACCAGTAATGCAAGCTGCCAACGAGCCAGGAAGCCCTTCTAGCAGACAAGCAAGCCCGAACGGGAAGGGAGTTGCTATCTCACAATAGCAATTAAGGAGCCAGGATCAAGGCGAGGGAATCCGCCCGGAAGACTCCCCTGAAAATGGTTGAAAGTCTGAGGATGACGTCGAGTTAATACCCCGTGATCCTGGTCAGCCAGACAAAGAAGCGAAGATCGGCTCGCGCAAGAATCTAGACAAGAAGGATCGAGACGAGGGAATCCGCCCGGAAGACTCCCCTGAAAAGGGTTGGAAGTCTGAGGAAGACGTTGAGCTAGTACCCCTCGATCCTGACCAGCCAGACAAGAAAGCGAGGATCGGCTCGCGCCTAAGCCCATACGAGAAGATGGAGCTGACCATCTTCCTCCAGAACAACAAAGACATGTTCGCGTGGTCACCATCTGACATGCCTGGCATCGACCCAAACATCATCTGCCATCGGCTCCATGTCAACCCTGCTAGCAAGCCCGTGGTGCAGAAGAGACGCAACTTTGCTCCTGAGCGGATTGCGATCATTGAAGCCGAGATCGACAAGCTCCTAGCTGCCGGTTTCATTGAAGAGGTCTCCTACTCAGAATGGCTGGCCAACGTTGTTCTGGTGGCGAAACAAGAAAAGGGAAAATGGAGAGTATGCGTCGATTATACCGACCTTAACAAAGCATGCCCTAAAGACAACTTCCCATTACCGAGAATTGACCAGCTCGTGGATTCAACTTCCGGCAACCAGCTGCTCAGCTTCATGGATGCTTACTCCGGCTATAATCAAATTATGATGTACGATGGCGACAAGGCGAAGACCTCTTTCATCATCGAAAGAGGGACCTACTGCTACAAGGTCATGCCCTTTGGGCTGAAGAACGCCGGAGCAACCTACCAAAGGGTCGTGAATAAAATTTTCAAGGAGCAGATCGGCAGAACCATGGAGGTGTACGTGGACGATATGCTAGTTAAAGCCCCCAAGCGGGCAGACCACCTCAAAAACCTCGCCGAGGCATTCAGCCTGCTCCGCCAATATCGCATGAAGCTGAATCCAGGAAAATGCACGTTCGGTGTATCGTCTGGCCGGTTCCTGGGGTACTTAGTGACGCAACGAGGTATCGAGGCACACCCGCGCCAAATCAAAGCCATTCTCGAGATGAAGTCACCTTCCACAGTGAAGGAAATACAAAGCCTGACGGGCAGAGCAGCGGCCATAAACAGATTCCTCTCAAAATCTATCGACAAGTGCAGACCATTCTTCAAAGCTTTGAAGAAAGGACAAAAAGACAAATGGGACGAAGAGTGCGAAGTAGCTTTCCAGAATCTAAAGACCTACCTTACTTCACCTCCCATGCTCTCAAAGCCAGTTCCTGGTGAAGACTTGTTCGTGTACCTGTTAGTGTCCAACTCGGCTGTCAGCTCAGCTCTCATTCGAGAAGAACTTGGGGCCCAACATCCGATATTCTACACGTCAAAAGCTCTCCTCGATGCAGAGACTCGCTACCCAAAATTGGAGAAACTCATTTTGGCCCTTGTGGTTTCTGCAAGAAAGCTGCGACCTTATTACCAAGCTCACCGAGTCATCGTCATGACCGAATTTCCTTTGAGGTCAATCCTCCACAGCCCTGATGCTTCTCAGCGACTCATGAAGTGGGCCATAGAGCTAAGCCAATACGACCTCCTTTACCGGCCGAAGACTGCAATAAAAGCTCAAGCCTTAGCAGACTTTGTTGCAGAATTCACGCCATCAGCCGAAGAAAAGAAGCTGGTCAGCAAAAAGAAGGAAAGTTCGAGAGCAGACAAGACCTCCACTGAACCTGACCAACCCAGAGACATGTGGCAGTTGCGCGTAGAAGGAGCGTCGAACCAGAAAGGAGCTGGAGCAGGCGTCGTCATCATCACCCCGGATGGAACCCTGCTAGAGCAAACTATCACGCTTGGCTTCCCAGCTTCAAACAACGAGGCAGAGTACGAGGCATTGCTTGCTGGCTTGCGCTTGGCGAAGGAGCTATCAATCAAAAAGTTGGCCATCTACTCAGATTCCCAGCTGATCACAAGTCAAGCCTCAGGAGAATACATGGCGAAGCACCCGAGGATGATCTTGTACCTTGACAAAGTCCAAGAGTTGTTGAAGGCATTTCCCACCTTCACCATCCAGCAAGTTCCCCGAGCAGAGAACCCGCATGCAGATGCACTGGCAAGCTTAGGATCGGCGTTGGACACCCAGCTCAGACGCTCCATCCCGGTCGAGCACCTTAACCAGCCTAGTATAGAATAGGCAGAGCAGCCGGACTTGATGCAGATCGATGAGGATCCTAGCTGGCAAGACCCCATCATTGACTACCTAGTGAATGAAAACCTGCCCGAGAACAAGTTCGAGGCCAGAAAAATCAAGCAGAAGGCTGCAAGATACTACATGAGAGGCGACATGCTTATCCGCAGATCATACTCCGGGCCTCATCTCACTTGCATCAAGTACCCGCAAACGCTCGAGGTTTTCTGCAAGATACACGACGGCGAATGTGGAAATCACGCTGGGGGCAGATCACTTGCCCAGAAGGCTCTCAGCATCGGCTATTTCTGGCCTACCATGCGCCAAGACTCCACGGAGTATGCTCGAAGATGTGATCGATGTCAACGCTACAAGCCGGTCCCTGGTCTGCCCGCTGAGGAATACCATCCGCAGAACAGTCCATGGCCATTCATGCAGTGGGCCATTGACTTGGTGGGACCTATGCCGACGGCACCTGCCAATAAAAAGATGATGATCGTTGCCACTGATTACTTCACCAAATGGATCGAGGCCATGCTTTATCTTCTACCAAGGAAGCCGATGTTGAATGGTTCATCTGGAAGAACATCATTTCCAGATTCGGTTGCCCACAATCGATAGTCACTGACAACGGTGCACAGTTCGTGGGCAGTCTTGACTACATTCACAAAGTCCAAGAGCTGTTGAGGTGGGCAATCTTAACCAAAATTGCAAGCAGATAAAGTCAACCTTGACCTGCTCGAAGAAGAACGAGAGAAGACCATTGTTCTAAATGCAGCTCACCAGCAGTAGCTCACATCTTGCTACAATAAGAAGGCCGTCCAGCAGATCGAGGATCGTGACAAGCCTTTTCGACACGTCTCCGGACATAGGCCAAACGGGCCACACTCAGCGTCATGTCCCCGACATACGCTGGCAGGCGACGAGCCTCACCTCCATTACAGACAAGCTGCTCCCCGGAGCACGAACTCAATGGAGTCTTTTCCAAACGTTATGTCCCCGACATACGCTGGCAGGCGACAAGCCTCACCTCCATTGCAGACAAGTTGCTCCCCGAAGCACAAACTCAATGAAGTCTTTTTCGAGCATTGTGTCCCTGACATACGCTCGCAGGCAACAATCCTCATCTCCATTGCAGACAAGCTGCTCTCCGGAGCACGAACTCAATGGAGTCATTTCCAAGCGTTATGTCCCCGACATACGCTAGCAGGCGATAAGCCTCACCTCCATTGCAGACAAGCTGCTCCCCGGAGCACGAACTCAATGGAGTCTTTTCCAAGCGTTATGTCCCCGACATACGCTAGCAGGCGACGAGCCTCACCTCCATTGCAGACAAGCTGCTCTCCGAAGCACGAACTCAATGGAGTCTTTTCCAAACGTTATGTCCCTGACATACGCTGGCAGGCGACAAGCCTCACCTCCATTGCAGACAAGCTGCTCCCCGGAGCACGAACTCAATGGAGTCTTTTTCGAGCATTGTGTCCCTGACATACGCTCGCAGGCAACAAGCCTCATCTCCATTGTAGACAAGCTGCTCTCCGGAGCACGAACTCAATGGAGTCTTTTCCAAGCATTATGTCCCCGACATACGCTGGCAGGCGACGAGCCTCACCTCCATTGCAGACAAGCTGCTCCCCGGAGCACGAACTTAATGGAGTCTTTTCCAAGCGTTATGTCCTCGACATACGCTGGCAGGCGACGAGCCTCACCTCCATTGCAGACAAGCTACTCCCCGGAGCACGAACTCAATGAAGTCTTTTCCAAGTGTTATGTCCCTGATATACGCTGGCATGCGACAAGCCTCACCTCCATTGCAGACAAGCTGCTCCCCGGAGCACGAACTCAATGGAGTCCTCTCCAAGCGTTATGTCCCCGACGTACGCTGGCAGGTGACAAGCCTTACGTCCATTGTAAACAAGCTACTTCACAAGTACAAACTCAATGGAGTTTCTTTCAAGTGCTATATCTCCGGACATACACTTACAAGATACCATGAGAATTGAAGTTTGAAAGACAACTGAAAATTCCATAACAAAGCGGTCAACCAGCACCATCTACTCAACGGCCTCACATGCCTGCTCCTTCGCATCTGGTCTAGCCTTATCAGCTACGCCACCTTGGGAGTTGTCTTCCTCAATTGCAGCTTCATCTGCTATATGCTCTTCAACTGCTTTTGCATCCACAACATTGCTCTGCTCACTTTGAGCAGGGGGCAGGTCAAGACAAGACTTCTCACCGTCTTCATGTTCGAGAAGACAGCAAGGAGAAGCACTATTCCTGCAGTCCAAGTATCCAGCTTGTGCGCATTAGCAGCAACCTCATTCTTGGATGCCTCCGTGGCTTCAACATGAGTGTCGAAACCTGACCAGCGGAGCTATTACCAACTTCTGGTCAGCAGTTCGTGCAACTCAAGGACTCTTTGGTCGAGCAGACGACTCTTTAGCTCTCTTGGCCGTAACTTGCAACATTGAGTCAGCTCCGCGCTTGACTGTTCGTGGCTTTGCAGACGAGTCGTGATTGCTAGACAAATGTACAGTCCTCTCAGTTTGATCCCAGGATCAGCACAAGCAACTCAAACCCTGCTTCTCAACAGCCTTCTCACATGATGAACAAGCAACTCCCATAGGGACATTCTCAGTAGACGAGACCCCCTTACGGAAGACCTGCTCCAAGAAGAATGAGGAAGCTTGGTTGAGGACTTCTCCTACTCAACTGGCAGATCATCTAGGTTCGAGCCATGCAGCTTCCGTCTTTCAACATCTTCGACTAGGGGCAGGCCACCACCTCTTTCCGATGTTCAGAACCTGGCAAGGATGTTCAAAGCTTGATGAACATTGGTCGTGTCCGGGCCGAGATCGAGCTTCTTGTGGATGTCATTTTCTGCAAGCAGGAGACAGAAGTCAGTCAGACACACAACAAAGAATTCCATGGCAACTGTAGCAGATCAAAATGATGCAACTTACCATCATAGTAGGTGAGAGGAACGAGCGGACCGTCGCCAACCTCCCCTACCCATCTGCTGCTGACTTCCAACATGTCCGTGCTCCACACATGATTGCCTTGACTCATACTGTTCCCAGTTCGTGACACAAAAAGAAGAAGGAATTGAAGCAGTTTGGATCAACCACAAATAAGCCGACCCAAACTGCCACCTACTCCAGCAGCAGGCCAGCTCGCCTCCAGCCCAGTTACAGTTGGACAACGCAAGTCAAAAGATCAAAGTGGCAAGTCAAAGACCTCCTCCACTTAGGAGCCCAAATCCAAGAAGGAAGCCCAGTTACAGCTGGACAGCCCAACAGATAATTCACATCTCCTACATGCCACCACGCGCCATGCAGAAGCTGGGGGGCATTTGTGGGAACCAATTAAATCAAAACCCTAGGTCAAATAATTCATTCCATTTGGGGATTATTTGACCAAATTGGGAATTACTCAACCTAATTGGGAGTTACTCAATTTAATTGGGGGTTACCCAATTAAATTGATAATTACCTAATTAAATTGAGATTTGATTTGATACCTACCACAATTAGGGATTTGATTTACCCTAATAAATCAAATCCCTAATTAATCAAATCAATTCCAAATATGGGAGGAATAATTCCCTTCCATCTATGGAATTATTCCTCTAAAACCCTAGTCTCCGAGACCATTATAAATACTTGGCTACGCACAAAGGTCAAGGTAAGTTTAAATTCCTACTGAAACTCTGCAGAAATTATTTCTCACAAACCCTAGCCACCACTTTCTTTCTCTCTCTTACACAAGGCTCCGGCCACCACACACGGCTCCGGCCACCCGGTTTTCCTTGAAATACCCTACCTAACTTAGGCATCGGAGGGCCTTTGGCCAACACCCCCCCGGGTGTGGTCCTTTTACTCCGATCTGTTTTGCAGGGAGAAAGAGAAGTGGAGAAGACGAAGGAATCTTAGGCGAATATTCTAGTGGGACGAAATTTGCTCCCACAATAACCAAATACTCTACTAATTGCTTCCCATTGAGCAGTACCTGGATTACTAGTGTATCTATAAAGTTTGCATACTGCAAAAGCAATACTTGACATTGTACAATGCATAGCATGCATTAAACTTCCTATTACACTAGCATACTCAAGCTGTGCAATGTACCTGCCATAATTATTAAGCGCAGTTTCATTAGGCTCGTAAGGAGTTGTTGCTTCTTTAATTTGCAAATGCTTAAATTTAAGAAGCAATTTCTTTAATTTGAAAATGCTTAAATTTAAGAAGCAATTTCTCAATATAATTTGTTCCATCAAATTTGTCTGACTTATAGACATCTTGATTGATAACCTTCATAGCCATGCTATCAGATTTGATCTCCATGACGAATAACACTTTAAGATTGTTGAGTAAAAATTGAAATATGAAGAAAGACTTTGAGGTATGATTTGAATCGTTTCCTTAAAGTGTTATTTGCCCCCACTCAATTGAGTTTGCTAATGGGCTCTTGGAAAATCACTTCCAAGATACAACAAAGTCTAGCATCAGCGAATAGCAAAAACTCGAAGAATTCCCTTAGAAATTGCTATAAGGAAATTGTATGATTGTAGAAGTGAAGAGAGAATAGGAAACTATTTAGGATTGGTTTCTGATATCTTGCTCTGTTAACAATAGGAAGTATATATAGAGTATAGAAGGCATCCATTCAATTTATCTGAAAGTGTGCAACACCACTTTCTCAAAGGACACTACCAAATATCATGTCTGTTGGTATACACCATTTCAACCAAAAGACATTAGTTGGTCTGTACCATTTAGTCAAAAGATATATTGATCAAACCAAAAGACATACTGATTAACCAATACTCTTTGCCATAGAAACTGAATCTGACTAACTCTCTCTATATTATTGAAATCTTCAACACTAATTACGCTGTTTCTCAACCTATCGACTATAAAACATGTTAACTATTCTTTCTGGTAAGTTGACTCAGCAGATTAAGAGTCATATACTGGTTATACACAAATTATGTATGCAGAATTGGTTCATTACTTCGTGTGTCCCATGTCTAGGCTGCCAGCCAAGCCTATGCAGAGAATCTCAGTTTGTCCTGTGAAAATCTCCAACAATTTTATGACAAATATAAATGACACAATTGCTCGACTCTGGATACAAATTAAACCAAGGATAAAAACCATGCAAAAGCTTGGGGTAATTTTGGGTGATGATTCACATTTTTTGTCCCTACATGGATAAAAACCATCCTAAAAGAACAGGACCTGCGTGGCTTATTTATTGGTGGGTGGATATTTTGCTGCACATGAGGTGACAAATGTGCACAGCGAGCCCACCCAACTACCTTTCATGACAAATGGATCCATAAAACTATGACCAAGTGTTGGGTGCACAGAATAATAGCCAACCCAAAAAAAACAAAACAAAACAAAACAAAACAAAAAAGGGTGTGTGTACAAGGAACACATGCTACACGTTGGCTGCTTTTTCTTTGGAAGATTTCTGTCTGAAAGGACACAAGATTATTCACCAATGAAATAAAAGACCCGAATTGGTTCTCTTTCGTGAGGAACACAATTTCTGGTCTCTTCATCATATAATAATGTGAACGTGAAATCTTTGCAAAGGTTTGCTACAATTCATTTTTGACAAAGCTGGAATTGTCATACCAGTAACCAAAGTGATGCCTTCGTCCTTGTCTGTGCTTTAACCTTACAGGAAGGGTTACAGATATTCTGATTCTTGATTTAAAAAATAAAAATATCAGGTACCGTATCCCTCTTTGCTATTCAATATTCGGTTCCATTTCTGTCATGATATTAATCAAATCAAATCAATCACTGGTAAAAACCAAAAATAAAACTCTATTTAATAAGTCATATCAAAAGAAAAGTATTGTACCAAATATGTTAAACTTATCTCATCTGTATGAACTGCATGGTGTGCCTAAGAATTGAATGCACGAAATGGTTTGCCTTTCCTTTTTCCTATTTCCCAACAACCACCGCTTGTCAAGGCCTACTTGACAGAGAAATTTTCATGAAATGAGAGTGACATTATTTTGATATTCACAATCAATATCTTTATAATACGCCTAATAATAACAAAACAATGTTAGTTTTTCTCCTATTAGCATGCCAACTATGATTCTTTGACATGTTCACAAGTCACAACAAGCATTACCAGCATTCATGGAAAACCCAAGAAAAAAATAAAGGCTGAAAATGAAATCCACATTTTGTTGTCGGCTTATATAGCCCACATGAGTAGTGACAAGCACTGATTTTGTGCTTTTATTCGATCATAATAGCAGTGAATGGCACTGATGCATAATGTTAAGTTAGCGTCAATTGCCCGTGGACAAGTGAAATTATCATAAGAGTTTATAATTTATCAACAGTTGTGCTAGTGTCTTGCGCTCAAACGCAATTCACGCTAAGCATAAATCTTTATGCCTGATGATGATAGTGTGTGGGTGTGAAGCCGGGGTGGGGCAGTCACGGTCTTTGACAGCTTCATTTGGACCCCATTGCCACTCATGTCATTTTACCAGAATCTGTTTTCTCTGCTTGGTTGCAGTCTTAATGACGCCCATGATATGACATTATTATTATCACCAAACTATTAAAGGTCATTGTTGAATGAACACTGGTTTTATGCCATCATCTGCAAGAAAGTGCAGTAAAAAATATACAGCATTTGGATTTTGTTATTAGGAGTGTGGTTGTAAATGTGAATGGTAACAATTAAAAATTGTTGGATGAGGTTTTTAGACTACGACTTAGAATAAAAGTTCCATTATTGTCTTCTCTTTTTATCATCTCTTTGAAAAATAAAAATAAAAACCTCAATAACAAAATGGGTTCTCCTAATTAACATCGGGAGGTTGACCAAAATGACCATGGTAGAGAAAAAGCATTGAACTTGTCTTGAAATGGATAAACACTTATGTGAAATGAAGATAATATTATTTTGTTATTCTCGATCAATCACGGCATGTCATATTTGATAATTTTTTCCCGTGATAATCTATGATTGACTAAAAATAGCAAAACAATGTTAATCTGTGCTATTCCCATTTCATAGGAGTTCCAATGCTAAATCACAATTTATGTTAATTTGTTCTCAGAAAGGTCATACTCCATTGTATGGTGGGGTCTTAAATCCATGATGCTATTCCAAAATGGAGAAAAAAAATGAGACGAGAAAGATATTTGTTTGTGTAAGAAGAATAGTTGGTTTTGAAACTGAGGGGACATACGTGTCTTATCTCAAGAGAAAGAAATACCACAAATCCAAATATTTTAAACTTATGGTCAAATATTTCTTTAATACCCAATTTTCACACGAACACAAGTAAATGATGCACATGTGTCACACATGTACATTTTATATCATAGTTTTGTTTGTTGTTTATTGAGAATCAGTTCAGTTGAGTTCAAGTTCAGTTGGAAAGCTATTTTGCCTGGTGGTTGGGGCAAGCTTACTTGCCACTGGCTTGGCTTGCCATCTTTTGGTTTGACGTGTATTGATCACAGCCACTATATTTGTAAGTTAATCTACATGATACACAAAATATTAAGTAGCCCAATAGTGACTGTTTTTTGAGCCATAAAAAGAAGAAGTTGGAAGAAGAATTGATTCTTTACTTGGTACTTGGAAGACTGTTTTGAGCTTTGGAGTTCTCTTTTTTGGCTCATTGTTGTTCGGCCTTTAAACCTTTAAACTGTTGAAAACTTTTATCCAAGTTCGGGCCTTCAGGTAAATTAACTAGAAATGCTATCTTCCACTCGAAGTCCAAGCTTCTTGTGCAACTCTTTATCATTTAATACTTGTTTCGTTTTTTGGCTGTTTCTTTTTCACTTTTCTCAATCTCTTGCATGTGCTTGCCTCACCAACTTGTTCATATGGTTAAATATTTTATTGGTTGGAAATTCAGATTCCTGGCTTGATTTGGTAATCATAGTAGTTGGTACACTGATAGCCGTACAAATTAGGATTTTCCAAGTGAAACCCATGTTGAAACTTCTTCTTATGGTTCCCAAGTGAGTATCAAATTCTGGAATCCAAGGTTGCCAAGCCAATATTAAACACTCTATGTGGATTTCAATTGGGTATTTACTGCAGAATGTCAGTGTTCGAGGTAACTCTTTGAATCTGAAGTATTTTCTGAGAATTTTGGGACCCATGTTGGTTTGACGTTTATTTTTTTATATTATCTTTTTATATTTATTTTTTGCAGTCTTCAATATGTCATAACTCACTTGTGGTGGTCATCTTCAACCTGCCATTCTTGACAGGTCTTTGCCATTTTGTTCAATGCAGGTGGAACTTAGTTCAAGCTGAAGAATCAACAAATTCTTTCTATACAGGCAATTGTAGACCTCTGTAGACATGGAGGTCTTGTTGATTAATAGGCCTACCCATGTTTGCAAGACAAGGGCACTACTTGCTTTGATCTTGCTCATGTGGGTGCCCATGGAAGTGATGGCTGGGACTGAAAATGCCACCCATTTGTCTACAAGGCCACGTTCTCTGAATATTGGAGCTCTGTTTACATTGAATTCAGTTATTGGAAGGGCCGCCAAACCAGCAATTTATGCAGCAATTGATGATGTTAATTCTGATCCGAGTATTCTTCCCGGGACAAAATTGGAAGTTATTCTCCATGATACAAATTGCAGTGGATTTCTTGGAACTGTTGAAGGTATTTCCTGAAACTCCCTTCTAGAGTACACATGGAATTAGAACCCGTTTCTTTCTGCGTGAACTAAGTTGCAAATTTCCTTTAATTTTGGGAGTAAAAAAACCAAACTGCTATTAATTCTTGATAAGAAAACAGGTTTTAGAGAATATATTTATTCTCAATTTGGGATGTACTTCATTTTTATCAAATTAGTGGCCTTTAATGTTGAATTTGATTTTCTGTTCTGTTGCCCTTTTGAGAGTTCAGAATTCTGGCATTGTATGCCTTTTAAAAAATCAAAACTTTGACTTGCATAATTCCAATTTTGTTGCTGCAGATTATAATGTTGATAGGATATCTTGAGTCTCTGTCTACTCTACTTCATGTTTGTACATTTTGTTGTTTAGTTCCATTTTGATGTTTTTCCTGCTTAAAACTATAGCACCGTAAAATTATTGCTAAGTAAGAATGCTAAACGATTGCAGTCTTGAAAATGCAAGTCCAAAATGAGCCATTCTGATCCTTGTTTGACGATAAGCGATATGATTTCTAAAGGTGTCCTCCATGTATATGTATTATGATCGGTAAATGACTTGTTTTGTATGATTCTTCCTGTTTTGAGTGCCATAGTTTGTAAAAGTTTCTTGATGTTCTGTTCATCCACGCCATTGATTTTATTGCTCGAATTTTATGGACGTCAATATGTCCTTGCATCGACATGAAGCTAAAGATATCTAAATTTTCTTTCTTAAAGAGCTATATATCAAATAGGACTTTCTTTAAGTTGACCCCAGGCCTGAATAATGTATAATTGGCCATCTAACCTCTTGCCAATAATATTCAACACCTTTGAGTGATAATCTACACCTTCATAATGGTGGATTAAAGTCTTGGATGAGAAAATAAAAAACCAGGATTGCAAGTATACTTGTAATCCTTGCCTTGCTTTCTCTTTTAAAACTAAAAAGTAACACTGATGTCTTTCTCCATGCAGCGTTGCAGCTGATTGAAAATGATGTGGTTGCTGCAATTGGCCCACAATCCTCTGGAATAGCTCATGTCATATCCCATGTTGTGAATGAGCTCCATGTACCGCTTCTGTCATTTGCTGCAACAGACCCCTCCCTTGCTGCTCTGCAGTACCCGTATTTTGTTCGCACCACACAGAGTGACCATTTCCAAATGTATGCAGTTGCTGATGTAGTTGAGTATTATGGATGGAGAGAAGTAATTGCAATCTTTGTGGATGATGATTGCGGCAGAAATGGGATTTCTATACTGGGTGATGCCTTAGCGAAGAAGCGTTCCAAGATCTCATACAAGGCTGCCTTATCTCCTGGAGCCTCCAATAACACAGTCAATGAGTTGTTGGTGGGAGTAAACCTCATGGAATCTCGGGTTTTTGTTGTGCATGTTAATCCTGATTCTGGTTTGACAATTTTTTCTGTTGCCAAATCTCTTGGAATGATGACCGCTGGCTATGTTTGGATTGCAACAGATTGGCTTCCTTCTCATCTGGATTCATTAGAATCACCTGGCCTTGATACAATGAATCTTGTACAAGGGGTTGTTGCTCTTCGTCATCATACCCCAGATACAGATCTCAAAAAGAGTTTTATGTCGAGATGGAAGAAACTAAAACATGAAGGGAGTTCGGGCTTCAATTCTTATGCGCTCTATGCATATGACTCTATTTGGTTAGCAGCTCGTGCTCTTGAAGTTTTTTTCAACGAAGGTGGGAAGATATCTTTCTCTGATGACCCAAAGTTGAAAGACACAAATAGAAGCACATTGCACTTAACATCACTCCGTATATTTGATGGAGGCCAACAATATCTAGAGACAATTCTTAAGATGAACTTCACAGGTGTAAGTGGTCAGATTCAGTTTGATCAGGATAAATATTTAGTTCATCCAGCATATGAAATTCTGAATATTGGCGGAACTGGGTCCCGTAGGATTGGTTATTGGTCAAATTCTACTGGTCTCTCAGTAATTGCTCCAGAGATCTTATATAAAAAGCCATTCAGTGCTAATACCACCGCTCAACTTTATAGCGTTATATGGCCTGGTGAAACTACGGCTATACCTCGGGGATGGGTATTTCCCAACAATGGGACACCTCTCAGAATTGCTGTGCCTTACCGAGTAAGTTACCAAGATTTTGTGGCTAAGGACAAGAGCCCTCCAGGGGTTAGAGGATACTGTATTGATGTCTTTGAAGCTGCTGTAAGCTTGTTGCCTTATGCTGTGCCACGCAATTACGTGCTGTATGGAAATGGAAAGAGGAATCCTGAGTACAGCAATCTTGTATTTGAGGTTGCGCAAAATGTGAGTATCTAGGTGTAAGTTTTATCTCTTTATTTAGAGGTGAACAAACTCACCTTTATATATGGTTTGTCTGATTAGGATTAAATTTAGATGCTAAATGATTTTTAACTTGTGCATGTGTATCACAGTTGTTATTCATTTCCTCTTAAGGGGCTGTCTGAAGTACATTATCAAACAATATGATGGGCTTGGCTTGGGGCTTCTGTATTGCTGTTTTGGTGTTTAAATTATGGCCAATTTTTTTATTGGGTCCTTTCCTTTTTTTCTTTTGCAGAACTTTGATGCAGCTGTTGGGGATGTTACGATTACTACTAATAGGACAAGAATAGTTGATTTTACACAGCCTTACATGGAATCAGGGCTTGTTGTTGTTGTTCCTGTCAAAGAGCAAAAAACAAGCCCTTGGGCTTTCCTGAAGCCATTTACTTATCAGATGTGGTTGGTCACTGGTGCCTTCTTCCTGTTTGTGGGAGCTGTTGTTTGGATTCTTGAGCACCGGATGAATCAAGAATTCCGTGGTCCACCGAGGAAGCAACTCATGACTATTTTTTGGTTAGTATGTTTTACATCGTTAAGGCCCCTAATCTGTTGCCTAGGAATTCACTTACTGGCATTGTTCATAAATGGAAGAGTACTTTTACTGAAACTGCTTTTGCTTTTGCTTTGCAGGTTTAGTTTCTCAACAATGTTTTTCTCACACAGTATGTTTTTCATGCTTAATCTTCCTTTGGTATCATGAAGGTAATTCGCATTATTAACTCCTAACATCCTTTGCTACTTGGACTTGGCGCAGGAGAGAACACTGTGAGCACCCTGGGACGGCTGGTGCTGATTATATGGTTGTTTGTGGTCTTAATTATCAATTCGAGCTACACAGCTAGTTTGACATCAATCCTCACGGTGCAGCAGTTGACATCACGAATCGAAGGGATTGACAGCTTGATAGCAAGTAACGATCCAATTGGAGTTCAAGATGGGTCATTTGCATGGAAGTACTTGGTTGATGAGCTCAACATTGCGGAATCTAGACTCGTCAAGTTAAAAACCATGGAAAACTACATTGAAGCCCTTCAGTATGGACCGAAACGTGGTGGGGTAGCTGCCATTGTTGATGAGCTTCCTTACATTGAGCTGTTTATGTCCAACACCAAATGTAAATTCAGGACGGTGGGGCAGGAGTTTACAAAAAGCGGATGGGGATTTGTAAGTACCATTGTTGATTTTGATCTTAAATCACACTGCATTCCTTATTTTCCTCATGGATACCTCAGAGACAGGAAAGGTAGCATTATGCTTAAAATGTAGTCATGTGAATGAAAACAATAATTCTCATATTCAGTTTCCTTGTCTCAGGCATTCCAAAGGGATTCTCCTCTTGCTGTTGACTTGTCAACCGCCATTCTTCAACTCTCAGAGAACGGCGATCTCCAAAAGATCCATAATAAATGGCTTACGCATAACGAATGTTCTATTCAAATGAATGAAGTTGATTCAGACCGGCTATCTCTGACAAGCTTTTGGGGCCTGTTTCTTATCTGTGGCGTTGCATGCTTCCTTTCTCTTACGGTGTTCTTCTGCAGAATCCTTTGTCAATACCGCAGATTTCTCCCGGCGGCCGTGGAAGGGGATGTGGAGGATATTGGATCTGGCTCCACGAGATCTAGACCCTCAATCCGATCAGCTAGTTTCAAGAACCTCATGGACTTTGTAGATACGAAAGAAGAAAAGATCAAGCACATGCTTAAGCGAAAAGGAAGTGATAGCAAACATGATGAAGCTAGTCCTAGCTCTGATGGGCCGCTCCATTCACCCTCTTAAGGAAGATTTGCTCTCTGCATCTGGTAACCACACTGTTAATCAAAAAATTTATGTATCTATATCCTTGTGCCAAAAGTTAATTAGGTATATAGAATAACATTACATGGTTTAGAAAAACGAAAGGAAAAAAGAAATTATGAGAAGATCCTTTTGCTAGTTGTAGACCATTTTGTATTGAACAATAATGCTCCTACTCCTTATTTTAACTGATGAATGACAGAGTTCCACCAACTGTAGATGATTCCTTTTTACCATATTCAAGTGGAATTAACAGCCCTTGACCCCAACTTAACTACCTGTTCAAGTGATGTGGTGTTTTATACAAAAAGCTTGTTAATAGGAATGGAAACATTCATTATATGAGATTTTCTATTTTGTTAAGTTTCCGATGTGGGACTTTTTAAATTCTTCAATAGTTGGCAGTGGCGGACCTATTAAGGCACAAGGAGGTGCAGCTGCACCTTCCTTCGCCGGAAAAACCATTGTAGGTGCTTAAGACTGCCCCTTTGCTCAACTGGTGTACAGATTACCGTATTTCCATTTTCAACATTTAAGTAAATGTCTTTATCCTTTTACTTTCATTTATTTTTATATTACTCCATTTACTTAAGTTTATAATGTAAATAAGGAAGTATCTCCCATTTGAATTCAAATAAAAATACTAGAAAATCAAATTCCCACCAAATCAAAATATGAAAAATCGGTTTTAGTGCAAAATACGATTTAGGCTAAAAATGATGACTCATTAAGTCAATATATACTTCATATTAAAATCCTTAAAATCAAGTTTTCTTATTTGATGTGTAAGGAATAAAAGCTGCCAAAAATTATCTTGAGAAAATAATTATTCCGAAAAATCATTTTTCATACTTAGTCAATATTGCACATCTGCTAAAAAATTCTGGGTCCGCCAGTGGCAGTTGGGACCAACAAAATAGACGAACACGATATTTCAAGAAAAAATTATTATAACAACCATTTAATTGAGTGGTCAGCTGATTTTGGATTTGTAGGGGTCTTTTTGTTCCAGCAGCCTGACGAATGAGCTTGGGCTGCCGTAAGAAGAAAACGAACAAAAATTCCCTAAGTACCTGAGTTCAGAAACCAAGCTCCTAAAAGAGTTTTTGAAAGGTTTGATGAAACCTTAGAAAAACACTCTCATGTTCTTTTCACCAATAGCCAAATAAACATGATAGTTTGATTAATGGCTTAGCATGAGGAGCTTGTGGTATAGGAGCTAAGCTTTCACAAGTTTAGCAATTTGAGAGAGAAAAAGCATGGATTACTTATGTAGAACGGACGTTTAGAGTAGAGCAGAGGAAAATTAGCACGATTTCTATCCTAAGGGAAGAAGAGAAGACAAACGAAGAAGAAGATTGGGTGGCTTGAGTAAATTCTCAGATGCTTGACAAAGCTTGACCAGGCTCTAGATGGTGATTTTGCTGGGTAGGAGGAGCCCCATTTTATAGGCGCGAAGAACCTTAATTTCATCTTGGTCTTCTCCTTCCTTTTCCTTTGGCAACTCCCCACTTAATCATGTTTTGGTGAAATTCTTCTATCAAGGTGCATGGGTAAGGAACCCTTTGTGGTTCCAAGGATTTGACGCAGCTGGGCCTCCCCATAAGGATGAGGCGCCACTTGCTTTCTCTCAACGTTTTTCAAAACAGAGCTTACAACGGAAAAGAAGATGGATGAAGCTTTTGTCCGCTGGGTCTTTTTCCGACACTCATGGATTTCTGTTGGTCCCTGTCATGGCTTCCTATTTGACCATCTTGGAGTCCTAACAAGGAGGGAGCACGGCGCTAGCTTTCTACAAGTCACTGGGATGGGCTTGTGTGCAACATTGGGTTGTTGGCATATTATTTCTAATGGGTTTTCGTCAAACTGTTCGAAAAGGCTTTTGCTAATTTTGGGCATTCTATTGATGTGGGTTGGGCTTTAAGTATTATGGTAGGCCATTGGATGTTTTCCTAAAACATGGGACCATTTTCTCTTCTCTTTCATACTAACCCATGAGTTTGGGTTCTAGGAATGGACTTGAGTTTTAATGCCCCCAAGTGGCTTAAAACTTGCATTCCCCGAACCCTCAATGGGCCATGCGATTGCTTGTTCCCTTCCATACCACAACCTTCTCAGTAAGCCCCAGTTAATTTTGTGGCTGGGGCCCACTTAAGCTCGTGGCACGGCTTGGAATTAGAATAATGCCTTTTTTTGCATGATGCCTCTATTTGTGCTCGAGTTTTATTATGCCGTGATAGGCTATAATTGGGCCAAGTAACACCGAAGGGATATGTGAGCGTAGTTTTGTAATGTTGGCATGCTCTTGGCCCCTTTGTATGTGCGTGCTTGGTATGATACGTAGCTTGTAGCTTGTATTAGCGGGTCCTACAAATTCTCTTTTGTCCCGATTGAGCCTCTTTTGCGTCCTCTTATCTGTGTTGGGCCAAGAATTAATTTGGGCTTAGTCCCTTGGATTTTTGGGCCTCAACAGGATTCAAGTGATTTTTATGCAAATGTGATTTTTGAGGGAATATCTAAAAACTAAATAGTTTGGATCATTAAAATACAATGCGTGGTAGGCCTTACAAGTGGGTTTGAGGATGTCTCACCTAAAACATTGAGAATGAGTCGAAGTCTACCTTATTCATTTGAGGTTGAAATGTGTTGTATGATTATATTAGTTGTATATAATATTATTATCTTAAATGCTACGACGACCTGCCTTATGCATGGGACAAGCCACAATTGATAGTTTTATTCCATCTTGTTACTACCAAACAGTGTGACAAATAGTATATTTCATATAACAAATATGGAATACTATATGGATCACATATTTTATCAATGCAAAGCCAACCAACATTTTTTATAGCATAATTTATTAGAGAGGGAGTTTACACAAATATTCATTGGTGTTTCGGAATTTCAAACCTCTACCTATATAAATAATAAATAAATAAAAATTCATTATTCAACCTTTTTTATTTTATATAATTACATATTCACAGAACACTTTATGCAGTTAGGTTGAGTTGTAAATTAATTTTTTTTTTTTCGGTTGGAAAAGATATTTATTGAGAAATATCATAAGAGTTACGTTAGGTAAAGCTCAACCCAAACGAAAAATATTATTTAATCCAATTGAAGTCGACGTGTGAAGACAAAACAAACATGATATCAATGTCTGAAACCAATGATGGACAACGTGTAAGTGTGGCGCCCACGTTAATTTAGGCTTGGAGGGAGGGAGCGGGGAGGCTCATTATCCTTATAATCCTTTTTTAGAATGCTGCTATTTCCACCCACCTGTCTTATTTTCCCACCCACCTTATCTTCCCACCCACCATATAAATTTTCAAAAACACAATCCTATTTTTACACCCACCAATATTCCTAAAATACCCTTTTAATTATGACTTCATTTCCTCTCTCCTTTATTCTCTCTGCTCATGTCTTCTCTCTCTCTGACGGCCCACACATCTCTCTCTCATTTTTGCCCTATCTTATTTTCCATCTCTCACACTCCATCTCCATCTCTGTCTCTGTCTCTTATGACGTATCTTTAATTGGGACGAACTCCCCAACCCCTATGTCATATATTATATCCTTTTTCTGTAGGGCTTTGCAAGTTTAGCTTTTCAACTCTGTTCTTTTCCCAGAGTAAGTTTACTACATAGCGCTTTAGTTCTGTATCCATGCTACTTGACTTATACATACATAGGGAAACTTGTATTATGCACCAATATTACAAATATAACTGGTTCTTAGTATCTTAGTCTTTTGTAACATATACAGGAGAAGAAACTGGCAGCTTTCTTGGTCGCTTTGTGCTCATCATATGGTTATTTTTTTTTTCCTCTTTCTTTTTCCTTTAGTCCTTTTAAGTCATTTTACAATAGGGTTAAATTTGTCTTGAAAAGTTTAAAGATAAGGTGGGTGGAAAAATAGGACAGGTGGGTGGAAATAGCAGCACTCCTTTTTTATTACAACTTAATTAGACACGTGGATCAAACTAATTTGCATTTGGCTTCTTTATTGATTAGTTGGTCCAAGCATATCTATGGCTCGGGGCTTAGATGATTTTGAGAGGGGGGGAGAGGAAGTGTGGTTGGCTTGGTGATGGCTTGGTGGGTTGTGGGGTTGTGCTGGTGTGGGTGGTGCAATAAGGAAGATGGTGGTTGCTGGACAAAGGGTGGTGGTGTACTGCTTGCTTAACCTTTAAAAAATAAAAATAAATAATCTGTTGTTTTGTTTTTTTAATCTTTTATTTTTTTTGTTTTCATTTTCTTTTGTTAATTTACTAAAATTTTGATTTGGGTACGATTTTTTTAATACAAATTTATAAATAAATCCAATCATAGACATGAATTTATAAAAAAACCTAATACTGTTTAAAACATAGAAACACACTCAAAATTAACCCAAAAATCAACAATTGTATATTTTTTGGGTGTGTTTATAAATGGGTTTTGAGTATGTTTAATAAATGGGTTTTGGGTGTGTTTCTAAAGTGTTTTTCATGTTGGATTTTTTTATAATTTCAGACCCTATTTTGGGTGTATTAATGAAACTCCTTTTTTTTTAAATTAAATTAAATTTATTTTATTTTTAAAGCATAGAGAAGAAAGATTTTTATTTATTAATTTTTCTAATTTTTCAATATATTTTTTAATTAAATAAATAATTACATTATTTTATATTTAATTCAATTTAAATAAAAAAATGAGTCATTCACATGACACATCATCACTTGTGATAAAAAGACTAAAATATCACTGCCACGTCATGAAAACTGACAGAGTTATTAATGGAGATAACGGTTAGGGGTAAAGTGGAATACAAAATCACGGTCAAGGGGGTTAAGTGGGCTACTTTAACTTTAGAGGGGGTAAAGTGAGATTTGACCGAAGTTTCAGGGGGTACTACAGTAAATAAGTTTTTTTTAGGTTATCTTTTTAGATTTATTTTTTGCAGCCTTCAATATGTGATAACTCACTTGTGGTCATCTTCAATCTGCCATTCTTGACAGGTCTTAGCCATTTTGTTCAATGCGGGTGGAACTTATTAGTTCAAGCTGAAGAATCAACAAGTTCTTTCTATACAGGCAATTGTAGACCTCTGTAGACATGGAGGTCTTGTCGATTAGCAGGCCTACCCATGCATGCAAGACAAGGGCACTACTTGCTTTTATCTTGCTCATGTGGGTGCCCATGGAAGTGATGGCTAGGACTGAAAATGCCACCCATTTGTCTACAAGGCCAAGTTCTCTGAATATTGGAGCTCTGTTTACATTGAATTCAGTTATTGGAAGGGCCGCCAAACCAGCAATTTATGCAGCAATTGATGATGTTAATTCTGATCCGAGTATTCTTCCCGGGACAAAATTGGAAGTTATTCTCCATAATACAAATTGCAGTGTATTTCTTGGAACTATTGAAGGTATTTCCTGAAACTCCCTTCTAGAGTACACATGGAATTAGAACCCGTTTCGAGTTGGATTGTAAAAATAGTGAAGACTTATATTTAGTTGTGTTGGACTAAAAAATAATTATGTTATGAAAGCTTTTTATGTTTTCAGTTTTTTTTTTCCAGCCTTTTCTTCTTCTTTTCTTTCTTTTGTCTCTCTCTTTTTTCTTTTTGTTATCATTTTCTTCTTCTTTTTTCCTTCCTATTTCATTTAAAAATATATTTTTTTCTTCTCTCTTGAAACCTCCTACCTACCTCTCTTTTTCCACTGTGACCACCCCAGAAAAAAAAAAAAAAAAAAAACCCTCTCTTTTTCCAACAAAAAAACCCCCAAACCATTCAAAAACACTTTTTCTTCCTTCATCTCTCGAAACCACCATATTTCTCCAGACTAACCCAAAACCTTCATCTCCTTGCTGCAGAAAAAATAAGGAAGCTTGCTTCCTTGGCCTCCCTAGTTTTGATTTAGGGTCTTTCAACTGGCCTTTGGGCTAGCTAGATCTGCTTCCTCATCCCCTTCTATTGTTGGAGGTCTTTATTGGCAGAGACTTGCTAGATGACAGAGCCAACTCATTGATTTGAGCTCTTTCTCTGTCTCTTGAATTCCACCAGGAAAGCTTTTCCTCCTTCCCTTTCAATTTGGCCAATGGTTCAATCATATTATTGGATATTGAACATTTTGGTTTTGTTGGTTTCCTCAGTTTATGTTTATATATCAATCTGCCTTTTGACTAGCCCGAGCCAACTTGGAGCGGCAAATAAAGCTAATTGAGACTCATCAGCAAGTTTCGATTGGAACTGTGGTGGTGGAGTTTTGATTCAAGCAGTTCGGACTCGCGTGTTCAAAATACCGCATTTCGGCATCGCTATGTTAGACAAGCGAGTCCTGGGTTTTTTACACTGTTGGACTATACAATCCCACTTAAGTTAATCCCCTTCTTTACCAAACATGGGTTTTAAGTATTATATAGCACAGTCCAATCCAGTGAAGTATAGTGAGGCATACCAAACATGCCCTAAAATTATTGCTAACTAAGAATGCTAAACGATTGCAGTCTTGAAAATGCAAGTCCAACATAAGCTATTCTGATCCTTGTTTGACGATAAGTGATATGATTTCTAAAGGTGTCCTCCATGTATATGTATTATGATTGGTAAATGACTTGTTTTGCATGATTCTTCCTGTTTGAGTGCCATAGTTTGTAAAAGTTTCTTGATGTTCTGTTCATCCACGCCATTGATTTTATTGCTCGAATTTTATGGACGTCAATATGTCCTTGCATCGACATGAAGCTAAAGATATCTAAATATTCTTTCTTAAAGAGCTATATATCAAATAGGACTTTCTTTAAGTTGACCCCAGGCCTGAATAATGCATAATTGGCCATCTAACGTCTTGCAATAATATTCAACACCTTTGAGTGATAATCTACACCTTCATAATGGTGGATTAAAGTCTTGGATGAGAAAATAAAAAACCAGGATTGCAAGTATACTTGTAATCCTTGCCTTGCTTTCTCTTTTAAAACTAAAAAGTAACACTGATGTCTTTCTCCATGCAGCGTTGCAGCTGATTGAAAATGATGTGGTTGCTGCAATTGGCCCACAATCCTCTGGAGCAGCTCATGTCATATCCCATGTTGTGAATGAGCTCCATGTACCGCTTCTGTCATTTTCTGCAACAGACCCCTCCCTTGCTGCTCTGCAGTACCCGTATTTTGTTCGCACCACACAGAGTGACCATTTCCAAATGTATGCAGTTGCTGATGTAGTTGAGCATTATGGATGGGGAGAAGTAATTGCAATCTTTGTGGATGATGATTACGGCAGAAATGGGATTTCTATACTGGGTGATGCCTTAGCGAAGAAGCGTTCCAAGATCTCATACAAGGCTGCCTTCCCTCCTGGAGCCTCCAATAACACAATCAATGAGTTGTTGGTGGGAGTAAACCTCATGGAATCTCGGGTTTTTGTTGTGCATGTTAATCCTGATTCTGGTTTGACAATTTTTTCTGTTGCCAAGTCTCTTGGAATGATGACCGCTGGCTATGTTTGGATTGCAACAGATTGGCTTCCTTCTCATCTAGATTCATTAGAATCACCTGGCCTTGATACAATGAATCTTGTACAAGGGGTTGTTGCTCTTCGTCATCATACCCCAGATACAGATCTCAAAAAGAGTTTTATGTCGAGATGGAAGAAACTAAAACATGAAGGGAGTTCGGGCTTCAATTCTTATGCGCTCTATGCATATGACTCTATTTGGTTAGCAGCTCGTGCTCTTGAAGTTTTTTTCAACGAAGGTGGGAAGATATCTTTCTCTGATGACCCAAAGTTGAAAGACACAAATAGAAGCTCATTGCACTTAACATCACTCCGTATATTTGATGGAGGCCAACAATATCTACAGACAATTCTTAAGATGAACTTCACAGGTGTAAGTGGTCAGATTCAGTTTGATCAGGATAAATATTTACTTCATCCAGCATATGAAATTCTGAATATTGGCGGAACTGGGTCCCGTAGGATTGGTTATTGGTCAAATTCTACTGGTCTCTCAGTAATTGCTCCAGAGATCTTATATAAAAAGCCATTCAGTGCTAATACCACCGCTCAACTTTATAGCGTTATATGGCCTGGTGAAACTACGGCTACACCTCGGGGATGGGTATTTCCCAACAATGGGGCACCTCTCAGAATTGCTGTGCCTTACCGAGTAGGTTACCAAGATTTTGTGGCCAAGGATAAGAGCCCTCCAGGGGTTAGAGGATACTGTATTGATGTCTTTGAAGCTGCTGTAAGCTTGTTGCCTTATGCCGTGCCACACAATTACGTGTTGTATGGAAATGGAAAGAGGAATCCTGAGTACATCAATCTTTTATTTGAGGTTGCGCAAAATGTGAGTATCTAGGTGTAAGTTTTATCTCTTTATTTAGAGGTGAACAAACTCACCTTTATATATGGTTTGTCTGATTAGGATTAAATTTAGATGCTAAATGATTTTTAACTTGTGCATGTGTATCACAGTTGTTATTCATTTCCTCTTAAGGGGCTGTCTGAAATACATTATCAAACAATATGATGGGCTTGGCTTGGGGCTTCTGTATTGCTGTTTTGGTGTTTAAATTATGGCCAATTTTTTTTATTGGGTCCTTTCCTTTTTTCTTTTGCAGAACTTTGATGCAGCTGTTGGGGATCTTACGATTACTACTGATAGGACAAGAGATGTTTACACAGCCTTACATGGAATCAGGGTTTTGTTGTTGTTCCTGTCAAAGAGCAAAAAACACTTGGGCTTTCCTGAAGCATTTACTTATCAGATGTGGTTGGTCACTGGTGCCTTCTTCCTGTTTGTGGGAGCTGTTGTTTGGATTCTTGAGCACCGGATGAATCAAGAATTCCGTGGTCCACCGAGGAAGCAACTCATGACTATTTTTTGGTTAGTATGTTTTACATCGTTAAGGCCCCTAATCTGTTGCCTAGGAATTCACTTACTGGCATTGTTTCATAAATGGAAGAGTACTTTTACTGAAACTGCTTTTGCTTTTGCTTTGCAGGTTTAGTTTCTCAACAATGTTTTTCTCACACAGTATGTTTTTCATGCTTAATCTTCCTTTGGTATCATGAAGGTAATTCGCATTATTAACTCCTAACATCCTTTGCTACTTGGACTTTGCGCAGGAGAGAACACTGTGAGCACCCTGGGACGGCTGGTGCTGATTATATGGTTGTTTGTGGTCTTAATTATCACTTCGAGCTACACAGCTAGTTTGACATCAATCCTCACGGTGCAGCAGTTGACATCACGAATCGAAGGGATTGACAGCTTGATAGCAAGTAACGATCCAATTGGAGTTCAAGATGGGTCATTTGCATGGAAGTACTTGGTTGATGAGCTCAAAATTGCTGAAGCTAGACTCGTCAAGTTAAAAAATATGGAAAACTACATTGAAGCCCTTCAGTATGGACCGAAACGTGGTGGGGTAGCTGCCATTGTTGATGAGCTTCCTTATATTGAGCTGTTTATGTCCAACACCAAATGTAAATTCAGGACGGTGGGGCAGGAGTTTACAAAAAGCGGATGGGGATTTGTAAGTACCATTGTTGATTTTGATCTTAAATCACACTGCATTCCTTATTTTCCTCATGGATACCTCAGAGACAGGAAAGGTAGCATTATGCTTAAAATGTATTCATGTGAATGAAAACAATAATTCTCATATTCAGTTTCATTGTCTCAGGCATTCCAAAGGGATTCTCCTCTTGCTGTTGACTTGTCAACCGCCATTCTTCAACTCTCAGAGAACGGCGATCTCCAAAAGATCCATAACAAATGGTTTACGCATAACGAATGTTCTATTCAAATGAATGAAGTTGATTCAGACCGGCTATCTCTGACAAGCTTTTGGGGCCTGTTTCTTATCTGTGGCGTTGCATGCTTCCTTTCTCTTACGGTGTTCTTCTGCAGAATCCTTTGTCAATACCGCAGATTTCTCCCGGCGGCCGTGGAAGGGGATGTGGAGGATATTGGATCTGGCTCCACGAGATCTAGACCCTCAATCCGATCAGCTACTTTCAAGAACCTCATGGACTTTGTAGATACGAAAGAAGAAAAGATCAAGCACATGCTTAAGGGAAAAGGACGTGATAGCAAACATGATGAAGCTAGTCCTAGCTCTGATGTGCCGCTTCATTCACCCTCTTAAGGAAGATTTGCTCTCTGCATTCAGCTGGTAACCACATTGTTAAGAGCATCTCCAACCGATATGTCAAAAGTGCCACATAGGTATTTAACGGCTATAAATAACATCTCACACCACTCCAACCGAACTGTCAAAGCTGATGTGGAATGAAGGCTGGAGGTTCAGCTGTTATTTTTGACATCTCAAAAGCAAGATGTCAAATAAATATTTTATTATTTTTTTAAACAGCTGGCTTCTACTTTCATTTATTATTTTTCTTTTTTCTTTTGTTTCATTCTTTCTCTTTCCAGTTTATTTCCTACCGTTGAACAATTGTTTTTAAACACACGACCAGTTCTTCCTATCGTACATGTATTTGTTTATCACATCTTTCATTTTCTTCAAAAAGCTATATATATATATATAAAGAACTTGTGCTGAAACACAATTCTTCTTTTATACCAAAAAAATTTCTTTTCTTTTACAGTGAATTGTGAAGAACCCCAACATGTCTCATCATTTTTCAGATTCATCTTCTGATTCGACAGATGAGTACTTTTGGGATCTTGTTGATTCAAAGTCTGATGAAGAACTAGAAATGTTGGAAGTGGTTGCTTTGCAAAAGGAACAAGAGAATATGGAAGGAGAAACGAGTAAACATCGTGGTGCTGTCCAAGGTCATGCATATATACTCAAACAAATGGAGTTCGAGACGAAAATTATGTCTATTGATACATCTGGAATGTGTGATGAGGAAAGACTATATTATACTCAACTTAGAATGAAAATTCTTCGAGGTGATGGATTGTGAATTATATTTCAATGAATTCATTATCTTGTAGTATTTTTTTTCTTTTTCAATTAATTGATTGTCTTTTAGTATTTTCTTTTCTTTTTAATTAAAAATATAAAAATTATAAATCAACACTGAAATGTAATAAAATAATAATTTAATTTGACATATCGGGTGGAGTGTAAAACTGTGTAAATGTCAAATTGCCACGTCAGCCATCAAATTTAAATTTGATGTTTGGAATTTGACATCTCCCTTGGAGATGCTCTAATAAAAAAATGAGATTTTCTATTTAAACCCTACACTTCTCTTTGTTCACCCCAATACTTAAATTATTAAGCTGTAAGTTTTATTATTGTGTAAAAAGACAAAAAAGGTCATCCAACTTAATAATTTACTAGTATATTTATACACCATTTTGTATTGAACAATAATGCTCCTACTCCTTATTTGAACTGATGAATGACAGAGTTCCACCTATTGTAGATGATTCCTTTTTACCATATTCAAGTGGAATTAACAGCCCTTGACCCCAACTTAACTACCTGTTCAAGTGATGTGGTGTTTTATACAAAAAGCTTGTTAATAGGAATAGAACCATTCATTATATGAGATTTTCTATTTTGTTAAGTTTTCGATGTGAGTCTTTTTGAATTCTTCAACAGTTGGGACCAACAAAATAGACGAACACGGTATTTCAAGAAAAGATTATTATAACAACCATCTAATTGAGTGATTAGCTGATTTTGGATTCAAGTGATTTTTTTGCAGATGAAATTTTTAAGGAAATATCTAAACACTAGATAATTTGGATTATTGAAATACAATACGTGATCCTTACAAGTGAGTTTGAGGATGTCTCACCTAAAACATTGAGAATGAGTCGAAGTCTACCTTATTCATTTGAGGTTGAAATGTGTTGTATGATTATATTAGTTGTATATAATATTATTATCTTAAATGCTACGACGACCTGCCTTATGCATGGGACAAGCCACAATTGATAGTTTTATTCCATCTCGTTACTACCAAACAGTGTGACAAATAGTATATTTCAAATAACAAATATGGAATACTATATGGATCACATATTTTATCAATGCAAAGCCAACCAACAATTTTTTTTGTTTTTTTAGCATAATTCATTAGAGAGGGGTTTACACAAATATTCATTGGTGTTTCAGGATTTCAAACCTCTACCTATATAAATAAAAATAAAAAAAACTCATCCAACTGAGAGCTATACCCAATTCAACCTTTTTTTATTTTATATAATTACATATTCACAGAACACTTTGGCCCCGTTTAGTTCACGGAATGAATTTGAGGGGAAATCATTTCTCATGTCATTTCCCAAGGAATGAGAATGAAAGATTCATTTCCTACGTTTGGTAATATCGGGAAAGTAACCGGGAGATTTCACTTTGTTTCCTTTCCCATGTTTGTTTTGAGTAGGAATGGAAAACAAAGTTTGTATAATTTTCCAATTATACCCATATTAAATCAAATAAAAAAAGAATGCATTTAATGATACGTTGTAATCATAAATTGTTTATAGGGACAAAATAGTCATGAAAATTGTGCATTGAATGTTGGCTCATTTTCCCAAACTTTCCCATGAGGAGGGAAAACAAAAACCAAGTTAAAAGGAGGGTTTCACTTTCCCCCTACTTTCCCATGTGCCAGACAACCATTTCCCATGCATGTACTTACCAAACATGGGAAAACAATTGAATTTCCATTCTCAAGCCTCTTTTCTCATGAACCAAACGGGACTTTTATGCAGTTAGGCTGAGTTGTAAATTAAATTTTTTTTTTTCGGTTGGAAAAGATATTTATTGAGAAATATCATAAGAGTTACGTTAGGTAAAGCTCAACCCAAACGAAAAAAAAAATTATTTAATCCAATTGAAGTCGACGTGTGAAGACAAAACAAACATGATATCAATGTATGAAACCATTGATGGACAATGTGTATGTGTCGCGCCCACGTTAATTTAGACTTGGAGTGAGGGAGCGTGGAGGCTCATTATCCTCATAATCCTTTTTTATTACTACTTAATTAGACACGTGGATCAAACTGATTTGCATTTGGCTTCTTTATTGATTATAACTTTAGTTCAAATTAGTTGGTCCAAGCATATCTATGTGTCATTCATATGATTGAAGCTATGCCTTGGAAATATTCTAGAATGGTCGGTTACTAAACTACATAATTATCCAAAATCGCATTAGGTGCGTAATTTACAAGAAAGAAAAACAGAATTCGGTGCAAAGCAACAACTGTTTGGTGTTAATCAAACATCACCCCACACACGCAAACCAACCGAAGTAAAACCTGAAGAAATTGAATTTCTCCTCAGATATTTCCCATTTTAGATATATGTGTTTTTTTCCGTCAGTACAACCGAAATTACAAGGAGGATGATTTCTCACACGCACAAATAAGATGTTATGGAAATTCAACTTGTTTTTAGTAACTAAGAAAGGAAATTTCCCATGCAATGTCTTAATATGAACTTTTTCAGTGAAATTAACGAAATAAACGAATTCACAAGAAAACTTATTTGTGTAACGATAAATTCATGTCAGCATATAACGCGGTACTACTGTCACACAAGATCATCACACACCACTTATATAAAACCCGAAAATACGTGTCGCAATGAAAGACGGCAATCAGGAGTAATTGGTCTACACTATCACCGGTCAACTGTCCCGTTAAAGTAGTCACATTGATAGCAAAAGGTAGTTGTAACTGAAAAAGAAGCGAAAAAGCAAAAGAAAAAAAGAAAAAGAAATTGAAAACACAATGGAAAGCATATTCTAAAAATACCCACAAGTAATGAAAATATGAGAGCAACAGAAGTAGCTTTTCATTTTCCATGGCCTTTACAGAACAAGAGCCTTTCACTTGCTGTTGAGGCCATCCCCCCCCTACCTTCACCATAACCATAACCATCCGTTTAAAGAAACCAAAAAAAATTCAGCTTCACGATTGATTGACTGTTGTTCAAGCTTTCTAGCTTTGCCGATCGATCATTTATATATTTATCTATAGTCGAGAGATTAAGAAAATGGTGCACCACCACTTCACCCTCAGGCGAAGAGTTAAACGCCGCGTTACGTTGCTCCGCCGCTGCATTAAACGTGTCGTGGATCGGCTGCTCATGTCTTGCCTAGGAAAGCCGGTCCGGTACCGGGTGTTGCCAGTTTCCGCCGTTATGACCCCGAATCAAACCCCTTCTTCCACTTTCGCGCCGTCATCGTCATCGTCGCCGAAATCAAGGGAGCTCCTCTGTCGTCCTCACCATCAAAACAAGAGTACTAGCCGTCGTCAAAACCCTGAATCCAAGGACGATTTGGTAGCCTTGAAGATTAGCCTCTTGGGGGACAGCCAAATTGGAAAGACTAGCTTTTTGGTAATTAATTTACCAAACTTGGTATACGTACATGGTACGAACTCGTATATCATACAAACACATATACAAAAATATGTGTTAATGTGTCTCGATATACAATTTCGTACCATGTGACGTTCTCATTCTTCTTTTTAATTTTCATGTGCTAATTAGATTTGGTTGATCAGGTAAAGTATGTAGGGGATGATGAGAAGGAAGGAGGAGAGACAGAGGCGACAGGATTAAATTTGATGGACAAGACATTGATGGTCAGCGGTGCGCGTATTTCCTATAGTATTTGGGAAGTTGGAGGTATACAAATATTAATTGTAATCTCATGATTTTTTTTCGTTTATTTACGATTTAATTTTTGAGTTAGTTTACATAAATATGTTTTAATTTTTGGTGCAGGTGATTTAAAATCCCAGGATAATATTCCGGTTGCTTGCAAGGACTCTGTAGCTATTTTGTTCATGTTTGATTTAACAAGCCGGTGTACGCTAAATAGGTGTGTTTGATGTTTCATTAGACTAATGTTGTTTCGATTAGCATTCTTAATCCTTTCGATAATTACAAACGAACAAAAGTCTGAGGAATTTAATTTCTGGGATTGCAGTGTCATAACATGGTATCACCAAGCAAGGAAATGGAATCAGGTAACTTTTCCACATAAAATGCATCGAATTTTCATCAAAGTTATGTTTTTATAATGATTACACCGTATGTTAATCTTGTTTTATGGTTGTTTTGCAGGCTGCAATCCCAATATTAATTGGAACCAAGTTTGATGATTTCATCCAACTCCCCATTGATTTGCAATGGACAATTGCAAGTCAGGTAAGGTTATATGCTTTTAATAAACAAAATACCAATAGCATAATTTTACTCTTCTCCATTCTTGGCCCTAGTTATATATATTTTTTTCGTTTGAGAGAAACTCGACGGTACAAGGAAAAAGCCCTACTCATGTTTAGGAATTCTGAATCCACTTAATCGTTTATACATGTGTTTAGTGAAAGAATATCAAATTATTAGGTGCCTAAGCTAACTAGTAGGATGAGCTTAAAGTAATCTTTCTAGAATAATAAACACTGACAAAAAGAGATCACGAGAATTTGGAGACATCCAGGTCAAATGCTCAACAGAAAATGGAAGCTAGAAGAGCCTTCTATTCAAGTTCAATCTGGGGTGGGGCATGAACACTAACCAACCAATTCAAAACTTCACGGAAAATTTTCAATGCAAAACTTAAATTGAACCACGGGTGGGCCAAGAAATCCTTTGAAAGAGTTTACTCTCCTCACAACTACTCTGTTAAAATATAGGCTCCTCCCCTGGTCCCCCCGTTCACAATTCATCAAGATTTCACCTACTTTTGATTCAAAAACAATGCATTCAATACCCACTCATTTTAAGGAGAGTACGGAGTTTGAGTTGTGATATGGTCAGTCGTCCACGATCGCGTGGATGATTTATGACAGTTGATATTAGACTCATAATGCATCGATTGACAGTAACATTCTTCTTTTTTGTTTAACACGAAACCACTTCATCATCCAATGCATAACATCATTTGAGCAATTTGTGCTCCAGTTTAAGGATTTCAATTGGGAAAGCAAAATTATATTGAAGCTGAAGTTTGATATCTATGTCTAACTCTATGTGCAGGCAAGAGCATATGCAAAGGCCCTCAACGCAACACTTTTCTTTTCGAGTGCAACTTACAACATAAACGTGAACAAAATCTTCAAATTCATAACGGCCAAGCTCTTCGACTTGCCGTGGACCGTGGAGCGCAATCTCACTGTTGGAGAGCCTATTATTGATTTCTAGGGTTGTATTTCGTAAATAGGAGGATCTCTCTTATCTCTCTAACCCCAAAAGAAGATACAAACAGTCAAACAGGTCGGTTCCTGCAGGCTGGGAGTTGTCATAGTCGTCGTCAGTCTGATAACAATTTGGGTTTCGTTTTTTACATTTCATGAGTTTTCTTTTACTGGTTCTGTTTCATGACTTGGAGAACTGGAGAGGCGGACAGCCCACATCTCCATATATCAATAAAGTTTTGTTCATGAAAATTGTGGAGGGAGTTTGAAAATGAAAGAAAAGAAAAAAATCATAAGTTTTGCTACAATTTCAGTCCATATCTAATGATCATGCAAATCAAAGTCCAAAGACAGTAGTGATGCATAGTTTTCTTTAACCTACAGCAATGGCAGATAAAGCTCTCAACACGTTTGAATGGGAGATCCAGTTATAGGGAAGTGAAAAACAACCATGACACTCATGTAATAGAAGATAACATTAAGTTGGTGGTTCAAATAGAAATCAAATAAGCCGCAGAGTTCAACTGTCGGTATAGTTAGAGCATATGAAGCCGTAATCTTAGTGGTACTCCAACATTATATTATTTAGACAATAGATAACAAAAATTGGAAATTTGAGACAAGCAAACCTAAAAACGATATTGTTTACGAAGCCAAGGTGGTTTTACTCCAGTTTCACCTCTCTCGTTGGGGGATCCAGCTGCAAGTATGTATATGGCTCTGTTGGTTCCTCCCTGCAGGACAGCACAAACACTTTAGAAAGGCAGCATAAGTGGTAGTGAATGATGTAACTGATACAGGTATCACATAACATATAACTATATCTATGTAATTATATGTATAGAATGAATTGGGACAGCATTTCTTGAAGATCAATCATACCCGGGCTTGGATCGCATGCACTGCCAGAAGAGCTTAAATGGCCCTGGAACTGTCTTAAATGGGTTGCCCTCAAAACAAGCCTACACAATACACAGGCAAGATCAACTGATAAAATTGGTAGGGAACACTAGTAATGTTGAGTTCAAAACATTCAAACCACTTAATCCTCTCTGGCAGATAACCAAAATAAGAAAATATTCAAGCCTTTTAATACGACTTTGGGACAGTAGCTAAACAAGGCATCGAGAGTGGAAAGTTTTCAAAGTCACTACTAAAAAAAAAAAAATTAATCAATGCAAACTCTCCACGTCCTTTCTCTATCTGACCATCCCTTAGTATCACCAAAATCAAGCTTAAATCTAAAGACTTGATCATGGCACCTTCACATTGAAGATGAATCCTCTTCCCATTGAGCTTATTTTCCTCACTTCCACAAACCAACATCTGCAACGCCCACTCCCTAATCACTATGAGCTATGCGAGTGTTGTTTTAGATTGACTCTTAAGGAGGAAAAACATTGTGAATTATTTGGGAAAATAAGGTGAAAAAGGGTGTTCCATTTTACCATACACTATAACTTACAAATATAAGTGTTATGCTTGCATTAGAGAGCAGGTTTAATTTCAACTTTGACGGATGACCAAATTCAATTGAATTCAAATCCATCAAACGCAAGCAGGTGAAAGTGCTTGGTTAACTTCACTTCCTCATACCCAAAACCATCAAACCAATTAAACCCAAAACCCCATCTAAACATTTTAACCAATTCTTCAAAGAATTTGGTCAAGAAAAAACTGAAAAATTCCAACCCAATTCTTGAATCTCATTCTTACGACAGAAAGTTAAAGAATTTAATCAAGAACACTAACATTTGTGTATAAAAGATAGTTGAATATCTCATATAAGCATCAGAGATGTGAATTCAGAAAAGAAAAGCACACAGAGGGTTTTGTGTTACTTGGATGACGTCCTCGGCTCGGTCATTGCAGCGATGGGCCTTAGGTTCACGATGATCTCCCTCTGGCCTCCCCCATGGGCTCTCTCTCCTTGGCACTGGTCGAGTCTCGCTCATCGTGAAGGTAATGCAGTTCAACTTCAAGCTTCAGATTTTGCTCTTTCGTCCCAATTCTATAATAAACATCGATAAAACGGCGTCGTGTCGAACGTAGGAGAGTGTTTTTCTTTTCTTGGGAAAGTGCTCTCCAAATAAAAGTATCAAATAGTAAATAACACTATTACGTTAGCAAATAGTTTCTCTATTTGAAAAAAAATAAAAAAGACCTATTCTATTGACATCATCACTATGAGACCTCTTCATGTGATTTTATCTGTGCAGTCTCATTCCATGTGATTTTATTTTATAAATTCACTTCTTATTTTTTTTATTTTATAAATTGATATGCTAACTACTCTAATGTATGAGATCAAGGATCGAACTTAGTTAAAAGAGGCAGACACACTACTTTAACTAATTGTACGGGATCAAGGATCGAAATTGTTTCCTAAACTTGAGTTTATTGGTATGAAATTGACGCTACTCATCTTTAATTTCTCTTTTTTCATTTCGTTAATTTTGGAATATGAGAATGTTTTTGCCAAGTACATTCCATAACCAAACATTTCGAATGTCCCAAACATGTCACCTAATAAGAGTTGATGTCCGTGCGTGTGAGTGAGTCAAAGCGTCCCCATATAAATTTCACCCCATGTTGATATTCAACGTCCCAAGATCCTCATTTCGCTACCATTCTCATTTCTCCCTGGCTAGCTATTTTCCATTCCTCACAAACGTAGCTAGGCCAAACCTCCAAACTTCACCAACAAAAAAATGGGTGTTCTTGTCAAGCTCATTGATGCCTTGCTCTTCCTCTTGCTCCTGGCGATTGCTTTCGAAAAGCCATTGATCGAAGCACAAGCATGTCTCCCCGGCGACCTCTACCCCAACATTCTGGTGGACCTCAGGAACTGGTATGCCCGCGAGTCGGGCGACTATCTCATGACAGAGATGCCCGATTTCTATGTCGGGATCATGTGGGTTGAGCTTGTTTTTCAATGGCCTCTCGTGTTCATCAACCTTTATGGAATCTTGACTGGCAAACCTTGGTTCAACATCACGTGCTTGAGCTATGGCATCTCTCTTTTCACTTCTATGGTAATTCTTAAATCCTTTTTAATAAACATGAGATTCATATTAGAGAGATGATACATAAAATGGTGGTTAGTTAAGATAATATATGTAACGGTTTCTCGACATGTTGTATATAATAGATCGAGATTCGTGTCAATTAATTAATCTTGCACTAATTGTTATTGTTTCTCTCCATTGTCTTGAATTTTCAGGTGCCTATATTTGCAGAATTGACGGGGTCAGGAAGGGCACCTGATAAGCTCTTGACTGTGTACTTTTCTTTCTTGAGTTTAGGTGTTTTGGCCATACTGCGTGGGCTGCTACCAACCTCATCAACCAAGTCTTCTGCAACCATTGGCAAGAGACCTGCTTCCGGTAGGAAGAAGAAAGTCTAAATTTTTACTCTGCAACTCAAAAGTTCTGTGATCTTGATGATCCATCTCATTGTGAGAGCAACATTGTGATTGCCATTTGCCTAGCTTGTGTCTAGTTCAGAAGATTTATATAATTGTATGGAGGAAACATATCTGGAAAACAAAATGTTCTGATTTTTGTAGAATGGTATGTTTGCCAAGAACAATTTATGAGATGCATTATTAGAGAAGAGTTTGACTATATTATATGTGTCAAATTGTCCAACAATAATAAAAAATTTGATGAAATAAACATGCATGTTAGTGATGGATTATTAAACAAAGACCAACCTGTACAAACACGTATTCAAATATGGCAGTAGACTTCACCCAACTAGCCTCCCAACATCTCCAAGATCTAGTTTTGCAATATCACACGGAGAAACAGAGCAAAACAGAGCAAAAACAGAGCCCCAAAAGGTCAAAACAAAAATGGGTGCTTTTGTGAAGACAATCGACGTCATACTCTTTGTGATGTTTGCCGTAACGGCAGTGAACGCGGTGCTGATAGACGTCCAGTTGTGTCTGCTAGCGAGCTTCTTCCCCAAGCTCGCTGGTGGAGCTCAAAAACTGGTACGTACGTGAGTTTGACGATTATCTTGGCAAAGAGAAGCCTCATTTCTTCATTGGCCTCATCTGGGTTGAGCTCGTATTCCAGTGGCCTCTTCTGGTCGCCAACTTGTATGGGATTTGGGCTGCTAAACCCTGGTAAACTTGTGTGTTTTTTTTTTATGGCAAAAAGTCACATTTGATTCCTATAGTTTGATTTGGGCAATTAGATCCATGTAGTTTAATTTTGGAATTTTCATCCGAATTTGACAGAATTTATAACATATCCTTGAATTGGGAGGAATTTAAAACTCTAAGGATAAAATTGATAGAATTGAAATTTTAAGAACCAAAATGGTAAAACGGGAAACTACACTGATCAAAGATGACTTTTTCGCCTTTTTTTTATTTTTATTTTATGATATGTCAAATTTGTTGAGATTCTAATCAAACTGATTTTGATTAATGTTACATATTTTCTGGCTTATGGCTTGGTAAAAATTGCAGGGCGCTATACTAGCAGAGCTCATAGGGTCAGGCAAGGCATCTAATAAAATGTTAAAGTTGTACTACCCTGCTATGGGGTTTGCCCTCCTGGCCATCCTGCAGGGGGTGCTCCCTCCTCCGTCCGCCACCGCTTCTTCAACCGGTGGCAGAGGAACAACCAAAAGGGTGGGCCCACCAAAGAATAAGAAGATGATTTAGAACTCAAATCTTTCATCAATTTTCCTTTTGTCAATTCTTTTTCCCTTGAGGGACACACATTCCTGCTGCTTCTTGTTCAACCATAGTGAACTTGTAACATTGTGTGAAAGGTTTTAAACGTTGATTGATTTATATCAAACGTTTTTTTTTATTGAGAGTAGCATAAGTATTGATGAAACTCTTATCATGAATCATTGGAAGGTTTTGGGAATTGGATTCATCATCATTGTATGACAATTGCAAAGGAACAGTTTACTTAGAAAAGATGACAATCCTTGATTGAAAAAAAAAAAAAACAGACAACGATCTTATAACTCAACATAAGAATATGTATATATATATATATATATTTTTTTTTTTTTATCAGAGTAAGAACTCTCATTCATATGGAAGCAACAGTGATACAAACAGAGCTCCTCTATTGCTATAAAGTGGTCTCATTAAAAACCTTGCCATAAAAACCCCCGGTGGAGGAAATCCGGTCAAGAAAAAAGAGTACCACAGCATCACATTGCATTAAGAAAACTATCCCCATGTCTGTCTTTTTCAACATAAGAATATTGAAATACAGGTGAAGGAGATTATCATCGATGGCAGTAACATAACTCAAATCTTCTAAGTCAGACAAAAAAACAAAAACCTCAAATCTTCCAAGCAAACCGACAAAAAAGAAAAGAAACAACCAGTAGTTTTTTTTAAATCTTTTTTTTTTCTTTTTTTTCTTTTTTTCTTTTTCGGTGAAGATGCAAAACAAAATAAAAAACACACACACGCAAAAAAAGAAAGAAAGGAAAAGGCTCATCCTCTTGTATTCTGTCATGAAGACAGAAGTAGCTCAAATTTCGTTCCAGCAGTCGATCAAATCAGTCTTCCTTAGAATGTTTACGTCCACGCTCAGCAACACTTGAAAGCCTTGGGCTTCCACTCTGTCTTCATGGCCGGAGCTGCTCGTCTTCCACTTAAACCACCATTAGAAGCATTATACACAACCGACCCACCATCAAACTCAACAGCATCATCATGGCCATATACGTTCTTTACTAGCAGGCTTTCCATGAATTCCTTCTCCTCCAAGGAAACTTGAGTTTGCGGGTTTGTCGTTGAGCCTGCAGAAACCGGAAGCCACCTTTGCCACTCATTACGTCGTCGTATCATGTGACCATGCACTTCTACACGAGTTGAGCGCTGCATCAGAACATCAAGGATAAATGGTATGTTGGTGCACATTCTCTTGAGCTTGTTAAATTCAGCAACGTTGGATATCGGAACCCATCCTTTGCTATCCATCAGTGATCTCAAGAAATAATCCTTGCAAAGATTTTCATCACTGAAATAGTATTCCACTTGTTGAACAATTTTGTTCCTCAAAGTCTGCATGTTAAACTGCGGAAGACCTTGATCGAACACGAATGGTACCGGAGGAGGACCATAACAAAACCCAACACCATGATGCACAGGAATGTTGTTAAACCCTAATTGGTGATACTGAGTAGATTGCCAACTCCAGTGGCCACCACCAGAAAAATTACTTGGCTCATAATATTGCGGTTGGTAAAATACTGGGTGATGCAGAGAAGCTTGAACAGGAACATGAGGCAGATGATGTAGCGGCGGTGGTTGATGGAGGTGAGGCGAGAGGGGTGAAAAAGGCTTCGCATCAGCAGAAAGCTTTGCGGCACCGTAGGGCTTCATTGGCTTGCTTTTTGAGGTTTTTTTTGACCCCTCACAACAAGAGCAAAGACGATGGCAAAGTTGAATGCATAGCTGTGGTTTTTTATAGGTTTAGTCTTTTGCCTGATTCTTATGGGAAATCTTTTTCTATTTCCTATTAGGATTCGTTCTTAACTTTCTTTTTCACACTTTTTTTTAACCTTTCCACCACGCAACTTTGATTTCCCTTTTTTTTTTTTTTTGACCGAGTATTTCCTGTTCAAGTCAGGAGAAGATTTGACTGCACAAAACGACTCAAGTCCAAAAGAAACGACAGCAACAACAACAAAACGACTAGGCGTCTGCAATGCAACCTAACATATAAAGAAACGACACGTCGTTCATATTAGGAAATTTGACTAAGATCCCATTTTGCATACGTCTCCTTCCTCGCACACAAGGTCTCACAGAGCAAACCGAAAGCTCCATTGAAGCACAGACAGAAACATCGTAAAGTAGGAAGCAAAAATATATATAACCTCAAGAATTCAAAATGGGTGCTTTGGCGAAGCTTGTTGACGCCACACTCGTCGTCTTCTTCGTCGTAATTGCGCTTGCAGCGCCCTTAATCGACGCGCAGACATGCCTGCCTCAGAGCCTCTTCCCAAGCGTGTTGGTTGAGCTCAAGAGCTGGTACGCGAGCCAATATGGCGATTATCTCGTGGCCCAGAAGCCCCATTTCTTTGTTGGGATCGTTTGGCTCGAGCTGCTCTTTCAGTGGCCTCTTTCAATTGCCAACCTGTACGGAATTTTGGCTGCCAAGTCTTGGTTCAACACCACCTGCTTGATCTATGGCGTTTCTGTGTTCACCTCCATGGTAAAGTTTGCTTCCTTCTTTTAATACATTGTTAACTTATAATCAATTTGTTGTTTTTGTTTGGTTTTTTTAACTTGGGTTTGTTAGATCTCTTTTCTTTTTCTCGTTTTCAATTGGGCTAATTTCTTATTTTCTTGTTATATATCTTCCCAAACCAGTAAATTTTATAGGATTTTGGATAGGTTAACTGTAGTATCAAATAAGAGGGTGGTTTAATAAGTCAAGCTGTTGGTTTTAGAGTGATTAAATTCATACATCTAAAAATAAGAAGAAGCAAATTAAGTGAATAAGTGGGTGGTTGAAGGAGACACATTCGTCCTGATGCTTGTTTCAAATCCTGCAATGAGACTATATAACTTAAAAATTACAAATTGCCTGACAGAATTAGCCAGCTAAGAGAATTCTGAAAATATGTTACTTGGTTTATCTGTTAGAATCAATGAAATTCTACCAAACTGGAATAATAGCTTGTTACTCTGATTATGGCATTTGGCCAATCTGGTTGTATAGTTGGAAACCCCCGCAACTCATCCAGTATGTTATCAGATTTTATTTGGTAAACGCTCATTTTAAGCTTGCATTGGATAAGAAACGAAACACCGCCGCAGTTGTGCAGGTGAGCAATATCTTAAGGCCACATGAATATTGTTGAACTGTTAATAATTACCCCTAAACACTGCCTAACTATGAACTAATGGTGTTGAGAATTGTAATTGGGTTATGGGAGGTGGAGTTCTTCTGGTTTCTGCACCACATACAAAGTCTGTAATATTGAAATTCTGTTTCTTATTGGATTGTCTACACCTTTCTTCAAACTTTTTTTTTTCTTAACGCTTGTTTGTTTTGTGAAAATGTCAGGTTACTATATTATCAGAACTGGTTCAGTCCGGCAAGGCTTCTGATAAGCTGTTGTATATGTACTTCCCTTTTCTGGGGTTAGGTGTTTTGGCCGTACTGCGTGGGCTGCTGCCACCATCCAGCACGACTAGTTCGAGGATTGGCAAGAGACCTACATTGGGTAGGAAAAAGAAGGCTTGAGATACAACTGACTGACTAACTGAGATTTTGTAAGAGTGTGTCATATTTGTCATTGACAATTGTGTTTCAGTTTAGTGCATGCTTGATGTTCACCTCTTTAGAGATTGTATGTGAATAATCTGGTGAGTTTCTCCCTTCATCTCTTACTTCAACAAAGAGGTCAGAGTGTTCATTAGACATTGCTGGTTTTACCTTTTGTTGGGAATATCTCTGTTCTGCGCATATTTTTGTTTGAGCTGGCTGCTTGCTGCTGCTACTCTCTTGTTAGTAATTTATCAAATTCTGGAGGGGAGGTAAAATAGAGATATAACATATAACTATCTCTTAACGACGTCTTAAATCTCGTATCCAGATTGATTTCATCCTTGTATACTGAGGAGGATTAACTTAGGAACTCTTTGTCAGTAGTGTACGTCCCCTGCTGCTGTGATTATGAAGGAGCTTTATGTAAGAGTTTTCTAGGTGACCTGAAGTATCCATGTCTTTAAGGGGACCTGTTTTTAACATGCTTGTTAAAAACAGGTGAAAAGTGTAGAAACTAGAGAATAAAATTGTTTTGTAGAAACTAGAGAATAGAAATGTTCTCTTCCGTTCTTTCATTTCACACACACATATACATATAGGGGTCGTTTGGTACGGCGGACTGTCATGGACTGGATTGAATTCTGGGACTGTCTTGGATTGGCTTGGCTTGGCATACGTTGGATAACACTTGTACTACGTTTGGTGTAGATTTGATTGAACTGGGACTAAATTTTTTAATAATTTTTTTTTTTTTGAAAAGCAAGGTTTTTAAATATATATATATATATATATTTTTTTTTTTTTTACTTTTCTTCTTCTTCCTCACAACGAAAATGAAACTCCCCCTCCTCTGTTCAGTTTCTCTCCTCCCCTGCCTTCAGCTCCCCCCTCTCTTTCATCATATTCTTCTCCATTGTCTCTCTTCTCCTCTTCCTATGTCTAATTTTCTCTTTATTTATTAGTTCTATTTTTGATATCATTTATGTTTCTTTTCTGTTTTGCAATTTGTTTTTTGGATTTGCAAAGAGAAGTAGAGAAACAGAGTTGAGGAAGAGGGGCACATCGATGATGTAGTGGGTTTGTGTGTGGTGTTTTTTCTTTGAATTTCGATCGGATTATGGCTGATTAGGAACGATGATGTAGTGGCTTTGGAAGATCTGGGTTGTGGCTGGAGGAGAGAGAAAGCATTTATGGTGGGTGGGTCTGTTGGCTATTGGTGGTTGCGGCGAGTTCAGCGGGTCTGCTGGCTCTTGGCTGCTTGGGTGGTCGATGGTTGTGGCTGGTTGCTTGCGCTTGGGTGCGGAGGTGTGATAAGGAAAAGAAAGCTAGTGAAGGCTAGTCCTCCCTTTCCTCACGGGTCTCACTAAGAACACCTAAGGAGGTGTTTTTGGTAGGGCCAGTATTAACAGTCCCACTTAAAACTAAAACCAAATGAAAACAAACAAGGGATAAAAATTTGTCCAATCCAATCCAAGCTAAGAAGGTGAAACAAACGAGCCCATATAGCTTTACAAAAAGAATATTACAATAGTCTTCATGATTACAATAGACATCATGATGATGTCTCCTCGTCATGATGATGTTGCTTTGGCACTTGCTTTCATCATGGCACTTCCATCATGATGTTTGCTTTCATCATGATGCTTGCTTTCATCATGGCACTTCCATCATGATGTTTGCTTTTATCATGATGTTTTCATGTCAACACTCCCCCTCAAGTTGGTGCATAAATGTTTCGAATGCCCAACTTGTCGAGGCATGAATGAAAACTTCTATTTGATACAGCTTTTGTCAAGATGTCGGCCAATTGATCTTCACTTTTAACAAATGGAAAGTCAACAATTCCAGCATCCAACTTCTCCTTAATAAAGTGTCTATCCACTTCAACGTGTTTAGTACGATGGTGTTGAATGGGATTGTGGGCAATGCTAATGGCAGCTTTGTTATCATAATGTAGATTCATGGCCTTCTTGGATTCGCAACCCAAGTCTTTCAATAATTTTCGCAACCACATGAGTTCACACACAGCATGAGACATGCCTCTGTATTCGGCTTCAGCGCTTGACCTAGATACCACCTTTTGTTTCTTGCTATGCCATGTAACCAAATTCCCCCCAACAAAGGTGAAGTATCCATATGTGGATCTTCTATCAACAATGGACCCAGCATAATCATCATCTGTATAGGCTTGAACATCTAGATGACCATGTTTAGTAAACATCAATCCTTTTCCTGGTGCTGATTTCAAGTATCTAAGTATTCGAAGAACAGCTTCCATTTGACTTTCACTAGGGGCATGCATGAATTGACTAACCACACTAACAGCATAGGCTATATCAGGTCGTGTATGTGACAAGTAGATTAGTTTTCCAACCAACTTCTGATACCTTTCCTTATTTGTTGGAATCTGATCAAGATTTTCTCCCAATTTGTGATTTTGCTCCATTGGAGTGGCTGCTGGCTTGCAAGCAAGCATACCAGTCTCACTTAACAAATCTAGGATATACTTTCTTTGAGACAAAGAGATGTCATGCTTAGATCTTACCACCTCAATTCCAAGAAAGTATTTTAGTAACCCAAGGTTCTTCATCTCAAATTCTTGTGATTCCTTCTTCATCATTACCTGTAACAACCATATCATCCACATAAATAATCCAGGCTGGTACTTGTCCTTTCCTGTGTTTCAGAAACAGTGTATGATCAGAATTGCTTTGTTTGTACCCGAATCTTTTCATAGACAAACTGAATCTCCTAAACCAAGCCCTTGGTGATTGTTTCAGTCCATATAAAGATTTCTTCAGTTTACACACCTTACTAACATCAGTCTCCGTAGCAAACCTAGGTGGAAGATTCATATACACCTCATCTTTTAAATCACCATGTAGGAAAGCATTTTTTACATCAAATTGATGTAGCGGCCAATCTAGGTTGGCAGCCAGAGATAAAAGGACTCGAATAGTGTTAATTTTAGCTACTGGCGCAAAAGTTTCTGAGTAATCAACACCATAAATTTGAGTGTAGCCTTTTGCTACCAATCTTGCCTTGTATCTCTCAACTGATCCATCTGCTTTGTGTTTTACAGTAAACACCCATTTACAACCAACAGGTCTCTTGCCTTTAGGCAAGTCAACAAGTTCTCAGGTACAATTTTTCTGTAGTGCCTCCATCTCCTCAATCATAGCAATCTTCCACTTTGGGTCACCAAGAGCATCCTGTAAGCTACTAGGTGTAGATACAGAAGATATGTGGTTTGTAAAAGCAATATAAGTACTGGATAAACGATGGTTAGACACATAATCAGATATTGGATATTGAACAGTTTTCACTGTAGGGTAGCCAAACCTTTCTGGAGGTATCCCACGATTTTTACGGATTGGAAAACGAGGAGAATTAGAGACATCTATAGACTCATTTGGGTCATCTAGATTATCCCTAGCTGAAATATCATGGTTAACCATATTATCAGTATGTATGGAAGATGAAGGGGATTGTGGAATTACCTCAGAATGGTCTTCATGCAAAGTAGCAGGTTGATCTGGAACATGGTCAGGAAGTAGAGAATCTGTTACTCCCTCATTTCTCTTCATTCTTTGCAACTCTTTTTCATGTGTATCATGTGTATCATCATTAGGTGATGATATATATCCAATATCAGGGAACTGCTCTTCCTCTCCATCAATCTCCCCATGACGAGGAGTGATCGAAAAATAGGTCTCTTGCTCACAGAATGTAACATCCATAGAAAAAAAAAAATTCCCAGATGGAGGATAGTAATATTTGTATCCCTTTTGTGAGATAGAATAACCGACAAACACACATTTGACGGCACGGGGATCTAGTTTGTCACGACTGTGTTGGTGAACATGAACATAGCTAACACACCCAAACACTTTAGGTTGAATATGAAGAACTGAAGGAATAGAATGATACTAAGAAAGGGTCTGAATAGGTGTCTGGTACTGGAAAACCCGAGATGGTACACGATTTATAAGGTACACAGTTGTGCAAATGGCATCTCCCAAAAAACGTTTTGGAACATGCATAGCAAAGCATAAAGAACGAGCCATTTCCAAAAGATGACGATTTTTACGTTCTGCTATACCGTTCTGTTGAGGAGTATATGGACTGGAAGTTTGGTGTATGATGTCATTTTGCTCAAAAAAGGTTCTAAGTTTAGAATTCAAATATTCACCCCCATTGTCAGATCGGACTACTTGCACTGGTACATGAAACTGTGTTTGAGTCATATTATGAAAGATAGGAAAAATGGATGAGACATCACTTTTGTTTTTCAACAAATAAACCCAAGAGACACGAGTACAATCATCAATGAAGGAGACAAAGTACTTAGCACCAGCATAAGTAGGAACATGAAATGGACCCCACACATCAGAGTGAATAAGAGAGAATGGAACATGACTTCTATTGGAGCTTACAGGAAATGAAGCACGATGACTTTTTGCAAAAATACAGGTTTCACAATGAAAGTCAGACACATGAACTTTAGCAAATAAAGAGGGAAATAGAATCTGTAAATATTGAAAGGATGGGTGACCCAATCTTTTATGCCATAACCAAATTTCGGCCTCAGCCTTTTATGTACTAACTTGATAACCACTTTTTATTTGAGGATCAGGTGGTTTTGAGTCCAAGTAGTACAATCCTCCACTTTCCTTACCATGACCAATATGCTCCTTTGTCTGAAGATCCTGAAATAAACACGAGGTAGGAGAGAAAATAGCCAAATAATTGAGATTTTTAGTAATTTGACTAATAGAAAGCAAATTGTGGGAGAGAGAAGGGACATGTAAAACGGAGGACAAAGACAAGGATGAAGTTAGGGAAACGGATCTTGCTCCTAAAACCGGAGTGGAAAGACCGTTAGCAACTTTAACAGTTTTTGTATATGGATGACTGTGGGAAACAAAACAAGCATTATTATTAGTCATATGATCGGAAGCTCCTGAATCAATGATCCAGAGTTTATCACTAGCACTAAAGGGTGTGCTCATTGCTAAACCATAGTGACTTGTACCTAGATGTGGTGAGGAAGTGGAAGTAGGTTGTGCAGTCAAATTCGCAACACTCTTTTTCTTCTCTTTTTCCTTGTTTTGTTTGTCTACCCACCAGTCTGGATATCCAACCAATTCAAAACAAGTTTCCCGAGTGTGTTTTTTCTATCCACAGTGGGTACATTGGCGTGTGTCAGGCTCCTTTTGTCCTAGCCGAGGATGACCACTTCTAGGTGCAGGGCGATGTAAAGTTGTTGTCATAGCTGATCCGTCAACATGTGAGCCAGCTAACATGGTTGCTTGCCTGTTAGCTTCAGAACACACCTATGCATATGCGGCTTGCACACTCAAAAGAGGATCTTCAGCTAGAACTTGACCTTGGATTCTATCCAAATGATGGTCAAGTCCAGCCAAGAAGTCATATAATCGTTCATCCAAAATTTCCTTTGTGCGGGTAGCAATATCAGCAGAACACTTCATTTTGCTTGGTCGCAAGACATCGATTTCTTGCCAAATTAACTGTAAGGTACCATAATAATCAGATAAAGACGTACCATTTTGACAAGTTGCGAGTGCCTTACACCGAAGCTCATATAGTTTTGATGCGTCTTTACCAATAGAATAGGTCTGGGTAACAGCATCCCACACTTCTTTCGCAGTAGAAAGGCTAAGAAAAATAGCCCTTAAATTTCTGGTCATAGAATTGAGAAGCCAACACTGAACCATGGCGTTCTCTTCTTCCCAGGTAGAATACAGAACATCAGCTTCTGTTGGTATCACCTTTGTGCCAGTGATATATCCCCATTTTCCTCTTCCAAGAATATAAAGTTTGACACTACGGTACCAAGATGAGTAATTGGAACCATCCAATTTATCTGGAGTGATCTGCAATGTCATGTCATTTTGGGTGACAGAACTGGAAGTCGATTGAGAGCTCCCAATTTTATTAGAATCACCCATGGTAGAGCTGCTGAAACTGTCAGCAGTTTAGAGAGAAAAAAAAAATTTCACAGAGATCTTAATGCTCTGATACCATGTAGAAACTAGAGAATAAAATTGTTCTGTAGAAACTAAATAATAGAAATGTTCTCTTCCGTTCTTTCATATAGCTTTACAAAAAGAATATTACAATAGTCTTCATGATTACAATAGACATCATGATGATGATGTTGCTTTCATCATGGCACTTTCATTATGATGTTTGCTTTCATCATGATGCTTGCTTTCATCATGGCACTTCCATCATGATGTTTGCTTTCATCATGATGTTTTTATGTCAACAAAAAGTTCATGTCCAACATGGTTAAAAGTTTTCAATTTGACTAACTTTCACTTTTACTTGCAAGATAGCAAGTGCAGAAAGGACATCATTTGATGAGAATATTAATTGCAACCACATCTCCAAGGACTTACTGCCATGAAGCAAAGAAAAGCACAGATGGATGGCATTATGTATTGCTGCACCAGAACCCAGCAGCTTGCTTTCCTGTCTGTGCATCTATGGCATATATTAATATCTTATTAAATCTCGATATGCAATCAGAACCAAAAAAAATGAAGAGTGGTTGGGTGGGAACTCCATCATTCCCATTTATTCCAACTTCTACTTTTCTACTCTTTCATTTCCCTGCACCAACTAGGAGAGCACGATTAGTAGAAACTCATCGAGCGTTTCAGAAAGATTCGCATTTCCAGTTGTCATGGGTTCTCAAAGTGCTCACCCCAAAACAGCCTTTTTATGAGTTTCGGATAATTTTAGCTCGACAAGACATGTACCAACCAATTTGCTAGCAATCAGTGAGATCCCTTGGCAGCAATTTTATTTTACTTTATTATGTTATATAATTGATTTTTAATTATTTAAAGGTCAAAAAGTTAATTACTTTTTTATCCATGCTAAAGGTGGGCTCCACCTTGTCACGTCACCAAAAGTATCCAGTAAATGCCCATGTGTATGAAATTACAACATTCCTGCCGAATCATCAATTTTAATAGATATTTTTGAAAGGAATTTGATGATATGGGGCAACGTGGAACATCAAATCTTAATTTAAGAGACAAAATTAGTCACTTTACCTTTCAATGGGCAAAGTAAGGTTTCACTATAATTTCGGGGGATAGCCGTAAACTAACCTTAATTATCTAGATAAATTTTCTAGAATGCTTGACCTAAAATAAATAAATAAAATCAAGAATGCTGGCATAACAATCATTGGGATAAAATTTGTTGACTTTTGATTTCCTCCCCCGACAATGAAAGGACCAAGATTGATTCTATGCGTATTGTAACATATGTTAGCCAGCAAAGGGATAAAAAAACGCCTTGACGTTGTTGGTTTGTTTTAATCAACCCCTTGTATTACAAGTACAAAAATAAAAGATAATTTTTTTATCTTTGAATGGGAGTTGTTATTGGCACCAAGAAAATCTTCGGCTCTACTCAGAACATAAAAATATAAGAGAAAGATAATTTTTTCAGAATGCCAATAACAACTCTATTGAATTCGTAATGCATAGCTCAAACTAAAAGTAACTTAATAACAAAACCAGCAAATATCTAAATTCAATAAAGACACAACAGTTACAAAGAAAATTACCTAAGCAAAAGCCTTTTTTTAAAAAAAATTTCCCAAAAAGAAATCTTAAACGATCCGACATAGGAAAGCAACATCCATTGCAAAACCCTAATCCTGAATCCAAGGTTGAAGAAAAATGAAAGGAAAGTTCAAATATCCTAAAAATAAGGTCTTAAGCGCTTAATTTGCCTTTAACACTGTTCGAGGAAGTCAAATCCCGAACCCCTAATCTCTTAATTAAGTTACAAATTAAGGATCATGTAAGGTGCGCTCTTGACTTCTCTCTCTCCTCCTTGTGTATAAGCCCAAATCCCTTACCAACATCTGTGTCTGTGTTTCTCTCCTTTCACCTTCCTTCCTCCACCACAAAACACTGCAAAAAACACACAAATAATTATGAAACAGACCAAACTAAGAATTCGTTGTAACATGTATAACAAATGTAACATATGTGACATGTAATTAGTTTACCTAAAAATTAACTAAAGTTATGTCATGAAATTCATGCAGTGTCGCAAGACAATGCAGCTTTGATCCTCTCCACAGTGCAAGCAATCAGATTGTTAACTGTTGCCACCGATCCGAGAGAGAGCTTGGCGGTGGGGACAGAATCAACCAGAATCTGAAAGGCAACAGTGAGAAGGGAACCACCAGAGCCAGAATCCCCCATGCCTCCTCCATCTGGAAGGATGGCAAAGCCAGAAGGAAGAAGAGCAACATAGTCAGGGTCACTCCCATTTAGTACCACATTCATGGCAACAATGTCCACTGGAGCATAAATCACAAAAGAAGCTGTTTGGTCTGTGCAGCTCTCTTGCAGTATCAGCATGTTGCTCTGGCTTGAATTCGCACTCTGCAAAATTCAGTTCATTTTTAAAAGGGCAAGGTTAATAATTTATCAATTGTGATTAAGAGCGGAATGTGGATTAATTAAGAAAATTAAAATAATTATAACAATAAGATCAAGCTACATTTACTCGCAGTAATGACACGCAATTTCCAGTGTCGCGACCATTAGCAATGTGTGCCATTTCTTGAACAATTCCACCATTGGAAAGAATGTCCCACTGCAACCACAAGTGATAATGAAGCACAAGTAATTAGTCGAACCAATTTCTATATGTATTTCTTGAATAATTTTAGAATACTAAACTTCCATCTTGGTTTTTCTCGGATTGACCGAAAAGAAAACAAGACCACACATTTTTCTTTTTCTGAAAAAAACATGTTTCCATATTAGGAGTGATGTGAAAATCATACACATTTTCCATTTTTAGAAACATTACTTGAAATGTGCATGTGATTTCCATATATGCTAATGCTTGTCCATTAATGGTAAAACTTTGTATGCATATGCCATGTGAAGAATGAAACCAACCGTATCTTGGCATCCATATATATAGCTAGCTTTTATTGGAAAGTTGTTTTTGTATTTAAGAAGTTATAGTTATGGTTCATGTACTAGGTTTGGTACATTATTCTGAGATCTGATACATCATCCTAAGAATCGAAGGATAATTAACTCACATACCTCATTACGAGAGTTCTCATCACGGAGGAATTCAAATACCCTTTTGGGAGGAACTGGAAGCCAGAAAGATGTGGCGGCGCTGAGCACAATACCGGGAGGCCTGCCAGGGTCATCCACACTCTTTCGGGTCATCACCCGAACATCATCAGCCCCGGTCCCAGACAGCGTTGTCCATGTGTGAGTGGTTGATGCGCTTACTCCAGCACAGAAGCTTATGACCATCCTTTCAGCCAATTTTAACATGCTTTTTCTGCCTTCTTGATTTGTAATCACTAATTAATCATGCATTTAAAAAAAATAAAGCTTAATTAATGAATCCATGTGCATGCACGGCATGCTATATTAGACACATGCAATCTTTTAAGAGGACGTCTCTCGTGTTAGACAATACTACAACATAGAAGAATAGCCCCACACAAAATTTTCTCACCATATATACAGAAAAAAAATTGGTTACACTGTAAATTATATTGTTCTTACCACCAACATCACCAGTAGGGATGTTTGATGCCAGGGCACTGGCAAGACGTTCACATTGACGGTCCAAGGTAGCGACCCATCGTTTCGCCCCAAATGCGTTGCCGGAGTTAACCAGCTGCTTGTACAGATTGTGAACACCACGTTCATCCACATCGACATGCTCAACCCATGTAACCTAAAGCACCAAAAGTTTTAAAATTAAATGACAAATAATGTAATGAGTTAATGAGTTAAATTACATGATGCAAGTCAAATATGAATCAGGATTGGTATTATCATGCGGATGCCATGAATTTTCTACTATCTCTCCCTGCTTTCCTCCCTGTTTACTATGGCATCTGCACGATAATAATGTGCGGACATCCGGATGAGAGAATAACTGTATATATATATAGTGTGTTTAATTATTAATTACAGTACCTTTGAGTATCCATTTGGCATTTCTTGGATGAGACATCCAGAGGGCCTTCTTTGGCATGACCTTGGTGCAGGATTAGGGCGCAGAGTGTCCAGGGAGACATCAACCACAGCCCAAGTGCCATCAATATGCTGTTTGCAGTACCTCACATAATAACTCTCACGAGTTGGAACAAGTGGCGAGGGTACTTGAAATTCAGCCGTCATCTACCAAATCACAAATAATATATTCAATCCAAACATATAATTAACCACGACAAGATAATGTCATTAAAAATATTTAATGACAAGGGAGAAGATAATAGAATTGTGAAAGTAGATATATATTATACCACTTGCAAGGCTCCATTGTAATTTCCAGCCACTCCAGTTGACAGCACTTCCAGAGTCATAGCTCTGGATACAATCCCAGAAAACACAGTCGACCACTGATTCTAAACAAGATAAGAAGTAAAACAAAAAAATGATTAGGGTTTATGTTATTCCTCTATCTAAAGACATAATTAATATTCGTTCAATGTTGATGACACAAGTAAATAAGCTTACCACATCCATGAGAATCTCAACAAGGTTGATGTGGTTCATGATAACAACAGCGCTCTCGCGCGAAGCTTCACATTTGAAATGATTGCTTGGTTTTGGAGCAACACGAGGGAATGTTCTGATGTACTCATCTTCATTGAACACGGTGGTGTTGCCATCAAGGCTGGTCATCCACAAGGGTTCACCCATTTGAGCCATTCTGATTAGCTCTTCCATGGCTGCCACTGCAATCTCGATTATCAGTGGTTTGTCTGCCTCATTAGGTCCACTGATAGATCTCAGAAGGTCTCCACCTCCATACATCTCTCCTGCCATGCCCTGCTGACCCCCGAAGCTCCCAACCCCAAGATCAAGTGGACTGCGAGAAGGAACAGGTGAAGACAGAAGAGGGTAATTCCCGACTGGTTTGCCTACATACTTCGCAGCTATTGCTGATATACGGTCAATCTGCACAGTAAAGGAAATAAATTAACAGTCTGGCGACATCTAAGGTGCCACGTATGTGATAAAAGAACGTTACCCTTCTTCATAATGACATAATAGGTAAAATATCCATGAATAATAAATGTCATCGATATTATCTAAATTCTTTAATTTCTATACCTCTTCTCGTAATCGAGCATTTTCGAGTCTCAGATGGTGTTCGTCGAATGACATCTCTCCGATAGCTGTCGGGCCACCGCAATTGGGGCAAGAGGCACTGCCTAGGGCTTCTCTGTACCTCATGTTATCGGCACGAAGCTTTTCGTTTTCGTTACGAAGTTGTGTGTTCTCATGACGCTCGTGCTGAGTCTGTCAAAAAACATTAAAGAACAAACAAGAAAAAGTTAAGCAACTAATAAATTTAACAAAGAAAAATAAATAAAACAAAGTCGTGTATATTCCAAAACCCATTTTAATTAAGAACATGTCATGAACAAAACATTATATACCTTCATTTGGGTGCGCTTATTTTGAAACCAAAATTTCACTTGTAATGGTTCCAAACCTAATTCCCGGCTCAGTTCCTTCCTCTGCTTGTCATCTGGGTGGGGACACTCTTTGAAGAAACTAAAACCAAAAAAAAAACAGAACATTAATTCATAGTTTATTTTTTATTTTTTGAAGGACCATTATGAACTCATTAACAAGAGCTTGTTTAGGGAGATGCGAACTTAAATACTACTCACGCTTCCATTTCTTGGATCTGATGCTGAGTGTGGCGGTGGTAACGCTTCTTTTTGGGGCGAGGATCTTGGTCGTCACCCGAACCGCCCTCTGGGTTGTCGCTGCCGGATTTGGTAGCGCTGTCGAAGTCATCCTCTCGGATTCGGGCAATGTCGCTCTCGGATGTGTTTGGGGCCATGTCCAGCGGGTGCAGATGGCCAGCTTCCATCAAGTTTGGCTGGAACATATCCAGAGAGCTTTAAGATTTTGATTTTGATCCCAAGGCTTAGCAAGCTTATGGTTTCTCAATCTAAAAAAAAACAAGAAAGAAGAACGCATACACATACATTTATATATGGAAAAGGCCACTCAAAATGTACGAGAAAATGTATATGGAGCTAGCCCATGAGTTGGTCCATATTAAAATACTATTTGAAAGAAAGAAAAAAAATTGTACAAGAAAAACGCGTTGAACTTAGATCTCTGTGCCCCTGTCTGTGTAGAGAAAAGCATTACGACTTTTTTCTAATACCGAGACGGATTTTGCCACAAAAAGAAAATTTTGGACTACCTGAGGTCAAACCCGAGAACCACGATTAAATTAAAATGTTAAATTAAGTACCGTTTAGAGAGATGAAGAGGGAGAAGAAATGAAAATTTGGAAAATGGATCTGAAATCTAATTGAAATATTTTCTTGGTCCAGAAATAACTTGTTTTGGATAAAATAGCGAAATAATTGGGAAAATTTAGATCTAAATTAGCCTTGAAAAGCAAATAATTGGATATATAAATTAATATTCCAATTAGACAACAAACTCAAATTAAGCACACTGACCTGACCAAGAGTGAGTCCTGAAGATGATCCAAAGCCGCTAATATTCCCATTGCTACCAATCATAGACGGCATATTTCGTGCCGGAATCATAAGCCCGGCCGGCATAATTCAAACCCTAGAAAATGCCCAAATATAAACCTGAATTTGCAAATTTTTTAGAGGTTATAATTTCTCACACACCAATGTAGGGGGTGTTCTATTTGAGCTTGTTTTAGGTTCTGTGAGGCTGATCTGGACAAGGGGCTAATGCGAACTTTTCATGTGAAAAACAAAGAGACAAGGAGCTGACAAAATGGGGTTTTGTCTTTGCACACTCTCACACTTACTCTTAAGCCATATCTATCTGGTTTTCTTTTTGTTTTGTACGTAGGTGAAGAAATAGAGAGAAAGAATATGAAGAAATTAAGATAAGGGTTGACGATTGTTATACGGCTTTTGACGGACCAAAAATCAGTCTAAATCCAAATGAAAAAACACACATAACGCCCACGAATATCTCGGAGTATTCAACAGTAACACCCAAGTTTCCTTATGTGCTTGTCGTAACCTAGCTGCACTAACACAAACTGCCAAATAAAATTTTGAAAAAATTGTTAGATACGTTACAAATATTTGAGAACACAGAAGGGTTATCGGACAAATTAAAAGACATGAGAGTACATGCAAAATCTGAGCTGGAAAAATATGTACCAGTGTATGTATATGATGTTGGGTGCGCCTGATCAAAAGCCCTAGAAAGAGAGGGGCTTTAGATCCGGATTTGGGCTGAACTTGGTGCCGGGAAACCACTGTTTGGTGACACAAAAAGTGGTTTTCCGGCGTACGGGTTTGGTGTATTAGAGGTTTGTATTTGGTATGTAGTACTAATAGGTTTTGGAAGTTGAAGGTGAAGAAGAGGAAGGAGAAGAAGATGAAGATGAAGAGAAGTGATTCAGGAAAGGGAGAAGGCCAAGGAAGGGGAAAGGGGGGCAGAGGGAGAAAAGTATGGCAGCGAGGAGTAATTGCAGAGCGTATTGAGAGGGTGCAATTGCATTTAATGGTGGGAGAGAAAGGTGTAATTGCTATGAGAGAGAACGAGAGAGATATAGAGAGAGAGAGATAGAGATGTAGAGAGAGATAGATATAGAGAGAGCATTTTGGGGTGTGTTTAATTTTCCTCTAGAGGAGATGGTGCAATGGATGACGGCTACCAAACTCTAATTTTTTTTTTCCCAACCTATTTGCTGCCTAGTATTTGAATTTTTACTACCCATTAATTCCTGCAACTTTATAGTATTGGAATCTTTTTCAACTGTACTTATTTTTCCTACGGATAAAATCATATTCCCCATGGTGAAGAAGGGAATACAATTTTAGTGGTATGAAATTATAAGTTGTTGGTGCTCTTGGTTTTTGGTTTTTGCATGCTGTGAACTACTCAATAACGCTTGGTTTCCCATGTATTGAATCATAGAAAGTCATGAGGTATGAGGGTGAAAGAAAGTATTGATTAGATGCTAATATCAGTTGCTCATATATGAGTAGGTAATTGTGAGCCGTATGTTAATGCAAATTTTTATTTTGCAATATCAATATATGGTTGCCAGTTACTTAGTCACGTTTGGATCATTTACGTGCACATGTTAAATTCCTTGAGTTATTAAACTTGGATTGGATTGATGAAGTAATGAAAAGGTAATCCCCATCACATTAAATCGTTGTTAATTGGTTTGTCAACGTGCCTAGCATGCATTTTGATATGTAAAAAGTATTGAGATATGAGATTTGCTAGCAAGAGTCGCCTATGTATAAGTAGGTAATTGTCTATTGTAAATTAATGTTTTGATCATGCCATGAAATTTGTTAATAAACGATTGTCAATCATTCACGCACTTGTGGGTGACTTGATAAAATCCATTCACTTATTATAATTTATATGGCAATCATGAAACTGATACACAACATTAAATTATTATATATTAAGATATTCACATCCACGCTCATGTGACTATTCTTACCAACACGTGGATAGTATGCTCTGATCTACCATATTAGAATTTGATCATCCAATTCAAAATGAATTCACGTTGGGTGAGGATCAAGGACCAAGATATTTTTAAGCACTCAAGGATTTTATTTTCCAATATGAGACAAATACTCTCAACAAATTCATGTAGAAAAATCATCGAGGTAGGACGGCATGTTGATACAGAGAAAGCATTAAGATATATGAGCTTTGCTATATCATCCACATTAACAAACAATTGTCAATCACCTATGCAAAGCATCTCTAGCTAGAATAATATATTTGGGGGAACATAGTTTTCCAAATTTTCTAAACCACTTACGTATTTTTAGCTATTAAAAGGGTGAAGGGGAGCGGTAAGGGAGCTCCATGGAGGCTGGCCCCAAGTATTGGTGATTCAAGCGCACATTAGCAAAATTCATTGTTTTATTATACTTGGATTGTATTGATGAAGTAGTGATATTTGATTCACCAAATTGATGATGGGTAATGAGACAATATATAGATTAGTCCAACATGTATGATATTTATTAATCACATGCTTCATAGCCAAAAGATTATTGAAGTATGTGAGAGTAAATATGGTACAAAGAAATGGTATGTGCTAACAAAGTTTCTTGAATTTATGTTATCTAATACCAATTTACGTAATAAACAGAGAAATCTAAATTCATATCAATTAAAAGAAACACCCAATTACAAAAATTACGATTCACAAGGTAAGAAAAACATTTTAGACTAAATTTAAAAAATAAAAAGATATAATAAAATGACGTTGAAAACAACAAAATTACGACCGAATTGGCAATTAAAAACGACATTGAGACATTTTTTAAATGGAAAAACACATGAGTACAAGTTGACAGTATGGATTTTATATACAACAAAAATACGAGTATGAATTTTAGTATGAAATATTATATAAAAATCCATATAGAGTCTATTTGAAGAGAAAAATTCAAAATTAGCCACTGGTTATTTTCTAATTGGCTCTTAATGTGTAAAAATTTTATAAGAACCAATTAGAAAATGACAAATGGCTAATTTTGGAGTTTTCTTTCCAAATAAGCATAAGGTTTTTTTGTTTTCGTTTTGAGAAAGCAAAAGTCAGGCACAAGCCCGAACTAGGTGCAATTCATATGACAAGCTAGCCTTCCATAAGAAGATAATGTCCAACTAAGAAATATTTCCTCTAAAAATTATAATAAAATAAAAAAACAAAGAAATATTTCCTGAAATTTAATGAGCCAAACAATATTCATCTTTAATAATGAATTTGGTATCCAAAGTTTGGTTTGCATATAATATCAATGTCGATTATACCCATTAACACAACACAAGTGTTCCAATATATAATACACTTGGACTGTGACGTGAAGCAATGACAACAATAATGATCTTTTTCGAAATTAAGTATATGATAATGAACCCTTGGTGTACATATATATATATATATATATATATATATTTTAAGGTTGATGCCAATTAGTTTTGTATCCACTAACTATTTCTAGCCGAATAATGACACACACGAAAGAGAAACGTTCATGGTTTGACCATGGCATATTAATTAGGTCCCTTTCACTTTTACATAGCCATTAGAAAAACAAGAAAAGGTTGATTTGCACACACCGATAAACACAGAGGGCTCGTTTGGTTCACGGAATGGATTTGAGGGGAAATCATTTCCCATGTTATTTCCCAAGGAATGGGAATGAAAGATTCCTTTCCCACGTTTGGTAATGTCGGGAAAGTAACCAGGAGATTTCACTTTGTTTCCTTTCCCATGTTTGTTTTGAGTAGGAATGGAAAACAAAGTTTGTATAATTTTCCAATTATACCCATATTAAATCAAATAAAAAAAGAATACATTTAATGATACGTTGTAATTATAAATTGTTTATAGGGACAAAATAGTCATGAAAATTGTGTATTGAATGTTGGCTCATTTTCCCAAACTTTCTCATGAGGGGGAAAACAAAACCCAAGTTAAGAGGAGGGATTCACTTTCCCCCTACTTTCCCATGTGCTAGGAAACCATTTCCCATGCTTGGACTTACCAAACATGGGAAAGTAATTGAATTCCCATTCCCAAGCCTCCTTTCCCATGAACCAAACGGGGCCAGAATGCAATATGAGATTGCTGTTGTGTGATTTTTGGGCCCCTCACGTGAATAACATGGGTTTATTTATTTATTTATTTATTTTATTTTATAATATTTTAACAATAGAACAGGGGTTATGCACACTACTACGGTGTCATGAGATTTCAAACATGAGATTACTAGTATGTAAGTTAAGGTCATTTTCTACTGGATTAGACTCCGTTGACAAATAACATGATCTTTTATAATATGTTAAAATGTGAACATTTAAAACCAATTAACATGATTGAACATGCCCAATATCTTTTAAGATATTTATGTTCAACTTCCATAGAAAATTAAACGTGAAATATGTTATTGTGAAAGAAAACATAACTATTTGCAAATAAATACAACTAAGTTATATAATGCCTTGGTCTAGTGATATTTTTATTACCAATATATGTTTATATGCAACTTAATCGATAAATAAATTCAATTCCTCATTTATCCAAATAATAATAATAATAATAATAATATCATGCATGTAATCTCAGGGTTTAAATACATTTATACCACTTGTCGCACGTGAGAAGGTTGGTAGAAGTGGTACTAGTGTGATTGATTTCCATGGAATGCAGAGGACACAGAGTAACCAACCCCCTTCCCTCTCCATCTTCCTCTCCCTCTACAATCTTCTCTGGCAATAAATGAGACTGAGCAACACAGGGTCTGCATGGCAAATGCCATTTACTACGTTCATGCCTCTCTTGCATTATTGCATACCATAACCCCTTCCATCTCACATGATTTACCAACTACACCATATATTTTCATCCCATCTCAATCCTTGTAATTCTTTTTTTTACATTTAATGTTTCTTTTATTTTAATTTGGGAATTTTTATGAAAGAGCACCAAAATTCACGTAGTTGAGATAATTATTTATCACCTTGTAATAGTAAAAATACGAAATTCATAACTAACAATAATAACTCTATTTACAGTCGTCGTGAAAGGAACTGTCTGTTATTGACACTCTAAAGAAATAATTATATACTTCTGGAGACACAATTTAACCTTTAGTTAAATTATTTTTGTTCCTGTATAATCATTGATCCACAATCAAATTTCCAACTAGCTCCAAGTCCTGTGACGTCATGGTATGTATTTGAACTTTGAAAAAAAACAAAGCCACTTTTATATATCAACATCATTTGGTTGGGCTCCAAATACTACTGGCTTTGAAGTTTGAACAAAAGACAAACGCTGCGTTCCATTTGATACGAAATTAGAAACCCAGCAGCCACTCGTAGCCACCCAACTACCATACGTTAGGGAAGGAAAGGTGGGTCCCACACAAAACTGCAAGTCAAATGGCAGTGATCGGAATTCTGGAATGAGTTGATTTAGGATTTACAATAAACTTTATTTTTCTAGTGGTATGAAAGTTCAAAATAGCGGGTTTGTTACTCATTAGATTTTTGAAATTAATTTGATTACTCGGAAATCATGATAGTTGTTGCTATAAAGAGACAACTTGATTGTGCTCTTGTAGAAATGAATTTCGATTTAGAAACATGCAATCATGAATTCCTTCATATGGTTGACTATAAAGTACAGTTTTTTTAATTTAAATTTCATACTTTTCGTTGTTCATCTCAATACTTAAATCGTTAAGTTTTTATGTTTTATTATTGTGTAAAAAGATAAAAAAGTCATCCAATTTAATACTTAATCCTAGTACATCTATACACCAACCTCACACCCACCACAACTCTTCATATTAAGTTTTAGAAAAACACAAACTCCTCTATACCCTAATGTCAGATTACTCTTCTCTTTCAATCCGAGAAACCTACTACACTATAATCTTCTCTTCACAAACCCTACACTCTCATCTTCTCTTCACAAACACATTTGACAACAGTGTGTTTATCTCTTTAAGTAATGTGAGGTTGAGGTGAACTTAGAGTTGTGAGAGGCAAGATAACAGGTTATCGGGTGTGGGGTGTGGGATATGAAGTTGATGTTTTTTTTTTTTTTTTTTTTTTTTCTGCCCGGTGTGTATTTAAGGGTAGTTCGAGAAGATAATGGGTTTTTTTTTTTTATACAAGAAATTGTGAAAATTTGAATTAGAAGTTGAGGTGAACTTAGAATATGAGGTGAACAAAGAGAAGTGCGGGGTTTAAATAAGAAAACTCATAAAATATAATATTAATTAAATTTTTTGTTGGGCCATTTATAATCGTTACTGGATTATCAAAATAACCAAATCGATTTCGAGTACAATGTCATTTTTAATTAAGATTATATATATATATATAATCAGTAAGAGTTTGGTGGTACAATAAAGTTTGATTTTAGCCCTTTTAATTTAGGACATTATTTTAAATATACATATGTATACACATTGACGTTGTATCTTGTTACGACTTCTTTGTTTGAGAAACTTATTCAAATTCTAACTCATTATCTCACTTTCTTTTACCACTTGGACTTGTCTTAAAGGCCACTTGGACCTGTATTAAAGGCTTATATTGTTGAGAAGCTTAGAGACTTTATAAATTGAATGAAATAAAGTGTAGTTTTGTAGCTGAGACATTTTTTTCTCGAGAAATTCTAATATTACATTCATAATTCGACCAAAAAAGACAATAGTCACAAAAGGACCAATACAAACTAGCCACAAAGGGTCATTACAATAACAAAGCGATCTAACATCAAAATTAAGACAATATAGGGCTCATGCATTAGCGATCACTCAGGATCAAAGAAACTCTAGTATAGATATCCCAACAAAGAGTGCAAACTCAGAATAGCAAAAAAGATATAAAGTTTGAAAAAACTAATCCATAACAATACAAAGAAAACTCACGTAAGAGAGGTGAAAAGCTCTCACAAAAGAGAGGTGAAAACTCTCATAAAAAGATAGGTGAAAACTACACAGAAAACTCAAAGAGTCTCTATAACTTATTCCAAACATGAAGAAATCGCAAAATGATGGTGGTAAAGATTCAACACCAAAACACAAGTAGAAATCAAACGCTAAAACATATCTATCTGTGATGAATGGAGGAAAAAAGGTTCGCTATTCTAACGTCGTACCATTTCTTCTTCTACTTAAATCCATAAGCTGGAGAAATTATAGAATAGTACTATACTACCACCTCAGCTTATGATACTTCCATTGAAACTATGCCATGTGTCATGGTTTTATAAAAAATTTGAAATTTTTTTACAGCTGGATTTAAAACATGTGTACCATTTAGAATAAAATTAAAAAGGAAAAAAAAACTAAAAGAAAAGAAAAGAACATAGAAGACGACAAAATCCTCCTCCCACCCCAACCCAATCTGCCTACATCGCCACTGCACTGCCTCCCCTTTCTGCCCATCCCTATCTTCTTCTTCTTCTTCCTCCTCCTCCTCCTCCTCCTCTCTCTCTCTCTCTCCCTAAAACTGCAAGATCTCTTGAACTCGTGAATAAACCTGCAAGATCTCATCAGCATTGAAAAGGGTCCAATTTCATTCAATTACTACCAACAGACACCTCCCACCCCAACTTTCTTCACATATGATGTCAATTTGAAAATTAGAAGTTAACAAATTAGTGAGAAAAAGGAGAAGAAAAAAACCCCTAGTCTTGGGGTAGCCATTGAAAGGGTAAGAGGATTGAACAATGATTAAGCGATTGAAGTGCGTGAGAAAGACCACAGAGAGAGAGAGAGAGAGAGAGAGAGAGAGAGAGAGAGGAGAGAGAGAGAGAGAGAGAGAGGGAGTGGGCATCGGCCAAGAAGGCAGCACGAAGGTAGACGACGGGTCGAGGTGGGTGGTGACTCTTTTTTTCTTTTTTTTTTTGATTTTTTGATTTCTTAGTTTTATTCAAAAGATAATAATTAGACTCCAAATCCAACTGTAAAAAAAAAATTAAAATTATTATTCCTAAATAACACATGACATAATTTCAATGAAAGTATCATAAGCTGAGATGGTAGTACGGTACTATTCTATAATTTTTCCATAAGCTGTCTATTAAGAATAAAGTCCATTTTGTTTTTGACCATTTGAACCAATCCACGTTAACACCTTATCATTGGATGGTGACATCTACCCTGATTTAGCGCCAAAGAATTTCCTCCTCCTTGTTCCCACGGAAACGTTGGCCCCCTAATCCTATGGTCTACGTTTGTTGCTCCACTCATCGGACGGTCTAGGTGCTTCCCTGTCTCTTTCATCTGTCCCACTCAGATCAATCATCTTTTTTTTCTCTCTCTTTTCAGGAATTCCCTTCCTTTTTAAGCTCCCCTTTAAACCTCAGAAATGTTATGGTGGGTTAGTGGAAACGTAGCCAAAGAGGAAATCATAGCTCAAGCATCTCTTTCTCTCTCTCCCTTTCTATTTTCTTATAATTTATTTTAAAGTTTCAACAATAAGATTCCAAGAATGCAATTGCATTAATGAGATTAGGGTACATGGCACAAATGATAACGAATGATCAAGTTTGTTACATGTTAAAAATACTTACATTTTAGTTATACATAAAAAAAAGCTACGTATTTTAACATTTTTCCTCAATTTTTTTTGTTACCCATTGATGAAGAAAACAACAATTTGGTAAAACTCGATGATTAGAAAAAAGGTTGCATACCATGAAAAAGAGTAATTTGTCAATACAACAGTCGCACACACAATTACATTAGTAGAAAGCAGATTCTCGATAAAAGAAACCGATTATTTTTACTACTTTGGTGCATTGCGTCATATTCTAATAGACGATGATATATGAGGCATGCTAATTTACTATACGCAATATTTTTGAGATGATTAACTAGAAACCAAGTGTACGTTTATAATTGAATATTAATAAATTTGTATATCATTGTCATACATACGTGTATCCAATATTAGTATCCACATACTTACGTTTCAATATGTTGATAAGCATATCAATCTTTCGATTTATTCATATAGAAAACATGTCGTTTTTAGAATTTAATTAACACGTGGCCAGGTTCACAATTATGAACCTCTACCACAAAAGCTAGTTTCAGCTTTCCTGAACACGATAGCATCCACACTGCCATTGAAGTATGGTATGAAGATCTGGAGATGGGATTGTGTTCAATTAAGCATTGGTCCTTTAATATTGAATTGATTTATAAAAAGAAAAAAAGATAAAACTATACAAGCGATAATCTAAACTATATGGGGTTTCACACATCCACAACTATGATATCATGGGATTCAAACCTGATCTGCAAATTAAAACTCTTTTTTACTGGATTAGACCCGTTAATTGTTCTTTTACGAACATATTTTAATAATTTATATCTGTAAAGGTTTGTGCTGGTCCAGCTATAGTCAAAGTATGAAACCAATTCTTGGAATATTTCTTTATATTTCAAGAATTTTGCATATATATCCACAAAGGACCACAAACTAACAGAAGGAATTTTGCAGATGATAATTAATTAATGGATATCACATGATCATGCCCCATTTACATATACCTTTTTATGGCCATATAAACAAAAAAAATTGTGATGCAATGATACCAAGTCCTGCCCATACAAGATGTTACGTGGTGCCACTTGCACCACAGTCCTTGTCTATTTATGTAACTAATTTATTCAACTTTTCCTTTCTTTTGCACTTCTTTTAACTCTCCTTTCAGCTGCACATGATCTTGTGATCAGTAATTCCTTTTGGGTCTTCTCTTTATTTAATTAGGGAATTGCTTTGTAATCCATAAAACTCATTCATTCTTGTGTCCATCGATAAGAATTGATTATTCTTGTAATTAGATATCTAAAACGATAAGAAATTCCAACGTAAACATTCCCAGGCAAAAAGACATTCTGTTGTATACATAATTATCTTGGTCTTATGGATTTATGGCTAATGCATTTAAATATAACTTAGATGCATTTCGGATCGAATGCAAGATAATAATAATTATACAAATAACTAATCATTCGTAAATGTTACTGTTGTTATATTTGTTTATCAGGTAATAAGAAACGGAGATTCGAATTTTGACTTTAGATGTGGAGATAACTGCTCTATTATAGTTATATATGGAGAGAGGAGATTTATTTTTTATTTTTTTGGTGTGTGAAAGGAGAGAGAGGAGTTATATTCCTTCAATTGGAATATTTCTCAATATTGTTTTTTGTACTTAGAGATAGATACTATATACAGTATTTTGAAGCAAAACAACATGATTTCCTCATCCATAAAACAAAATCACAAGTTGCAATTATGAAGCAAATAGGAATCTTGATCCATGAATTATGTGTTGTGCCTATCTTGATCTGCCATAATATTCAACCAGTCACACGCAGCAGGTCCTGCCAAGAAGCCACGTCCATTTCTTGTAGGTCCTGTTGATATCAGGGCCATACCCCAACTGTACCTTGGCCCTTCCATGGGCTCTCTCCTGCAGCTGTCATGTACCTGGGGGCAAAGGCAAGTTGGCTTTTTTTCTTCGGTCATCATTTGACCCCAAAAGTCGAGATCGTGTGTTGGAGAGTAAACCAAAGAAGAAAACTTCCTTGTTTTTCTTTCTAAGTTTCTTGCTGATGAGGTCAAAGTAAGAAAGCTTCAGCACAAGCTCTTTTTTTTTTTTTTTTGATAATTAGCGATACATGGCATTGGGGAGGGGGGCACTGATCCTGGGGATCGAACTGGTGACCAAAGGGGGGAAGGGGGAGGGACCTCACCACTGAGGTAAACCCCTCGGTCCAGCACAAGCTCTTTAATGTTTAGAGTCTGGGGCAAGTTTAGGATTGCTTTTTTAAGAACCAATCGTGCTTATAAACGCTTATAGTAAAAGCACTTTTATTATAAAGATGATGAAATTTTCATAAGAATTCACGTGCTTTCTGGAAAAGCACTTGAAAGTGCTTCTTGAAGAAGCACGTAACAGGTGCTACTCTAGAAAGAGCTTTTATGACCTAGAAGCGCTTCTAAACTTTTCTGTCAAATACTATCAAAAGCATTTTTGATTATCAGAAAACACTTTTAACACTTCTAAAAGGACTCCCAAATATGTCAGCCACCACTATTCTCCATCAGCGCAATTGAAGGTTTCAATTCTCTTTTCTTGCTCATAATAATGTCTTCTATTAATTGAGCAAGTCAAACCTAAATACTTTTTCATTTTGCAGAAGCTTCAGATCACCATTAATAAGAAAAAGCCAAACTGATAGTTTTTAGCGATTTTCTTGTTGGATTTCAGACTAATAAAAAAGGATTAGATATGTATATATATATATATATATATAGATTATTGGGTCCCCTTGCACAATAATTCAGAGTCTCCAGAGTTATTGGCATTTGTCTCAAAGGTCTAGTTACACATTTTTATTTGTCTCAAGTGATAAATAACTTGATATATATTTGGTGCTCTCTCACTCTGCTTGCAAGTTGCATAAATGTATTAGCATTAACTATTCTGGGCATACTAAGTTATAAAATTCTTTTGTTATTTTTTCATGCGACTTTACATTTATGTGCCCATATCCCACCATCCCTCTCTCTATCAATACAATAAAGGAACAACTAGGAATCATAGAACAAGTATGTAGATCTAGAAGTGGAGCTTCTTTGATTTGTTCATGAGTTTGATCTTTCTCATGCCCCTTCTTTTGGGCCTGATTTTCTCATAATTATATATATATATATAAACACAAAAATTATTAATTGTGATATTATTCACTTGCATACTGCATTGTTAAGTACATATATTGGTGAGAGAACAATTACCAAAAAAAAAGTGTTATGTTATAGTAAAGAAAGGGGATTTTTTTGAAAAAAAAAAACCCATCATTTTACTCTGTAGTAGTGTACTATAAGGCTTGGTACATTGATATTTCATGACAATATTTCTTATTTGTTGTAGAAATGATGCCTTGTAGGTGTATCTTTTGTCAGATGCATGAATTGTAGTATGGAATGTTGTTTTCACTTGTACTGAAAATTTAAAATAAAAAGTTGATCAAGATATGAGCATCAACGGATCGATATGATTGACTAGTGGGGTATAGCTCAGTTGATTGAGCTTTTTTACCTCTATTTATGCAGGCAGATATTTGAAACCCCCAGACACCAATAAATATTTGTGTAAATTTCCTCTCTCAATCACTTGTACTTAAAATAATAATAAAAAAATAAAAAAAACAGATTGATATGAATGTGAAACCCTATCCATCTTATTAAACACATCCACAAAGTATATTAATATGTTGTGTTGATTTTTTTGGTGGCACACATCTATTAAATTATTGGATCTTAAGAGCATAGCAATGCACGTGCATACTATATGCACCAGTACTTCAAATTAAAGAGTTATGAACATTAAATCATATACCGTTTAATGTTTGAGATGGGATACATACTTCTTTAAATGTGTTTTTTTTCCATAGAAATAGATATGTAATCTTGGCGGGCACGAAGAATTTTGACATTCACTCTTTTTTCCTCAGGTTGTAGGTCGAGAAAAGAACATTTAATTCCCTCTGAAATTAACAACCCTTCAACTTTATATATAGAGTGATGGTTTCATGCTTTTTTTTTATTTTTAAATTTGGATCAAATAAGAAACTTTCATTCCAACAATGGCGAAGAAAACATACAACCAAACTTACTGAGTTCAAGTGGCCTCGTTAAAACCTTGCCAAAAAATTGAGGAAAATGTGATTTCATGTTCTTTTTTCATCAAATAGTTGTCCGCACAATGGTTAAAATTATTGCCAGTAAAACGAATTCAATTATTTTGATGTGAAAATAATGTTATTTGTTGTTTGGGCCTTATGGCCTTAGGGCATACCCATAACCCAAAATAAAATAAAAAGGTTATGATGGGCCAAGGTTTCTTCGTAACCCTGGTTGACTCCTGAGCCCACTCCTAGGCCTTGGGCCCTGGGGTATCTGTATATTATTTTGGTAGACAAAGCGTTTTGTCAGCACAATCGAACTAAAAATTTCAAAAAGGAGCAACTTGATTATATATAGAAGAAGGCTAAAGCAAATTAGATAATATGGTGGCCAAATTATGATGAACATATTTAATGTTGCTGCATGTCTCTGCAAAGTTCCAAATCTGCTCAAATTTCGAACTTTCTCTGAACTTGCTCACAAAACTAAACCACAAAAGCCGAAAATGCTAAACTAATCTGTGCTCAGCTCAAGTTGTATTAGGATGGGAATATTAGATTCAATCAAATCTCTTGTTATAAGAGATGGTTAACCTTTTTGGCGTAATGGTTACATTCAAGTGAATTCATCCAAAAGGCCAAACTGGGAACCTTCCAGAATTACCATCAGCCAGAAAACATGCATGTTTTTGTCTGATATGATGATGCTGAGACATTGAACTGGTTAATGGTATTGGTTTGCCTGTTTGCTAAACTGCCAAGCCTAAATGATGTGTACATATTTGGCCAATTGTTGTTGTGCAGAGGACAAGTATGGTATGGATATGTCGGTCTTGAGTCTCTAATGAAACAAAACTACTTGGACTGGTTGTTTGTCACCAACGATCCCAGATTCTATATATAAGCAGAGCACATGTTTGTTATGAGGAAATTTTCTTTGTAATTATTATCCTTATATGATGGAGGAAGATAGAAATTTTCTGGAACATATACAAGTAGAAGCAATATTAATTGTCCCACCATCCTAAACTTGTGTAATGCTTGATTAATTGTCAACAAGGTTTAGCCCAGGAGAAAATGAACTTGACTTGCAGACAAATTATCTCAGGTTCGAACTTCCATGACACCTTGGTAGTGTGTGTGTGAGATATCCTCTTGTAGTTTAGACTATCGCTTATATCAATATATATATATATATAATTAACCATTATAGATATGTGAAGTGGGTTTGGCAGCATGATTGGTTTGCTTGAGTTTTAATTGATATTGACGTCTAGAGACGGTTAGAAAATTCAGAGTCATATATCATTTTAGTTATGTCATGAGACGCCGCTGACCAAGAAAATGCTGGCCCATGTAATCGGATACCTTCAGGATTTGCCAACACCTTGGCACGATCTGTATCTGTGTGCGAACCTGCCTAACGTATAACCAATTGGTGAATTGAAAAGTAAACACATAGACTAACTTTTGTAAGGATTGGTTGAGGATTGGTCAGGTGAGTTGAACAGATTTTGAATATTTTACAGTCAAATTGGCTCTGAATTTGATGAATTGCTATGAAATGAGTCAAATGACCAAACTATTAGTGTTTGTCTTGGCTAGGTGGTCTATAAGTCATCAAGTGCCAGTCAAATTTGGGCCAGCATAGGATTGTCAAATTTCAAGTTGGTAGTATTTATTCTGGTCATGAATTTATCGGTTGGTTTGAAACTTTCAAGACCCAAATTTCCAGCTTGGGCTCTGCATGATTGTGAAGCTCAATTTCTAAGGCCCTAAATTGTAGCATTATATATTATTATTATATGAACCAGTCTATGTAGCCTGCTGTCCAAGCTTTGTGTGTTGGTTGGCTACGGACTCATTAATTGGGATTAGTTGAAATCCATGAAGCCACAAGTCATAACAAAGAAAAAATGGTTAAAATTGGTGTGAAAATCCCATTTGATCACAAACCACAAAGGTCAACTCCTCCCCCTCATATAACCTGTATTTTTCCTCGCACGTTCTCTCTCTCTCTCTCTCTCTCTCTCTCTCTCTCTCTCTCTCTCTCTCTCTCTCTCAATTTCTCAGCCTTGGTTTTATGTTGCAAGTGCTGGTTTTAACTTCCTCTCTCTCTCTCTCTCTCTGGCCCACACTCAGATTCTTACATGATGGGTTCCCTCTTTTTCTCCGTTCTTTAATCATCTCTTTCAGTTATAAATTTAAATCCACTCTTTTAGAATTGAAAGCCCCTCAAAAACCCACCAAACCAAGCAAAACAAATCTAGCAGCCTCTCCTTCTTGTGCAAGCATTTGATTGATGATGGAGAAATCTCGTAATTCATCTCTGATCAAAGCTGTTCCTTCTAAGCAAACCACATACTCTTGCACTGAGGAGGAGAGTGGTTGGACTGCTTACTTTGAAGACTTCTCAAACAACAACAACAACAGGAGGGAAGGAGAAGCGGCAGCCGAGGAACAAAGTCTCTGCTCAAGTTTTGGCTGCGCTTCTTCTTTGGTTTCTGATGCTGCTTCTGGTGCTGCATGGAAATTAGCTTCCCAAAACAACCAAAACCAACATGCATGCTCTAATTCCATTGGGGGCTCACCCAATAATTTTCCCAAGAAATTAACCGTCAAGAAAACAAGAACCAAGAAGATTTCTGGTGATGATTTAGAGGATACTGCTAGCTCTCCTGTTAATAGTCCCAAGGTCCGATGAGCCACACATACAAATTACTTTTTCCCTTTTCGATTTTTATGTTGTCTCTCTCTCTCTCTCTCTCTCTCTCTCTCTCTCTCTCTCTCTCTCCCCTTTAGTATTTTTAGTTTTTGGCAATTGACTTTTTGTTGGTCTTTTGTCATCTTTGTTAATAGATTGGTGATTTGAGACCAGTTGGTATAAATCCCAGAAAGATAGATGATCATCATATCAATATTAATTCTTTGGTACTGCTTTTCTTTTTCTTTTTCCCCCTTAATATGTCTTCCGTTAATTCTTTCTTGGGAAAGTAATTAATTATTGGTTGATTATAACAATACGTACATATATATATATTTTTGGTCCTGATGGTTTTGTAGGGTAAAGAGGGTGAGCATTTTGCGGAACTGGAGCAGGCAGATGATCATGAAAAGACTAATGATTGTTGTGGGAAAACTGACAGCACAGACTTAAAGAAAAGAGGGTTGTGTTTGGTTCCTATGTCCTTGTTAGCCAACTATCTTGTTTAATTTCAAGTTTGTCAATTAATGAAGAATCTCCATCTCAATCTCTCTGCTGGTTGTGGCCAAACTTACTGTATAAAGGATCCATCTGTACTTATGTTGTATAGCTTCTGAAATTCCAGATCATATCTTCCCGTTCGTATGTATTCACAAGAACTTGGCTTTGTTAACAAAGGAACCTATTAGAGTAAATAACTGGAAAATGTTATCAGATTCTACGTTAATGTTGCTAAAACAAGTCTCAACCGTTGCTTTTTGACTGATTGTGTGGTCTAGATTATACAGTTCTGATCTCTTGGACTACAAGGGTTCAAGAAATTTGTGGTCACTCACCGTTGGATGTAAATTCAATGGTTCATTCACTCTTGCACTCCTTTTAAGATACTTTTTTTGAACCATTGGATTAATATCCAACGGTGGGTGACCATAATTTCTTGGACTCCTGTGGTCCAAGAGAGACTATATATTTACAGTCTGATAGCATAAGCATGTGTTTGATGTTCCGTGGTCGGTGTTGGGTAAGAAACAATCACAATCACTACGTAATTATCTATAAAACTAATTGAAAAGTTACATGAGGGGCTAACCTAAGACTGGTAAACAGTTTTATTAATTTGGAAGAAATGCTTAAGACTGGAGATCAAACGTGTCTCAACAACAAGCGAGGCAAATTGCTTAAGGCCGGCCTTTTGCGTCCCCTTGCTATACATTTCTTTACATCGACTCATCCAATATATATATATATATATATATATATATACAAAATACCATATAATAAAATTCAAATAATTCTTATTATAAAGATAAATAATAAATAATAATAATAATAATTGGTTACTAATTATTGAGACATTATATATGCAGAGGGCATGAGAATCGCAACAACTAAATCCTAAAGGATGTAAGTTCCTTGTACTCTCAGAGCAAACAATATAAAATAGATGGTACCAAGACATTAAAAAAGGAAAGAAAAAAAAAAGTAGATTGATAGGTTTTAAAATTAATTCATCTTCAACCTCTTGCAGGCCATTCATTCATAAAAAAATACTCAGAAACGGCTGCAACACAAAGACCCCTCCATGTGCACGAGCATTAAAGGCAGGTGAGAGACCGCATTCATACTAAGAGCTAGCTAGCTTGCTTGCGTAGGGTTTTTGTTTAGAAACATTGATCAGCTCAGCTATATTCCCACCATTTATTCTTGTGCTGCTGGCCTTTGACTCTTTCTTTCTATAATATAACATTCCCTCTTCGTTACCTTTTTCATCTGATTCTTCTCTGCATAATTAAAGATTAAGATGCTACCAATGTGCTTACTTTGTATACAAGGGTGGAACCAAGAACTTTCATACGGCCGGTGGGATATAAATGTTTCTTTTTCGGTTTAAGGAGATGCTATGGTGGAGTTGAGACTATTTTTTTTTAGGAATGAGGTGGGCAAATATACTAAATTTCCTAAAAATAACACTAAAGTCTTATTTATCTAATTATTTAGATTGGGATGGAGCCCACCCTAGTCTAAGGGTGGTTCCGGCCTTGTTTGTATATATATTTTGAGAAAAGGAACTCTGTAATGTTTGTCGATTTAGGTGTAATTCAATACATTATTGACTCATTCTCTAATAACTTAAAATTTTAAAACTATTAGTCTAACATGACAGAGCATATTTGAACGACACAATTAGTTAAGAAAGTTATACATGTTTATACCATGAAAAAGATAGATTTCTTTTTTTTTTTTATAAATTTTCTTTGCGACCAAACAAGACATGATTGATGGTGTTTTTTATCCGCAAGGATGCCCAAAAGTGGGTATTAATTGACACTTTTAGCCATAGCCTATAGGGATATTTGTCGTTCTAGTCTAGAAAGAGGTTGATGGTGCATATACGTCAACTTGTCTATAGTGCTATAGCGTGGGATAATATAAGGTTCTTGATGCGTTTGTCAACTTGATTATAATGGATAATACCTTCTCTACTGACTAAGCACCTGGATTAGTGCTGTTTAATTGAACTAGATTCTAGTCCATATAATACATAAGTAAGTACTAGTTTTCATAAACAAAATTTTGACATCCATGTTTAATTGTTTAGAAGAAAAGGGACTACACGAAAAATGACAAGTAATCGTGTAAATATAAGTTCAAATTGAACCAAGCAAGTCTACATTAATAATTGGAAGATCCATAAAAACTTGATGATGAATTTGAAATAACTAGATATAATTATATCGATGATTTGAATGACTTAAATTCTACGAATAGTTAGAAAAAATGTACATGAATTTGCTATATTTCTTTCATTAGAACGGTCAAAAATCACTTTTCTCTCTTGACAGTCCAACATGGTGAGGTATTGTCAAATGCTCTACAAGTTCCCACATGATGATATATTGTGTAGTTTGAATATTAGAGGAAAAAGGAAAATTGATCTCGAGTACTTTGATTGGAATTTTATTTGATCATGATGGCAATGGAACACCGTATATGACAAATTATATATTGAAGCGCCGAATTGAGGGAAAACGAAGTGGCAACGAAGACCCAAATGAAGTAAATGTTAAGTCTTTGATCGTCACCAATACGTGAAGAAATTCTTGAAAAATATGCACCAAATGAAGAGGGTTGTGGATAATGGGCAGTGCTCCTTGGAAGCATACGGCCCACCATTGTATGAAATTATACGTCATTTATATATACACAACTATCTATAATTAGTTGTGGACTCCATTCGGCTGTGATAATTTTGCATATAATATTGTGCAAATTAATGTTTATGAAAGAGTGCTTAGGTAGTTAGTTGTTTACTCACGAAGGACCAAAGAAAAAAGGTTTGATATTCGTGGATAGTTGGATTAGGTTAGAGACAAATCAATCATTATGGATTTTTGAAACCCTCTAAATATTTTCTTTTCTTGGGTTTTTGTTATTGTTGTTGTTGTCGAAGTTAGAAATGGAAGAGAAAAACTCATATACACGAATGCTTGAATCTAGGATCATTTGAAAGCACACTAAAAATCTGGACCAATTCAATAATACCCCATTAGTTTATTTTGAGTTTAATTTTCAGGATAAGCATCAGAGCTAGCGTCTAATCGAATAGACAATTATCTTAATCTTTTTGGTTATGTGTTCAATTTTGCCTTCAAATTCATTAGCATGCAAATCAAAGTTAGGTGGCCAATCACATAGTTAGCGACCACTAATAATAATGCGATTTCAACTTGCGGGGGTGGTAGATCAAAGGTCTAAGTCAGTTAACTAAAACATGCAGCAACGTCACGAGGAATAAAAACAAAGCATGCATGTGTTCTAGAAGACTTTTTTTTTCTTTCGGCACTGCTTTAATTTGGAATAGCAATTTTCACTTTTTTCAAAAAAAGAACGGATTGGAGTGCTTGCCTGATTATAGACGCAGTTTCCATTAGCAAAGTGTAGTTCAACTGGGTTTCTGTGTGCCCTCATGGTAATACTCATTGCGGTCATGTCATGCTCATCAGTTTTCGTTTTACTGGTTATTGATGTTTTTGAATTTCTGGGCTTAATATGTGAATTCTCCATAACAATAATTTGACTTTATGCGTTGCAAGTTTTTTTATTAAAATAATTTCGATGGGGCTAGAGTTTCCATTGATGGATAATTCATATAAACTTATTTGGGGGACACTCTTGTAGGTAGGGGCAGAGTCAGCATGGGCCCCACTCTAATTTTACATGTTCTATTTGTATATTATATATGATATATAATATTATAATATATTAGATTAGTTTTAGGATATTTACTCTAAAATAAAATAGTACATTAGGTTCTTTTTGTCCACAAATTAACCATAAAATTTCTTGATCTCCCTTCTACTCATTTCCTTTAAATATTTAGGTTAGTTTATGATATTTGCACTAAAAACTCCTAAAGTTTAACCTTTCTTTCTCTTCCTCTTCATATTTTATTTTCCTCATTTTTTATGTATGAGTTGGGTACCTTAATATTGCGGTTTATGAACAATTTGTTTTTCTATTTTTTTTCTATGTTGGAATATAAATTATTAATTTTTAAGTATTTATTAGATGATAAAATTAGTATATTTAACCAATTTAAAATATGAAATTCATAATAATTATGAAGAGAAGGGATGTTTTATTTTATGAAGGCCCCTAGTAATGTGAAATCTTGGCTCCGCCACTGCTTGTAGGGCCCACTCGGCATTGTATTTTACTAATTCAAACCATCTATTTTTTAGATAATTATTCAAAGGTCATCTCTACAAAAAAAAAAAATCACTTGAATCCAATATCATTTGACCACTCAATTGAGTTATTGAAATTTTAATAATTTCTTGAAGCACCGTGTTTATTGATTTTGTATGACACAATTGGATGTCCAAACGCTTTTTGATTTGTCTAATTTTTTGCAAGAATGATCTATGAATGTAGACTTAAAAAATAGATTGTTTGGATCATTGAAAAAAAATTTCGTAAGGGACCTTAAAGGGTATCCCTCAAATAAAATTATGTAAGAGAAATTATATATATATATATATGAGCATAGCTTTGGATTTGGAATATTTTCTAACAAAAATAAAAATGAATAAATAATATTTTCCTAGCAATGATTTAGTGGCTCCTCATTATATATGATTTTTTAGATATGTACACCAAAGTGTTATGATCTGAAAATATCTGAGTAACTATTTTTTTGCCATTTTTATTTTCTTTGAATCTGGGGTCAGTAACTTAATCAAATTGTCCTATCCACAGTGTGTGTATGGAAGAACAATATTATTCTATAAGTTCTGGAAGTACCTTAGAAGAAAAAAATGGAAGAAGAAGATTTTCTGATTTTGTATGATTGAGACCGGCCGACATAAATAATTGGACCTTAATATAGTACTGCCTGAGATGGTTACTCACTCCTTTCATATACTGCGCGTGATTTTCGGGAATGGCAATTGTCTGCTTGACAGGTCAATACCAAAACAAGAAGAAGAAGAACAAATCTACCTGTTGCAAAAATAAATAAACAAACAAATCTTCTTTTTTTTTTTTTTCCAAATTAAGAAGGGAGAGGGGAGATTTCTCATACAGATCCGGATTCTCTACTTGATTTTTCTCTGCTTTGATCTGTTTGATTTTTATTCTAATCGTGCCACTTTATTAAAAATTCATCACTAATGTCATGAGGTTTAAACATGAGACTACGCATCTGCAAATGAAGGTCATTTTCCACAAACTAGATTCATCGGCAATAAGCAAACAAATCTATTATTAAGAAAAGTTAAATTAGAAAAAAAAATTAACTAAAGAAAATACAGGGACCACCCCGTGATGGAGTAAATGATCATTGATTGAATTGAAGGCCAATTTGAATTAGACATGTGCCTGCCACCATGTCAGAGCATCTCCAAGGGAGATATCAAATACCAAACATCAAATTTAAATTTAATGGCTGATGTGATAATTTGACATCTTACACAGCTTTATACTCCACCCGATATGTCAAATTAAATCATTATTTTATTACATTTAAGTATTGATTCATTTTTAATTAAAAAGAAAAGAAAAGAAAAAATAATAAAATATTCATTTGACATCTTGCTTTTCATATGTCAAAAATAACATCTCAACCTCCAACCTTCATTCCACATCAGCTTTGACACATCGGTTGGAGTGATGTGAGATGTTATTTCTAGCTGTTGAATGTCTATGTGGCATGTTTGACACATCGGTTGGAGATGCTCTTAGAGCATCTCCAAGACAGTCTTTAAATTTTAGTCAAATTTTAACTAAAATGACTAGAAAGCTATTATAGCAAACTACTTAAAAAAATATTTCCTCCAACAATGTTCTCTATTTTGGCTAATCTCTAATATTTTATTATTTCTCTCTCCTCCACACTAAATTAAAAGTTCATTAAAAAAATCAAAAAAATAAAAGGTGAGAGAGGGTTGTGGACTTAGAGAGAGAGAAAAGGAAGAAATGAAGAACCCTCAATTTCTCTCCCCTCCTCTCTCTAAGAGTACTTCCCCCATTTTCCATCACAAAAGGCAAGGGGAGGCAACGATAGTTACTATTCATGTGAATAGTATCTGCCATAGCAATTTTTTTTATGCATTCCCTCCCATTGCCATGGCAACACAAGGGCAACCAATATTTTCACATGAGATATAAGGAGGAGAATTTGTATGGAGTTTTGGTGTGTGAAGTGAAGAACATGGGTATGTATTTATAGAAAAAAAAAATCTAAAATTTTTGGTTTTTTTCAAATACTTTTTTTGTATTTAAATTGGAAGTTGACGTCACACTAACATTGGCATGAGGTCAACTTGCCCAAACAGCAGCCCATGCAAGTCTTACCCTTGGACTTGATAGGGCCTCGCTCCTACCAAGGCTGGATTGCACCCTAGGATGGGTTTTGAAAGGCCAAGGGGCATTTTGAATGAGCAAGCCTTGCCGTTGGAAGTGCTCTAAACATAGAGAGCCACCAAATTTCTCTAAAATAGAGAATTAGATAGCAAGTCTGTTGAAGCTGCGTTTTGCCCTCATTCTAGCCAAAATAACTACACATCATAATATAATCACTCTGCTAGAGATGCTCTTAGCTTCCTCACATTTGGTCCATATAAATATATTCATTCACCAAAATGTTGCTTGTATTTCAGTTTTGCGTTGACTTTAAAACGAAAATGATATTCCAAATTCTATCTAATATGGTAACACATAACATACCCCGTGATGACAAAATAATGATGGCCATTTAAGTTCCGTGAACAAACAAAAAACTAAAAAAAGAAAAAGAAGAATTTGAGACTTTGGACACATTTGGTTTGCTCAACATGAGCTTGAAAATCCTGCAACCTTAAAATTGTCCCGTGAATGTTCTTGCTTTTCTAGCAAGCCAAACATTGGATAGTAAGCAAGCAAAGTTTCTCCTTTGCCGGCACTATATTCTCTGCATTAAACTAAACTTTAAGCTGAGCATATAATCTGATCATCTATTTTCGTATCTTTGCAACCATATATAAAATAATACTCCTATTTGTGTTTGTGTATAAATAAAGGAGAGAGAGAGAGAGAGAGAGAGAGAGAGAGAGAGAGAGAGAGAGAGAGAGAGAGAGAGAGAGAGAATCTTAGCCGGCCTGCAAGGAATATAAGTGTAAAATTTAGTCTACATTCACTTCATTTTCCACTCAATTAAGCCCTAAAGAAAATTATTTGTGCTTGTGACGTGTGAATGAAGAGCAATGTAGTCACAGGTGTGGTTCTTCCACCTCAGAAACATTTCAATATTTTGATACATGTATGTCGTTAGTCAACAACTATAACATTCTCGTTATGGTTATTTTCTCGATACAGGTGCAAAGAAAAAAAAAGCATGGAATAGAGTTTGGAAAAGATTATTTTCTCTAGGAGAACAGCTTCAGGTTGTATTGGTGCTGGTGGAGTGATCCGTGGGGCTAATGGAATTTGGACCTGTGGGTTTGCTGCGAACTTAGGCAAGGGGCAGATCCTTGAGGCTGAGCTTTGGGGTCTGTATTTTGGGTTGCATTTGGCCTGTGATAAAGGTATCTCTAATCTTCTTATTGAGATGGATGCTGCAGTTGTTGTCTCCCTTGTCAAACAAGTTGGTACCTTGAGTTGTCATCCTCTTGCTACATTAGTTCAGAGCTGTTGTGCTCTTATGAGGCGTATTGGTAACTGTCAACTTGCTCATGTTTACAGAGAAATGAATGTTGTAGCGGATCGTATGGCTAACTGGAGCTTTAATTTGGATTTGGGGGTTAGCTATTTGGATGAGGCTCCGTATTGGGTCAGCTCTTTTTTGGAGGATGATCTGTTAGGAGTTGCTAGGCCTCGCTTGGTCTGTACTAGTTAGTTGTTGTCTCTCTTGGGGTTTTGCCCCTCCTATCTCACCAAAAAAAAAAAAGATTATTTTTATACCGGTTTTAATAGAAAAATAAAAGATTCATTGTATCCGTTGTTAGAATCTAACATAGTGCGTCAGACACAAGAAAAAATTGGATGCTACCTAACATTACGATGATCTGTGCTGTTCTTGGGGATGATAGGAAGATTATTACATCATATATATATGCACGCTTTTAATGCCAAAAAAACCCATAACGCTGGATGGTTTGACGTATCATTTGTTTCTTTTTGCGTTTTTCTCTTGATGTCTTTGTCTTTAATTGTCCACGTCCAACTAATCTCACCGAGTTATCTTTCCTCCCAATTCCTAGGTACTAACTTTAGGGTACTCTTTGAAGTCCTAAAGTGGTGACAAAAGTTGGAGGCGGCAGTGGAGGATTGAGATGGATTTGTTGCATAGTTCAGTGAAGAAGGTGAAGTTCATGCATGTTTTATCACCAGGCTTTAATTTATCCACTTTGATTACGGAATATCAGGCTTTGCCTAATGCAAATCTTCTTTTCCCAAATCAAACTTTTTCTTTTTTGAAATTAGCATATGTGCACTCAAAAGTTTTGACAGCCGCAACTCTCTTATAATTTACTTGAACAAAAACGTATGCTCTAAAGGCTGCAATTTGTGAATCTTGGGTTCTGTTTTTTTACCACAGAAGAAAGCTTTTGAGTCTAATTTACCACATCTTTAATTCATACTGGAAAGTACTTTACAATGGTAGATGAGCAACTGGGTTCATTTGAATGATAAATGCCAGTAATCATTTATAACTTGATTTTGGACGTACATTTAGAATCAATACTCTTAGTTAGGATGAAAAACGAGATGTTACACGTGCTAAAAGCCGTTGCGGGGAACTTGAAGATCTTGAGCAAAATCACTTTCCCATGTAAACTAGCAGTTGAGGTCATGTTCAAGCTCCCACTAGTGACATCTGCCACGAAATTGGGATTTGATATTATGGGCTCTGCCTCGAGATCCACAGAGGTGGTCATGTTGATCTTGCCTCTTGCAGGCACAAGTTCTCCTTCAATTGGAACTTCTGCTACGACGCTGTTTCGATAATGAACATAAGCAGTGGAATTCTTGTACTTGAAGTTTCCATAGTTCCTATTTTCTATTGTAATAAGCATGCCTAGTGTGACATTTAGTGTCACATTTGGGAACAGAGAAAACTGAATGTTCTCAAGGCCAACCGGCTTGGCATTGATTTTGGGATCTTTAGGCTTCAAAAGGGTGAGTGATAATGTTGTGAGGACAATGACAACTATAACTAGGAAAATTGCTGTTATACCACAGCAGATTTTAAGGCCTCTGTGCGGGGTTTTGCCAGTAGCCATGCTGGATTTCTGAGAAAATTGAGGCTCAGAAAGCTTGATAACAGACCTAATTAGCAGCAATGGTAGGTGATTAGCAGGAATGGTCGGTGATTGAAGTAATTAAGTTCATATTGATGAAGATCATATATAGGAGGTAAGAATATACAAGGTTGTGTTAATGTTCTTGTTTAATTCTTGGATTTTGTTTCTCTCTATAAGAAATGAAAGTTGAATGCTAAATGTGGAGGTTCATTTTAGACTATGACAAGAGAGAAGCTTTTCAATCCAAACTTAAACGCAGGACAGTAGACCTATAAATTGAAGTCTTCCTAGAGGACGTCCAAGAGTTCAATGCTTGACATCCACTATGAATGATACAAGAAAATAATATAACAGAACATTTGGTGTGAATTGGGCTATCCAAGAGGAAGGTTGCTTTGCTTGTGAGTTGGTGCATGAGATATGGGCTTGGAATTGGGCTCTCTAGGCCCAGATAAATGCTCTGGTTTTTATGTTCTTTTGGGCTGCTATTGCTTCCCTTATTTATTTTTTTTTATAAATACAAACGATAATTTATTAAACTACAAGTGGGAGGGAGATTTCTCACACACACTATTTACAAATAAGTTTGAATAATTTAGTAAAGGGCAACTCTCCTCCATGTGCGAGCAATAGACTGCACCAATTAAGCTAATTGGAATACAATTGACTAGAAAAGACATTAAAAAAAGCTTCCCTTTTTCTCTTAAACTTGTGGAACCAACTTCTTAGGTGGCAAAAGCCAAAATTTCACAAAGCAGTATATTAAATTATTTTAATACACGAAGAGGTGAAAAATATATATATACGAAGAGGTAGTCGAACTCGAATGTAAGGAGACGGACACATTATATTAACTAATTCGCCTAATCACATCTTGCATAAGCTCACAAACATCAAACATTGGCTTGCAATAAAAAATAAAAAATAAATAAGGAAACATCAAACATTGGCTTTCAATAAAAATGAAAACGTTAAACATTGGCAAACACAAACTGTAGACAGGAAGCCGAACCTCGTTGTATACATTAACAACGTAAAATATTTGGTAAAGTTACTGTTGAAATTCGTACGTAACGCCCTTTGTGTGAGCGTGTGGGTTGCCTGCCTGTCTCTCTGTCTGTCTGGCAATTTGGCTCTTCCATTATTCGATATATCGCCGGCCAACGAACAAAGCCAACGACCGCGTCACTCTTCTAGCTCTCTTTCTTCCACAATCTCCCAACTGCGCGCGCTCTTTCTCTGAGGCCTTTTGATTTTGTTCAAGATGAACGACCTGCTTACGGTAATTTGGTTTTTTAATTAAATTCATAAACAGGTACTATTTTGCAGTAACAGTTAGTTTGCACTGTCTTGGATGACAATTGGATTTCGTCAGTAAGATTTAAATGTTCTGAATTCGGTATTTGAATTTGGGTTTATTGGCTTTGCTTAAGAACTAGGTTGGTGCAGTTTGGTTTGGATTGGTACCCTTTTTACTGGTGATTGGCTTTTGACTGCCTGGCAAATTTTATCTGTCATTTTCATGTAAATTCTAAACTTTGGGATATTACCCACCTGAAATTTAAGATGAATCTTGTATTAGAGGAATCTCAGATCACTCAAAGTTGAGTTTTCACTGATATTAACTTTGCCCTTTAGTTGATGAGATGACTGACTTAAAGGGGACATACTGTTTTTTTTTTTTTTTAAAGAACAGAACAGAGTTCTCAGTTTTAGTGATGCATTTTTTCCAATGGTCCCTGGAAGTCAAAAGTCTTTGATGTATGAATTTGTTTTTCAGAGTTTTCTTAGCAACTGACCAGAGACTCTGCTGATTCTGTCAAAAAAGGCTTTATATTTATTGCTTTTGTTTAACAATGATGATACGATTGGAATCAGATATTTTCTCATTAGTAAACCTTGTTCACCCGAAACTTTTTAAACAAATTGAATTGAATTTGTGTTCAACAGATTGGTTAATTTGTAAGTGTTTTTTACATCATCCTTTGAAAATTTGGTTTTCGTGAAAAGATAGTTTGTGTTTTCTTTCTTTCAGCGTGTTGTAATCAGTGCTTATTCTGTGTAATTGTGCTCTGCTTTAGGATTCCTTTGTTGGTGATGCAAGAGCTCAGCCTTCCGGAACAAATGATATCGAAATGGGAAGGCCAGTTCCTAGCAGTTTTGACACAGGAATGGATGCTTTCAATAAGCAGGTCTTTCCTATCCACAAAGTTTTATTTGGTTGCAGACTACATATACGTAAACTGGAAGTCAAAACTGTTTAGTTTATTTGGGATTTGTGTGAATTTTTTCTTAAGATGTAATAGAAATTAAGTGATGCAGGAAGAAAGAAATCCCTAATGAAACGCATGTATTATGTTTTCTTCTTAAACTCTTTACTATTGATTTATGTGGTTAAGATTTGCTTTTTATTCTTTTTCTGTCAACACTTCCTTAAGTTACTTTTTCCTCTTTTTTGTTTTTTGTTTTGTAATTTAGATACAAGAGGTTGAGAAACAGGTGGATAAGCTCTCCGGACTTCTAAAAAAACTTAAGGTACGTTAGTTTGTATTATAAGCTTCTAATCTTTTTAAATCTTGGAATTGGGGTCTGATTTATCTATGTTTCATTGGCTTTGGTTCTGTATTGATATAGCTATCTTGTACTTGATTGTGGTGTTTATGTTGAAACCTCTGACCTCTTGTACAGTTAACAGTGTTCTTCAATGATAATTTTGCTTTCTTAACAAATCCATTCACTTATTCAATAAAATAACATTCACATCTGCACCACTCATATTTGACAGACACGTTGTTTATCAATTGCCTAACACTTTGTACTATGAACATAGTTGGCAATATGGTCAAGACTAAGTAATGTTGTTGTACTTGTGCTAGGATTCATTTTGACAGTTGAATTTCAACTCTGTGTGTGTAAGGCAGCAACTAGAAACTTACTTTGGTTTTCTTTTTTTATAGGATGCAAATGAGGAGTCGAAGTCTGTTACAAAAGCATCTGCCATGAAAGGTATAAGCTATTTCCAACTCACCCATAGTTTGAAAAGCTTGCACCTTAAAATGCAATTTCATCAATACTATTGTTCTACAAAAAGTTAACTGTGAATCAGCACATAGCAGAGCGTGGATCACTTTAGCTTAGGAACTTGTTTTGGTTTTCTGTTGGGAGCAATTTTAAGCAGACTTGGCCAACTACTTGGAACGTGGGGAAAATTCTTGCTAACTGTTTACGGTGCATTATACTGATGTTGTTTATCTCTGTTCTGTCTGCAATACTCTTACACCATTATCCTTCTTTCAGCAATTAAAAAGCGGATGGAAAAAGATATTGATGAAGTGGGAAAGATTGCACGTGGTGTCAAAACAAAACTAGAAGCAATAAGCAAAGATGTAATACTTTAACAATTCTTCCTCAATCTACCAGCTTTGTTTAATATTAGTTACATGTTTTCTAGCTATCTAATGTCTTCCCTTGTCCTTTCTCCAGAACTTAGCCAACCGACAAAAGCCTGGATGTGAGAAGGGAACAGGCGTTGACAGATCAAGAATGAACATGACAAAGTTTGTTTAGAGTGCTTATATATATTATATTTTAGAGTACTTAGCTCCCTATAGGCTAATCATAAATGATTTGATTTGTAAACTACTTTCTGTTTGGCAGTTCCTTGACAAAAAAGTTTAGGGAGATAATGATTGAGTTTCAGGTATATGTATATCTACACGTTCTGTTTGTTACTCTTTTACTCATTTTCCTCCACTCTTTTCTTCTCACCAATGTATTATATTCCAGACCCTCAGACAACGAATCCAAGATGAATATCGTGAGGTTGTGGAGAGAAGAGTCATTACAGGTTTGAATGCCTCTTCAAGACAAGCAATTAGAGTATAAAAGTTACATATTAAGACGATGGTGTTATAATTCTATCATCATATTTTTTGATGAATGATCATATCTTTACATATTGCACTTGCAGTTACGGGAACCAGACCAGATGAGGAGGTGAGCCCAATTCCTGATTTTAGAATTTTATGGCCAATTTCCTTTGAGAGTGTTTCTAATTTGCCAAATTTGTTGACTGTGTTAGACAATTGACAACCTGATAGAAACTGGAAATAGTGAGCAAATATTCCAAAAGGCAGTTCAAGAAATGGGAAGAGGACAGGTATACTCCTTTTATTCTTCTTATTCGAATAATTCTAAGTTTCCCCTTGTTTTCCACTTCGGAAAGTTTAGCCTGAAACTATGAGAATTAAATATGGTACTCTGATTCCAGGTGCTAAATACTGTGGAAGAAATTCAGGAGAGGCATGACACTGTAAAAGAAATTGAGAAAAAGCTTCTTGACTTGCATCAGGTATGTGTGTTATACCATGAGGTTTGGCCCATCCACCTGAAACTAACCTTCTCTAATATGATTTTTTATTAAATTTTCAGATCTACCTCGATATGGCAGTCTTGGTTGAGGCTCAAGGAGAGATTTTAGACAACATTGAAACTCAGGTTTACTTCTAACTTTGCATCCTTAGACATGCATTCGCAAGTGCATATATATGTCTGCGCTGCATGTGTAATTGTGTATTGCTTTGCGTTATGTGTTGATCGGAATCTTGTCCAGGTTACGAATGCAGTTGATCATGTTCAATCTGGGAACACTGCACTTCAAAAAGCAAAGAAACTCCAGAAGAACTCCCGAAAATGGATGTGCATTGCCATCATTATTCTCTTAATAATAGTAGCTATTATAGTTGTCAGTGTCCTCAAACCATGGAAAAGTGGCTAGGGTGCTTGAGTCTGCCCTTGTCTCTTCACCATGTAATATAGATGGGTTATTATTTTCAGTTTCACCTCTGTGAGGACTGAGTGTCTGTCTTGTTTAGTTGTGATTTTTACTGTTGATTTTTGTTTTTTGTTTTTTTGTTTTTATGTTGCTTTCTTCTTCTCTTCTGGCTTTTAAATGTTTTATTTTGTGTGTATTCTTTTGAAGCTTGGTTTATTCATGGTGGTGTGCATTTCATACTACGAATTGAAAACGATTGTAGGGTTGTCCTCATCAAAGGGATTGCTTTCAAATGTATGGACAAGAGTCATGTCTAATAAAAATGTATCAATGAATAAAATTCTCCTAACATATAAAAAAGGATAGATTATATTAATATTTAATTTTATCTAAATATTATTCTTATTAGCAACCAAATGGAATTTATAAACTTGTTTTTGTTTTTATTAAAATCAAAATGTTCATCGTATTTAAAAGACTTATTAAAATTTACACACAATTATGTTATATTAACTTTTTGTCTCATATATCAGTGTTATCATATGCCAATTCGCCATTTTCTATTTCATAATTTTCATGAATCAAAATCAGAAATTCTTTTTATATATGATTATTTTTCAAGGAGGCTAAACGTCCTGCAGGTTGGATGTGTCCACTTACCCTTGTGTAGTCTTTTGACAAAAATGGCTTGCCTTTTCTTCTGGAGGTAATGAAGATAATGAAAATTGGCGGCTCCAACCCTAGGTTCCACTACTTCCAAAACTGCTAACAAATCCATTCCGCCTAAACCAGGTTCAACCTAGTGACATCTTTCAACGTTTGAATTTTTGTACGAGCTGGTTATATGTAACGTTTATTTTCCTCACCATGTGGATTTAGGTTTCATTATAAACTAGTGAGACTTACATGCATGTTGTGAGAGAGAAGTTACATATAACACGCGAGAATTCAACCATCTTTATTCTAACCTAAGCCTCAGCTATTATACCTCTAACCCAACAGTTATTGTCCTTCATTTGCCTTTCTTCCCATTATAAAGATAACCAATCCAATTCAACCCTGCAGTGGCTGTCCATATGGTGTTAAGAGGTTTTTAGGGTGGTTAGATTTCAAACTAAGGTTACAATATTTAATATGCATTGATAGTTTAACATGTATGCTAATATATATTTATCTTTTTTTAACTGAAGCCCCTCTTAACACCTAAATTACAAATTAGATCGATTGTATGTTTTCTTCTTCATTTATGATATTTGGTGGGTTTTGGAGATTAATTATATCCCTCTTATAAGGTACATCTTAGGTTTTGTTCTTCACTTATGGGATGAGGTTGATTTTGGGAATTGATGATATATTGGGTTGTGTTGCTTTGGGCTTATTTACCAACAGGGCTTGTTTTGGGTTGAGGACATAAGAAATGACCCTCCTTTGGATCAACTACAAATAGACATTGGCCCAATGCATTTTTGCTTTTGTTTTTGGTCTGATCCAATGCAATTTGTTAATGCATGCTTACCTTGCCTCTCATAAAATTAAACAGGTCTAATTTTACCCTGGTGCAATTTGAAAAAAAACTCATTGAGTAAATTGTATTATTTGTCTTTGGTGGGTTTTGGAGATTAATTATATCCCTCTTATAAGGTACATCTTAGGTTTTGTTCTTCACTTATGGGATGAGGTTGATTTTGGGAATTGATGATATATTGGGTTGTGTTGCTTTGGGCTTATTTACCAACAGGGCTTGTTTTGGGTTGAGGACATAAGAAATGACCCTCCTTTGGATCAACTACAAATAGACATTGGCCCAATGCATTTTTGCTTTTGTTTTTGGTCTGATCCAATGCAATTTGTTAATGCATGCTTACCTTGCCTCTCATAAAATTAAACAGGTCTAATTTTACCCTGGTGCAATTTGAAAAAAAACTCATTGAGTAAATTGTATTATTTGTCTTTGGTCCACAGGTGACAAATGCAGTGGACCATGTACAATCAGGGACAGATGCTCTACAAACTGCAAAGAGCTTGCAAAAGAAGTCAAGGAAATGCATGATGATTTCCATAATCTTGGTCTTGATTATTGCACTCATCATTGTGCTCTCCATTCTGAAGCCATGGAAGAAGTGATTAAGCAGTGCAAGGTTGACAATCTTCCTTTCATCACAGATACTCAGCCTATCTTTACTCAATAATTACAAGGTGCATCTTTTTCTCTGTAATTTTTTATTCTTTTTTCTTTTGGTAGGGAGGGGAAGAAGAATTGGTTCTGTAAAGACACAATTATTCAGAAACAATGCCAGATGGTGTATTGGCTGCCATTACATGTTTTGATTCCCATGTTTTAGCCCATCATCATAATTTTCTTCTTGTTTGAGACTTGAAAACAGCAAAGAATTGCATAACTGATTTCAGGAAATTCAGGCAGGATTAGCAAATGCAGAGTTGGGGTTCAATAATGAGCTGTTTACTCTTTTGGTAAGTTCTGAATTTTATTCATGTCAGATAGAAAAGGAAAAAGAATTACTTAATAGCTGTGAAGAAAAGAAAGAAAAATGCTGGATGAAGACCAATGGCAGCTAATTGATGAGGCCAGACACAAAACTGTGAAGTTATCAGAATTCAAACCAGAATCAGAAAAAACAACCAAGTAAATTATGAGAAATAAGAAGAGAAAATTCATGATTTTTCTCCTACCCACCATGCCTTGTAAGCCATTTACTCCTTGTAGCTGATTCTTTTGAGGGCAGGGAGGGAGAAAGACGTTCATGATACGGGAATAGCACTATTTTGCTATCCCCGTTGCAACTAAGTTTTTCTCGTAGGGAGGAAGTAGGGGAACTGTTACTACTTTAAAAAACTTCAACAAACAGAATGAGGAAACAGAGGAATTAATAGGAATGGAAGGATGCATTTCAAACTTAAAAGGAAAAAAATATCCCATTACAGTACACAAGAACAAGTTTGGTCCTCACTTTAGAGACTAATAAAAGAAGTACTAGAATGCACTAGGTAGCAAAAACAAAAAAATATACCCAGAAGGTCTCAATCACCTATATCATATTATTTCAGCACATTATTCTACCCCAGTTCCCACAATATATGAGCTGGATAATGTCCCAAAGTACCCTTGGACCAAACTCAATTCAAGTGGCTCTCTCTCTCTCTTACATTCTTGCCTTGGCAATCACAACATTTCCTTCACTCAGATCTGTGGATCCTGACCTGGTCCATGAATCTTTGAATTGTTCTTCAGTCACTCCTGCAAAAGAAGAAAACAAAAATGAAACAATGATGGTCAATAATGTAATTAATCACTCTTTCATTTTACCAAGAGAACAAAACATTTAGAATGACTTGCCTTTGCCCATAGCAGCAGTTGAGGAAATGCCTCCCTGGACTGTCTTAAGGTACCTATCGTAGAAATTAGCACCAGACCATTTCTGATGAGCAAGTGTGTCAACTCCATTGATCCTCTCCTCCCTCTGGATCCTCTCAACATAAGCCAGCATTCCCCTCCTAGCATAGTCCTTCGCGAAAGTGTCAACCACAAGCGCATCAGCATGGAAACCAGCCAGTGTTATAAACTGCCAGCAGTACCCCAACTTTGCTATCCTCGGAATGAAGTCCTTCATTTGATCATCAGTCATTCCAGATGCATCCCAATTGAAAGATGGTGATAGATTATAAGCCAACATGACCTCAGGCTGCAGAGACTTCACCCCCTCAGCAAATTGGGTGCACTCAACCATGTCGGGGCTCGCTGTCTCCATCCAAATAATATCAGCATGATCAGCAAAAGCCCAGCCACGCACAACAGCTGCCATCACAGACCCTTTGAACCTATAGAACCCTTCTCTGGTCCTGGGCAAGTCCCAGTCCCAGAAGAGGTTCTTAAGCCCCAACCTCTCAACAATCTCGCGGCCTTTCTCATTTGACAAACACTTATCAGGGCTAGAATGGTTGATCCATTCGTTCAGTCTCCTCCTTTTCTCATGTTCACCGACGTTCATGGCCTTAATTGCATCTGTGACACATTCAGAAAATGTCTTCAACTGTGCCATTGAAATCCAATTGTCCTCAAGGGCCTGCAGCTCAGCTCCTGTTTTGCCAGCAGCCATGGCTTCAGCTAGAAGGGTAGCCAAACTCTTCCCTCTGAGATTCGGGTTTGTTACCCCAAATATAAACTGATGGTCTCTGGTGTCCACGTTGGTTTGGATCAAAGTAGCGCCAACTGCATCAGTTCTAGCCACCAAGACAGTCTCAGTTCCCATGACATCAAATTGCAACCTTGCAGCCACAAGTCTATTAATATGTTCACCAACAGAAACAAGCACTTTCCCTGCCATGTGACCACATTTTTTGGTCACAGAGGACTGGTCCTCAATGTGAACACCAGCAGCGCCACGCTCCACAAAAAGCTTGCACAGCTTAACAGTTGCTGTGGTGCCACCAAAACCAGTATCACCATCAGCAATTATTGGCTTCAAGTAATCAATATAAGGGGTTCTAGCCCTCTCTTCCCGGCTCATGCTCATCCGCGCCTCTTTTTGCTTGCGATCATGGTATTGTTGCGCGAAAAACAAATGCTCCACCTTGTTTGGGACGGTGTCATAGGGGTAATCAGCAAGGTCAGGACCAGGCTCATTGGTGCTGGTGTGTGTAGACGAGCATTGCCAACCGGAGACATAAATGGTGTCCAAATGCTTGGCCATCATGGTGACTTGGACAGGGTCTAGTGCACCAAAAGTTCTTGAGGCTGTGCCGTTGGCTTGATGAGTTTTGAGAGTTCTCCACAGCTTTTTGGCCATTTCATTTGAGCCATAGCTTTGTCTAAGGGTCCCTCTTAGTGCCACAACGTCTTTAGCTGCGTATGGACGTTTTGTTAGCTTGAACCTCTCTGAGCCCCACCATGCCTGCACATCTGCTACCTCCGCTTCAAACCTTCCTTCTTCTTCCATTATCTGTATACAATATTCCGGCATAGTTACAAACATGTAGAAAAGCAATTTGCATTGCTTAATTCTGAACTCATTTTAATTAGAAATTCGTATAATTTATGCTCCATCTACGGTTCTTCATAACAACATCAAGTGCATACATATCATATAGATACATGCAAATATAGGTACATGATCTTTCAAAGAAGAATGAAATACTTTTCACTTTTTAACAAATTTATCAACTTTTTAGGAATGGTAAGCTCCTCCTTGACCAAATTAACCCACATATCCATAATTCAATGGCAACAATTGATGCCATGCATGATAATAGGCCATTTGTGAAAACTTAAGTATTTAAGGTTGAATTTTCTTTCCTTTTTAATCATAACATTGGCCCTCGTTAGAGAGTCTAGCTCCTTCTATACGCCCAGCGTAGTAGAAAAGGTGTGGGACCTACAAAAAATTTAGGTCTCACACCTATCACCGACTATTGTGAGAGCCAGTTGCAATGCGCCAGACGTATAAAAGTTTGTTTGGGTGATGAGACTCAAGTACAAAAAATGAAACCGAATCCTCAGTATAAAACATGAACAGACTAATTGAAACTAAGGAAAACCAATTATATGAAACACTGAAGAGGTGCTTGAACATTATTATAATGTAGTATAGAAATAGCTCAGATTTAGCAAATCCTAGGAGAGAACTACAAGCAAGGACACAACCAACAGAAAAATGAAGAAAAAGAGAGAAAGGTTGTTCATGGCTTACCATTGAAGGCACTGAGTAAGATGCAGCCATGGCTAGAACTTGTTTTTGGTATGAAAGCTTTGTGAAACAACTAGGAGAAGTTCATGAGAAAGCTCTTCCAAGTCCCAATATTTATAACACCAGCGGGGGAGAGGTAACAAGTTCTTGTGACATTGCTAAAACTCTACCCTTGTGGATAAGAAAGAAACAAAATCCAAGAAATTTCCACAGTGCTTCGCAATATTAAATATTTATTTTTATCATGTAATAAATATATTTCATTGTTTATCTTGCAGAAAAAAAAGCGAAACTTGTCCCATGGGAGCTGCATTTGCAGGCACGTAGGGTGATGGCATGCACTAGTTTCTCTAACAATCCTGAGTCACCATATGCTTAATTGTCTTCTTCTTCTAATTTTGGATGATGTCATTATTTTTTATAACATGATAAAAGAAGAGTAACTGATTCTGTTCTTCTGTTTGCTTTTTTTATTATTACTTTAGTTCTTCAACTGCCTCAGATGTGCCTAGATAGGCCACTTTCATTATTCTTCAATTTGCTTTCTGGTTTCTGCATATGAACTAAATCTTAGCTATTTCTTTTGATGCTCATATACAAAAGTTTGTGTGTGTGTGACAAATGTTTTTGGTTTGTTTAAGATGAGACACCCAATATCGAGCCATCAATGTGGACCAAGGGATGAAAATTTCGACATCGAAATAGATGATTGTTGAGATTGAACCAGATAAAATTGTAGCATAATTAGGCTTCTCCCATTCATGATAAAGAACTTGAGAAGATTATTTCTCGTGAAACTCTGATATACAGCGTTGGCTCATTCTTTTATCGAACATAATAGCTTGTACAAGACGAAGTTGAGAAGGTTCATGATTTATTTACTTCTTTGTTCTTCTTAACTGCATGTGATCGATGAGATTAAAATCCAACCTAGCTCCAAGTTAAAGTTAAAGTAGCAGAGTTGGTTTGTCGCTTTTGTCCTTTAAATCTTACCCAAAGCCTTGAAAAACACTGTTCTCGGGTTTCTTTCTTTCTGGGTAATGCGTCTTTCTGTCCTAGTGGCAACAAAGAACATGTGACACAGTCACACAGCCGTGACAGATGTAGATAAATGCATACGGCGTCTCTGTAACATATATACATGCAATCTGGAGGCATGTGGATTCTGTAATATTAGGTTGAAGCTTCAACTTTCCTTGTATGTATAATTCTTCAGTTCGTATGTTATAGCCCTTTTAATTGGGTAAAAAAGGTTGCAAGAGTTTGTTAGATTGGCATGAGCATGAGTGAGATGAGTAGTATAAAGGGTTGCATGATTTGGGGATTTGGACTTTCCCAAGGAGCTAGCTAGGTGAAGCTCTCTAGATGGATAACCCTATCTCCTAACTAGATGACAATCTTATCCTCATGAAGTTTTCTCTATTGGTACGTTTACCCTTTCTTTCTTTGCACATTATCATGCAGCAAAAGTGGCTAAAATTGACCAGAAAAGAAAGAAGAGAAAAAAAAAAAAAAAAAACTCTCATTTGCATGTGTTAATGCACAAAAATGTTCGAATACTTTTGGGCTTAACTTAGGGATGCTGTCACCTTTGATATCGGTGCGATACTGGCAAAAGGCTCTATGATACTTAAATTAGTATTAAGTATAAAGTGATCAGTGATCTAGACAAAGTAATGGCTGAATAGACGAACGAATGTTGCAATTACCTTGTTTTGGGGACTTGCACCCGTATTTATAAACTTTGGGACATTTGTATCTTGAGTGGGATTTTAATGCGAGACTGTGGGATTGCCCGAGGAAGCGCCACGTGTCCTTATGAAAAATTCTGAATGAAGTGTGGTCTTTTGTCACGATTGGCAAACTATGGTGAAGAAGGCTCACATCCTGCCGATGGTACTTTGTGGGACGCAATTGATTACAAGTTTTAACGGGTCCTCCTCGTGAGTCCCTTATTTCATGTATCATTCTCTGATTGACCGGTCAGATATGGTACAAACAGCATGCATGGTAGATCAAACTCTGGGAACATCATGCCATACGCATGCATTATACAGATTGGTCTTAATTCATTAACATTTTCTTATTGGTAAATTATATGGTCTGGTTGGCAAGTGGGCAGTTATAGCATATGCACTAGAAAAATCGAGATTGGGATAACATGTATGTACGTCATGGACATAGAGGGGATAGATATATTTGCACCGTCTGAAAATGACGATATATGCGCACCAGATGAGGATATTGAATTGAGATAAACATAATAATAATGGAATGAATTTGAACACATCCTTCCTTATGAGAATATAAGGTAGGAGGAGGTTTTCTTTGGGAAATGGGAGATTGAGAGCGTTGAAGGCGCAATCAACTCATTTCGAGTGGTCCTCAATTGCTGCTGATAATTCTGGCAGGGCAGCATGTTTTGGATTTTGAGCATTTCGAGGTGGAACAAAGAACCTTCTTATCTCACGTATCTTTGGAATCTCTCTCTCATTCCCTCTCCTTTTCTCAATAATTGCATCACTCATTTGATATTTAACAATACTAATCTTACCACATTTTATATTGTATACCACATCTTTATATTACGTGACGTAGTATGTGATGTGTACATGTCATGCTATAAAATGAAGTAACAAGTTCAACTGAATACACCTTTCAATTAAATCATGTCTCTTCCTAATGTCTCCTTCTTGACGACTGGATTTCTCACCGGCAATACACTTCGACTTTGATTTTGGTATTCTTGGCAGCCTCTTTAGAGAACTATGAAGCCCTGTTAGAGGCAGATTTGCTTGTGACAGGTTATATACTACAATGTTTTGAGTAATGTTAATTTACAAGTATAGATTGGTTAGATAGTTTTTTTAATTTATAATATTGTTAAAATAGTTACCTACCTACCTTACAAGTTAATTGATTTTTAGTACCACTAGTTCATGTGTCACATAAAGATCTATCTAAAGACTAGAGAACTATAATGTATGGTAATTATTTATCTAGATGGGCCATCATATGTGTCAAATTCAACTAGGCCCGACACTTCTATTACAGGGCCAAGCAAGAGCTATTGTTTCTAGGCCCGCAAAAATTAATATACAAATTATATTTATGATTTTATTGAATAATGAGTAAGAGAAAATGGAGAAAACTCCTCATTTCATGTTCGGAAACTGGAATTGAATTGAATTGAAGAGGATATAATACGAATCCAATGATGTGTTTGGTATTACACATGATTAAGAGGTTGGATTAATTGAAATGTCATATTACATGGCCTAGCATGAATAGATATAATCCAATCCAATTTAGTGCCCATTTGGCATTACTTAATTGGGCATATAAGTGATTATTTTAAAATTTTGAAAGCCTAGCCTATTTGGTAAGAGATTAAAAAAAAAGCACTTATATTGTAAATAATTGTTGTAAGAGAAAGCAATTAATAATTGTTGTGAGAGAAAGCAATTAAGGAAAACATCTAATGAGCTGCTTTAATTTTTTGATTATGCGGTAATCAGTTTGGAGAGGCGCTGGACTTTAATGAAAATTCAAGAATTTCAAAAATAACCCCATCTATTTCACACTTGTGTCTCTCTTCTCCTAGTTTCATTGTTCTCCTTCCCATCGCTTTCTTCCACGTTCACTTGTTCACGAGTGGATGAGAAGGAGCTCTTCTCATTCTCTTCGATCTTCTCATTCTCTTTCGCTCGTTCTTCAATTTTTCTTGTTGGATCAATTGAAGCCTTCTCTAAAAGCCATAAGACTCAAGTAAGAGACATATTAGGTATAATTTTCTTTTCAATTTCATTCTTCTCAATTAGGGTTAGGGAAGCTCGCTAATTATGGTACAATTTACAAATCAAACTGATATAATAGCAGTGACTAGTAAGATTAATATTATCCTTCTTCCTCTAAACCCTAGAAATACTGATTTCATAGTCACTCATTCTTTGTAGAAACCCTAAAAACAGACCTTGTGATCTTCCTTGAGATTAATGATTTGACAATGACAACTGGAAGACGAAATGATTGGAAAGCCGTGAGACAAAGTAGCCATGACTCGTTTTTCCCTTTGTTACTATCGTATTGATGAAGAAGAAGCTTTAGAAATGCAATGGTAAATGTTTTTGCATTGAACAATAAACAATTTGCTTTTCTTAAAGGTGACCTAAAAACCAATATGGACCCTTAATTCAATTATTTAAATGGACAATTCCTTGTTCTTGCTTGTTAAGAACCAAATTCTTATTTCTTATTAGAGAAGACTCGAGAGAGAGTGAAACCCAACCCATTTCATTTCATACTATAAAGACAACAACAGCTTGAGTAAAAAGACAAAAATAATGCTTTTTAATTAGATGCTCTATTTCAAACCATAGACTAGTCCCCTAAATAATTTCATTATTTAAGTGGAGAATTTTAAACACTTGAATAGAAGAGTTAATTCACCATAATGTTCTTTTTAGTTAATATCCACAACTTGCAGCATTTTAACATAAAAATTTACCAAACACACAAAAACTTATTATTGTACCAACATCACTTTTAACAAAAAGTTTAACAAACGCCAAAATGCTTTCTTTCACATCTGATTTCTCTCAAAGCAAATCTTACAGTGATTCTGTTCACAACACAACAATGCCAAGTCTTGTGCTATGAATGCATAAGCAAGTAAAGAGTACATGTGTTGAGCGACCAAGGACCTTAATCCCAATCTTTTAGTTGGATCCACAATCCTTGTACCCTTTTTTTTGGGTCGATAATCCTTACACATTTGTGAATAGTATGATTAAGTAGACATAATCCAGTCTCGGTTGTTTTCAGTCACCAAACAATTGATTAAGATTATGAATCCTATCCAACTATATAATCAAACTCATCAATCGGTGTGTCTCCAATTGGAGAAGAGAAACTATTTATTAGATTGTGAATCCGCATTATCAATTAAATGAAATCAAGGTACTAAGAAGCTTGTTTAGAGCGGTTAACTATCAATCACTGGGGTTGCTCGTTCTTTAGCCATGGAAGGTGCGCTTGCCCCTGTTTTTTTAAATATGCATCCATTGATGATCCCCATGATTTCCATGTTTTCTTGCATGTTTTCATTTCATATCGTTTTGCATGTGGTTTTTCATGATGCTACCCCTACTCTAGCTAACGGTCTTCACCCATGCCAAGACAAATCATTTGCGGCATATAGTATGATAAGATAATGAAATAAGATCCCAGGCCAGAAAAGAAAAGACTTTACATTTGCCAAATGTCTAAGTGCGTTCAGTCACTTGTTCTCTTTTAGACCACTTTCTTCTCATGACGGTGCTTTTTATCCTTAGACTCATGATTATGTTCCAGCTTAGGTTCCAAATTTCCAATGAATCTATTAACGGAGATAGATTTTTTTACATGTTGAATCTTAACAAACTTGGCTTTCTGCAAAAGTCAGTTGGTTCCTTCTTCTTCATTTTTTCTGACACTAGCAAATGCCCCTTTCAAATTTCTCCTTTTTAATTGTTATAAAGAGTTTTCTAACTCTTCTTCTCTTGTTTTAGCATGTGGGAAACTTAAAACAACTTCTAGCTGTCATCATATGGATATTAATTAATATATTAGGTAGAACAGTCTGGAGATAACCACAGAAAAAGGAAAAAAGACTGATTTTGAGTCTTTGCCATTGAGAATTCAGCTACTCTCTGATGTGATTGGCTTAATTTATTCATGTTTCGTGCTTGCATATGTGTCTTTGCTTTCCCTTGTGGGTTTAGCTGAGTGGGCTTGGCCTTGTTTGTTTTGTAGTGTTGCATGATGATTTTTTGACGCAGCGTGATAACTGAATGACTAAAATTATAACCTAGAACATAATTCTGAAATCCACCAAGAAGAATGAGGGAACCTAAAGTTCATTGAAAATCTAAAAATAACATCACATAACCCTAACCACAAGTTTAAAGTTGATTTAAATACCCTAGAGAGCCTAGGAATCCAAAATGAATTAAAATAGGAAAATTAACAAAGTTTCAAAAAACTGATGAAACATAACAAGTAGATTTTGGATGCCCGTATATGTTAATCGATCTCGAATGCCAGAAAAAACCCCTACGTCATGATAAAGCAATGAGTTTTACTCATGACACCGTTCTCTTTTGAAATGACGGGTCATAGGCCCAAATATGAGCTCGAAGTGAAGTCGAAACTTGCAGTTTTCCTGATTTGTCTCTGCGCGTACGTCTCTCCAACTCTTTTTCGATTGCTTCTGTCATCTACTCTACATCATTTTTTGGATAAGGTTGTGTCCATATGAAGCAATTTCCAGACCAAAAATAAAATAAAAAATTCGAAGGTCGTTTTCATTTTCTCTTTCTTGTTGCCATGACTAAGAGCCATGGCAGATAGCTCAAACTTGAAAGAATCAGGACATGACAAAGCTCATATGGTGCGGTATGGCCTTTGCACAAACCAATCTCTGGTCTCAGACCAAAAAAAAAACCAATCTCTGGTCCAATATAGACCCTTTTATATCAAAAGGTCCGGTAAACTGTATTTTCCAACCTTATATTCCCTTTGAATATTATTATTGTATTGGCTTTTGTGAGAATGTGTGCAGGGGACCACAAGTTCTTCCACATTATAAGAATATATTATTGGGTTTTCAATTCAAGTCAACAATCAGTACTGAAGATAACACAAGCACCAGATTGGGCTTTGTGTTCTAAATTCTTTATACCAATTGATCATTGATATCAAGCAGCTAAAAAACCAACCAAATTTACTTCCACTTAGAGCTCACATAACAGAAGTTACAAACAAAAAACACTGAAAACCCAAACATCATTAATCCAATAACTATTGTACAAAGATGGGAACTTGCAGAATAATGCCCCCATTTGATTGCAAGCAAACCCTGATCATACTACAGCTTCCTTTGTTTAAGCAATGCAAACTGGAAAAAACCCATGCATATTAAGTACAACCAAACTTTGTTAATAACACCCCCAAAATTTTCTGCACTAACAGAGAGAGAGAGAGAGAGAGACCATTCTTGGTCTGGCACTTCATTCACTTGTTGAGTATCTTGAAGTCCAGTACTTTTCAATCTCCTCTGCTGATCTTCCAGGAATTCTACCAGCAATCAGAGACCACCTGAGAGATACATTTGTAAACACAACATTAGCTTATCCAAAATTCAGTAAACTTTAGATAAGTAGGAAAAAATTAGACATAAAAAGAAGAAGAAGAGATTAGCTCACCTCTCACCAACCAGGTTAAACATCCTAGTGATTAGAGTTTCCTCATCTTCTGAGAAGTGAAGCTTAGAGTCTTGACTACTTTCCTCTGCAACAAATTGAGATAACAAAGTGTCTATTTGTGAGTTGATCTAAAACACAAGTCACCAAGGAGTTGACTTCATGCATCATGTTTGATCAAAAGGACTACATATTTAAAATAGTTGTAGAACCAAAAGATTTTTTTTTTGGTGAAGTAATGCTTTTGACTTTTGATCAGAGTCACATTGAAAGAAACACAGATTTCAAAGGATCACCCTATGAAAGAATCATAAGAAGTAGAAAATTGGACAGCTAGTTTTTATAATTTGGGACAACCAATAAGATCCTTTCAATGGATTGAAAGGGGGCCTCTGGGCTCTAGGAATGGTTTGATCCAAGTCAGACAATGGAGTAGAAAATTGGAAAACCCAAGTAGAATGATTGGGAAATTAACATCAAATTTCAAAAGGGTACCTCTAGAATCCACAGAATTGTCATCAGAAGTGGAGTGATCCAAGTCAGCCATTGAAGTAGTTGAAAGTACGAGACAAACTGAAGCCGCAAATTTGAAGTGGTTAAGTTAATAGAAAAGAGCAAGTGCAGGAAACTGTGTTTGAAACTGAAGGCAAGTAATCTAAGTTGTATAAATAGGAGGAAGATTCCTAAGAAAATGTTGTCCATGGATAGAGGGAAGAATGGGTGGTGAGGTGAGGAAGCCAAAGAATGGTAGTTGGAAAGAGTGGGTTCTAGTCCACCTTTGATAGGTAGTTGAATACTTAACTGTCGGTTGGCATAGAATGTTGATGATTGCAAATCTTTGAGTATTTGTACTCACACCTCCAAGTCAGTATACTGTGAGATAAAAAGATAATCAAATGTTGGGCCCTACCCTCCAACTCCAACTTTTTCTTATCATGACATGATTTTAACTTTCATGATCAAATCATTTTGAGTCATTTGATTATATGCATGGGTCTTAAGATGGTTTTGATTTGCGGAAAAAAACACAACTCGAAAATCATCGTATTGAAAGAGATTTCAAGTTAGAATTCCATTCATCCTCGTAGATTAGAAAAAACATCTCTTGAAACCATAATTGGTTTTTGGTGCTTTAATCTTGAAGGTAGGGTGCTGTTTGGTATGAGATATATTCAAGTGGTTCCTTGGTGGCAAGTGCTTGGTGGGGATGTATTAATATCAAGTGTAATACATTGGCTGTGTCTTAGCAGTAATTAAGAAAATGCCAAATTAGAAAACAAATAATATGATACGATATGACAGCACGATCGTCGATGGCCATTAAAAATGTGCAGTTTTGTCCCCGACTAATATTACTTTACTGATATTGTCGACTAGAAAGCTGAGCTCCAAGAAATTATCACGCGCCATTTGGAAAAAATGTTACTGACAATCGTTCAGCCGTATTTTAACTCTTTTCGTTAAAGTATTTTATGTATGCATCAACTAGCAAACAGTTCCAAGCACTTGCTCAAGTTGATTTAGGGGAAGTAGACAATAAAATTATCAGTGTCCTTGATGAAATTCGAAAGCTTACTGGAGTTGTATGGCCCGTGGTTGAGGGTCGACAGAAATCAAACAAAAAAGTACCTGTAAACCGATGGACCATTTTGGACGGCCAGAGTAGATAGCACGCTTTTTTTTTCTTTTTTTTTATTTGATAAATAAAAATTTAGTGGAAGATTGGCTACTTTCACCATCAACGCCAAAACATATCCACAATCTTAAGTAGAAAGACTTCCGCGTGATACCTAACTGCCAATTACCAACATTGACAAGCTACACACAATATAGAGATCTTACCAAGTAAATCAGCCCTCCTTGGCAGATAGCGGGCTTGGTCATCCACAAGACTTCAAATCCAAAGTCGGCATGCAATTATCCTGTTCATGTATTTGTCTCGTATTATCATTCTTTTGAGCTAAGAGATAAGCATTATTATTATTATTATTTTAATATTATTATAGGAGGTATTGTCCTTTTCCAAGAGAATTAAAATTAGCCTGTGTTCTTTGACTATATAACACGTAACTGGATGTTATGAACTTATCAAGATGATCATTTCCAGACACAATTAAGTAATATAAAAACAAGAAAAATATGTATAAAATATATATATATATATATATATTCAAATGAAATGAAAATTTAGACTATAAAATAATATGTAAGGAGCTATCATCCATATCCGCTCGGCATAGGATTCTGATCAAAGTCAAATTATTTAGAAACCTACACAATATTCATATCCAGTTCATGTCTTTTTTATTTTGTCAATAAAGTGCAGAAAATTTTACGTATTAATATCTAGGATTCAAACCCAAAAAAGATATATATATTATTTAAAGGTTCGAACCACTATAACTCTTTAGAATGTGAGAGTGAAAAATAATTTAGACTATCACTTGTAAAAAATAAAAAACACAAAAAAAAAACATGTCGGATGACTTCAAGTGCACCGCAACCGGATCTTTCCCTTGTTCAGCCCACAGACCGAGATCAGTTGGATTTTAGAGGTTTCAAGCCGAACCAACTCGAAAAGAAAAGACAGAAGCCCAGCCACCCATAACATTGGGGTTGGGCCAAAAGTTGGACCAGCCCATTGGACAGTGGACCATTTTTGCAGCCTAAAACCAATTAGTTGTTGCAATTAGCATTATTTTTTTCATTTTATAAGAATATGCCGACAAATATGATACATTAATGGGTTCCTCTTTTTGCCTTAAATTAAACTGATTCTCACTAACCATTTTAAAGGGTTCCTATCTACCAGCAAAAGATGAAATAATTTTTTTCATTTGTTGCTTAGAACACGTTTAAATAGAATATTTAATGCCCAACCCCAAGAAAAAAGGAATATTATACGCATTTTGATGTATCTAGCATGGGGAGCTTCTCCGATAAGAATTTTATGCAAGGATTGGTTGAGATTAGATCCTTCATGCCAGCTGATGGTAAGCAAAAGATTTACTCCTCATAAGTGGAAAATGAGTTCGACCGAAAAACAGAAGCCATTTTGCAGAAACAGGGAAGAGTTTTTGAAGCCACTAAAATGTTTCTGCCAGTCACAAATATTTAAGTCCTGTACTCATCCTTTATATGCAAGAATCTCCCTTGTAAGAAAGGTGCCACTGACTGGAAAGCATAAATCAACAAGCAGACCTGCTGGTCATTTCCGCGGTACTTATAGAAAGCAGAACTATATTATTATGAGTAACGATATTCGAAGTATCCTGCCACATAACACAGCAAGCTGACTTGAAGAAAAACAGAACTATTGTATCAGACCTTTATAAGGTACATGTAACAGAACAGATTGTAGCAAAACTCAATTTCAGATGATATATTACTCGTCTGGAGTAACAGGACCGCTCCTATTCAAAAACCATGAAGCTTGATGTCTTCCTTCTTAACAATGCCAGCCTGTTTAAAAGAAGATGAGAAGTTGACAAGTTATATTATACACATCAATCAATAGTATAATGTGGCGGCAACATAATTAAAAAAACAGACAGATCCACCACCTGCACAAGGAAGGAGGAAACATTCTTTCTCTGGTCCCCCTGAAGTTGTATGACCTGCAACCATGAAACATATAAGCCTTTGGTAGCAATGACAGTAAACCGACACATTGAATATTTGTATAGATGTTTTGCCGATGTCTAATGAACAACAATGCTCACAATACATGGAAAATGTTTAGTGCAAGCTTGCACCCCATACTCAAGGGAGAAGAAATCTACTACACATGCAATAAATTCTCCTTTCAGCCCTTTTCATCACAGCAAATTAGCAACAATAATCTTGTGGCCCGACATAGACTATCAAATAAATAATGCACCATATCTTACATCTACTTTGCAATCATCGTACCAAAAGAATGCATCTTGATTTACTAACCGCCCATTTGGCATTGCTTATTTGGAGCAAAAATCACTTATCCAAGAGACAGGAACAAACCTGGCCTAACTCAGGATCCTCGACCACAGTACCATTACAACAGAACTCTTTCTTGAGGTCCTTCAGTATCTTATTGTAGCTGTATTCCTTCTTCAATCCTTGCACAGTAGTCAGGCTTTTCCTCCCGTTACGCTGCTGCACACGCACATGCACATACTCTTTTGTCCCAGCACCTGAGTCCTCAGCATTTGCATCAGCAAAGGGATCTGCCCAAACAATCCACAAAGACACAAACCACCAAAAAGGTAATGCTTAGATTGCTTGAATGAAGTATGCTTCTTCTAATAAATCATTTCACCTAAAATGGATCAGCTTAAAAGAACAGAACCTTACCAAAAGCAGATGGGACCTGGGTGTCGAATTCAGACATGAAACTTGACTGTTGGAGGAAGAAGATCAAGTAACCAACAAAGGGTTTTCTTAAAATATTAATATTAAATCTGCTACACAAAAGGGTAGAGAAAACCCAATCAGCCAAATCCAGAAAACATAGAAACAAAATCACAATTTGATAATTTCATGATATTAACAGGCCAAAAAGTCACAGTAATTACCAAAGTACACATCTTTTATTGATCCAAACTCACTTCTTCCATATTACCAGAACCCAAACCTCATACTCTTCGACTTACCCCCAATATCATAAAATTAAATCCACCATGACCTCATTCTATACATACCCAGCTTATACAAATTGCCCATAATCCCACAATCCTCAAGCTAATAATTCATACGAATCAAATCGACCCAGAAAGAATTCATCTAAATTAGGGATAAATCAAACACAACCCAAAATAAATTTCATTCCTGAAACAACAATAATGATAACAACATGAAAAGAGAAATTACCTGAACGAAGAGACGGTAAATCCAAGCAGGCGATTTGGAAACAGAGATGAGGTAAAGAGAGAAAGATTGGTAGGAGCTCTATATATAGGATAAGAAAAAGTCGTGCGAACCACACAAACTCGGATTTTGCTTTATTCTTTCTTATTTATCGCGTTAACGAAGAGCTTCCTGCTGCCGAACGCCTTTGTTTGGCTTGTTCTTTTGGGGGGGTTCAGGACTGGACGGTTGGGAGAAACGTGTGTAGGAACGGACGGTTTGTGATTTACCTTCACGTGGCATTGCCCTTGAGGATCTGATTCTGCCTAAGCTGCATATTGCCTGCGGTCGTTTTCACTATGACACCAAAACGCACCGCCATGTCTCGTTTCACCGGTTTAGACTTCCAAGTACTTACTTAGTAAATCACCCTTCCTAAAACAAGATGATTTAAAATTTTAATTTCTGCCACTTACTAATTCAATTTTTAGCGTAGCCTTCTAATTAATAAGCAACAAAGGTTTTTTTTTTTATTATGAGCTGGCAGTCTTATATTGAAAGTTAAATAGATTCTAGCAGTGAAAATTCAAACATAAGTTCTGAAAGCCAATTACTAATTCAATTAGTGTAGTATAGAGCATCCATAATGATGTTCTTTATTTCTTAGCTAAAATTTAGCTAACAATATAATAAAACTATTTTAGGAGCTTTCTAAAAAAATTCAACTCTAACCATACTCCTTAATTTGGAGAGTCATAAATGTTATAATTTTTTTTTGATTGGTCCATCTCTATTTAAAAATTCCTCCCTAAATTTTGTCTAAGAAAGTAATTTAAGGAGCTTATTGTGGATGCTTAATTTTAAACATCATATTGAGTTTCCATAATTTGAGAAGATGAGCATTGGAATTTATTTTTGTCTTATTCTATTTCCAAATTTAGCCCTCTTAAATTATGAATTACCCAACCTTCCATTATTTTTTTCCTCAGATTTTTTTTTTATATAGAAAAAACCCTTTCTATTTAGTTTTTTAGAAAAAACTACACAAATGCCAAAGGCCCAAAACCATTGGACCCTCACTCTCTCATACTCGGAGCTCCGGTTCCTATACCCACAGAGACAGAGCCAAGCCGAAACCTTTGCCATATTTCCCACCTTCTCGCCCGATCTCCCTTATTTTTTCTTCTCCGTTTCTCATTGCTTGCTTGGATTCATAGTCTTTGTATCCAGGTACTTGTTCGTTTCTTCCTTGTTGCTGTTTGTTGGGATATGGTTTTTATTTTTTTGGTTATGTTGATTGATTGCATACTTAAATCTAATTATGTTGATTGATTGCATACTTAAATCTAATTCCTTTCTCATTTTCTTTGATTTATATGAGTTATGAACCTGTAAAGTTTGTTATTTGACGAACTTGAGAAAAATGGTTTCCCTTTTTCTCCCTTGTAATTTAAAGTTTATGGGGTTTTGTATAAGCTGGGTTCTATATGGAACTGGGTCATGGTGGTTTTATGGAAGCTGTGGTTTTGAATCGATTAAAGAGTTCTACTTTGGTAATTAATGTGTTTGCTTTCTGTACTGCTGTGCTAAGCTAGTAACTTGTTGCACATTATACCATCCAAATATGACGTGGGTGACTTGTTGTTATGTTTTCTGCATTTGACTCATTGGCTTTTCGTCTGCCCTTTGCGGAGCAGATGTGATTTTATATGGTTTTGGCACAAAAGGAAATTATGGCACTGAGGAAGAAGTTGTTTGAGAGTTCCAATTTCAATGGCAAGATTATGTGCACCTTTTCAAGGTATTTTAGCTCAAACAAGATGGACTTAAGGAAGCTAAAGCCTATGATTCAGAAGAGAATCCAAGAACGGGCTAAGGATTATCCAGTACCAGGCATGATTCCAGTGGCCCAGGAGGTCCTTAATTCCCGGAGGCTCCTTATGCAAGGTGTCTCTACCCTCCTCAAAGTGTTACCAGTTATGGCCTGCAAGTAAATCCCTCATCTGCCAAGTTCTACTTTTTATTTTTTATGTTCTTTTTTTTTGTTACATAGGTTACAGATGTTTCGTGAAACAATATCGACTTTGATCTGCGTGTTTTTTTAAATTATAGGCTTGTGTTATGAGGAAACTTCCATGAAATCTAGGATGATTGAGTAGCTTTATAGCTGTCAATAGTGGAATACATACTCAAGCCCTTTTTAAATGTAAATTTTCTTGGATCTGTCCTCTGCAAATTTCTTCATGGAAGCTTCATAGTTTATGTTCTGTATTTCTTGTCTCAGAAAAATTAAACCACTATATCTTCATGTTCCTGAGCTCCCTAAGTGCTATTTTTGAGAGCTGCACTAGCTATGTTTTCCAAATTAGAGTTAATCTAATTGATCTCCATTCTCCCTCCTGCTCTGATGGACAGTTTTTGTGACTCAAAAGAAAAGCCAGAGTTTTTCATCCATATCCTACTTTTGCAGGTTCTGTCCAGAAGTATATATAGGCAAGAAAGGCCACGTAATTCAGACTTGTTGTGGTTTCAAACGTTGTGGCAAGAATCGGGTTCATGAATGGATAACTGGTGGTTTAAATGATGTGCTTGCTCCAGTAGAGGCATTTCACCTGAAGCACATGTTCCAGGATGTTATTAAGCACCATCAGAGGTTTGACTTTGAACGTGTTCCTGCAGTTGTTGAGCTATGCTGGCAAGCAGGGGCAAATGATGGAAATCAGTATTCAAATTGGAGCCCGGAAAGTGATTGTTGTAGTGTTGATGGAGCTGAGTCTTTGTCACCTGATGAACTGGTTATGATTGCCAGTGGAACTTTGAAGGCATGGGAAGTTCTCAGAAATGGCGTGGAGAAGTTATTGATGGTTTATCCAGCAAAAGTGTGTAAACATTGTTCAGAAGTTCATGTAGGGCCTTCTGGGCATAAGGCTAGGCTTTGTGGAATTTTTAAGTATGAGAGTTGGCAGGGAACGCACTTTTGGAGAAAGGCAAATGTAGATGATCTTGTGCCTCCAAAGATTGTATGGCGGCGCCGGCCTCAGGATCCTCAAGTGCTTTTGAATGAAGGGAGGGGCTTTTATGGGCATGCTCCAGCAGTAGTAGAACTGTGCACACAGGCAGGTGCCATTGCACCCTCGAAGTATCACTGTTTGATGAAACTACAGGGTGTAGCTACACTTTGAAATCAAAGTTTGTACCATCCGAAAGATCAAATGTAAATGCAGTGGATTCCAAGGGGGGAAATTGAAGCCCAGCAGGAGCTCCCTGGGATCACAGATGTGTGTAGAATTGTTTAACTATGACGTTTGATTATATGAAGCGGGAAATTGGAGCCCCGCAGAAGCTCCCTTGTCATCTGATCTTAACCATCAGATGAATGACGACGGATCCAAGATGGAACCCGCAATGAAATGGCGTGTATGGCCCCCTTGACATGGATCATGAAAGAGCCGAGGAAATGTGTAGCTCTGCTTTTGCTATGGACACAGAAACAAGATATAGAGGAAAGAGTAAGAAAGGGGTTAAACTCATAGGAAATTAAGTTGATATTTTCTTGTACTTAATGATCTTATAGATGGTTAATACAACATGATAAATAATTAAAATCCTTAACGGAATCGAATGCTCGTTTGTGCTTCTCTAATAGTTTTTAAATATAATTAGATTAGTTTAAATATCATTTTCAGCTATAGCACTACTCTTCTTGCATGTCAATATCCGCTGCGATAGGTCCCTTTAAACACATATATGGGATCTCCATCTTCCACACCATGCCACCTGAGGCTACAATTGTCTCGCATGGTCCTCTGCTTGTGTATGAACAAATAATCATCAATTGGAAGAAGTTTCCTGCTTAAAAGCAGTTGCCTCATCTCATTAACTGTGCTTGAGTCCTTCATTTTCAAAGGAATTCTGGATGCATTAAGCAAGCTTGAGGAAGTTTGTACCACAAGACTCAATCTCCTTGAGGGAGGATCATCCGTCGGACGATTCACGGTCTTGAGGAACACAAGGATTTCAGAAAATTCACGTATGCCGTACTCGCTTAAGTTGCGAATATCTTCTTCTAACTCAATTCCACAAAAGAAGAGTGACATTCTTTTGATGGGTGTACCATACAGAATGTGGATTGTATCTTTAAGGCTACTCACTGTTTCTGTTCTGTTCACCTCTATGTGATGCTTTATTGCTGAACATTTTATGATAATCGGAATCGTACTAGAACGGTGAAAAGGAGGTTCCATGCATTTGATTGTGAGGTTAATTTTTGTACCTTCAGTGACAATTGGATAGTCTTCCATGTCTAGTCCATCTACTAATTCCCATCCCCACACTGCAAGGGTTTGTGAAGCCATTGGGATGCCCAAGAGTTGTGCAATCTTCCCTTTGATTTCAAGGACAGGTTCTTTGAGACCCACTTCTATGGTGAATTCATGTCCCCATGTATCAATAATGACCCTCATCTTGTCACTCATACCTGGCCTATAGTTCCTCTTGCCCTGTGAGACTAAAAAAACCAAACACAAATAAGAACACTGGATGGCAGATGGGTTTTTAATTTTGTGCTGGTGAGGAACGGTTTTTAAGTTCAAAATAACTTTGATCTTAGAGTCATGTCAAAAACATGAGTTTTCCATCATTCTATTTGCATTTGTATCTGAATTCATGCAAAAAGCATTCTCAACTTTGATCATGAGCATAATTCATGAAGGACACACACACCTTATTTAATTAGACCTTATTTAATTAGTGGTAGAGCTAATTAAGCAAGATTATTGCACAGTTTTTAATTAAGTCCCCTCTCCAAATTATTTAAAAAATTAGCGACCACATGATTTGGGAGCAGTTGAAGCAGAACGTTGACATGCGTAATATGTTATCATAGGAGATTAATTATAATCTCTAGGAGTTGTGCGAGTGAGTGGGATTTTATTATTTTGCTGGAATTATGTTTCACTATCCAATATGAAAAAGGGATCTTAGTGCATATTTTGACAGGATGCTACTTCTAGGTTAAAATGGAAAAATGTTTTTTGGTCAGGAATTCTAGAAGGAATATATCCATGTTGTCTTTAGTCATTTTGTACATATATTCAACTGAGTAAAACTTGTTATCGGACACTCAATAATTTAAAATGCTAAAACTGTCAGAAAATGAGCAAACAATGTACGTCAAGAGTCGTAGAGCGTAGGCTACTGAGCTTATAGAACATAGTCAAATATGACCCAGTTTATAATGCATCGATTCTGAAACTTGGCTGGAACTGACCAACCATATAATTAGCCACTTTGTTTATATTGGTTTCTTTAATAAGATCTAAAATTTAATTTTGTATGAGCATGTGTTTTTGAATCATAGTCTTCCCTGTCAGCCTGTTACGAAATGTGTGCGAGACTGAGTCCATACCTCAACTAAACATTTTCAAATTATAGCACACTCTGGCATAACCTTGAGAATATTGCTAGCTCATTACGACTGTGTCTTTCATTATCTCATATCCTGTCAAACACTCTTGGGTCTTTGACTTTGTTTTCACACTTAATCTGCAAAGTCATATTGTGCATGCTAATTATGTCAACAATTTAGTTAAATCATGACCAACCATCATTAATGGAAATTTTAGACCCAATCTCTTTGTAGAATGGCATTTTATACTTCAGGAAGCGTAGTTGTCGGTTCTCGTACGTATAGTGTGCTCTATGTACGTAGTTTACGTTCTCAATTTTAATAATTTGCCAAGTAATAGTTAATACAGATGTAATCAATGTTTACTACATAATTATGTTATCTGATTGATGATTGCCATGGAAATTTCATTGATTTCTTTAGAAACAATGTAAAATGCAAATTGTGTTATAAAATTCTGTTCGTATCTGTAATAGGCCAAATTCTCTGCATGAATTAGCGTTCTATTGATAAGGTCAACATCTCTCAAACTGATTATATTATAATTTTTTGTTTTTTTGTTAATACTCTGCAATCAAACATGTTCCAGTTTTCAAAATGAATTCTTAATTATTTCTTTCAATTGTTTCCTCAATCCCGCTACTATGACGTTAATTTCATACTTCCCTTTTTGGTCGAAGCATTACTAGCGTTGAAGAATATAAGGTTCCACATCAGAAACTTAACTAAATAAATTACAACTTATAATAAGTGGTTTCACTCCTAATAATGCCGAGGTTCTTTTGTGATAAAACCTCACACCTACTCCTAGGCCTACTGTTAGATAAATTACAATTTATTTGATATTTCTTAACTTTAATTTATGTCTGAAGCTTTATCCTTTTTTCTTTTCTTCTTTATCTTATAACTCAAAGTTTGTCTTATGTTTTTTTTTCCTTGTTATTATGAGTATTATTATTGTTTTTTTTTTCTGTGAGTTGTCAACTTGAGTTTTCATTATTTATTTTTTGGAGAGGAAGTTGTCAAATCGTTCGTTAGGCGGCGTTTAACGTTTCAGATAATATAAAGTCTATAAACAACTCTTAAGGACAACATGTTCTGACAAATTCAAAGGCTTGAACATAACTATAAAACCCATGACACGTCTCGTACCATATCACACTGGTAATTCGTATCGACTATAAGTCTATCTAAAGACAATGGCTACTCAAAAGCTTATCTCAGTTTTGTTGCTTCAACTCCTGCTTGTTCTGTTGGCCTCAGACTTCAGCAATGGGCAGAAGTTGAAAGTTGGCTTTTACCAGAAAACATGCCCAAACATAGAGGCTATTGTGGCAAAAACTACTCAGCAATACATATCTCGGGCACCAACTCTTGCTGCTCCTTTGTTAAGGATGCATTTTCATGATTGTTTTGTTAGGGTATGTTGTTTGGTTGCATTAAACACTTGCCTCCTACGTAATCCATCAAATCTTGGTCAGGCAATATATACTTGTACAATATATATTTCCTCTACTGTTTTCTTGAAGAAGTTGCAGAACAATTGCTAAGGACTGAATTTTGTTCCTAGCTAACTCCATTAAATTTTGATTTGCAGGGATGTGATGGCTCTGTGCTGTTGAATTCCACCTCGAGCAATAGCGCTGAGAAAGATGCATTCCCCAACCAAAGCTTAAGAGGGTTCCATGTCATAGATGCTGTGAAATCTGCAGTAGAAAAGAAGTGTCCTGGTGTTGTTTCTTGTGCTGATATCTTGGCATTGGTAGCTCGCGACGCAGTAAGAATGGTAAAAAGAAACTAATCTTGTATCCACATAATTCTATAATTTTACTGCATATGTTGTTAAATAATCGGGTAGCTTTACTGAATCAATATTTTAATTTCAGCTTCATGGATCATTTTGGGAGGTTCCGACAGGACGTAGAGATGGAAGAGTGTCAGTAAACTCAGAGGCCTTAAGAGGGTTACCAGCTCCTTCTGCAAACATAACACAGCTCAAAGCAACATTTGCTTCAAAGGGTCTAAGTGTTAAAGACCTAGTGGTACTGTCAGGTGATGAATCCTAAGTTTGATAAAGAATTTTTTGTTTGTCTGGTTGTTTTTTTTTTGATGAAACTCTAACTAACTTATAAGCTCCTTTTTTTTTTCTTGTCTCAGGAGGACACACCATCGGAACATCTCACTGCGGACCCTTTTCGAGTCGCTTGTACAATTTCACCGGTAAAGGAGACACAGACCCGAAATTGGACAAAAACTACATAGCTCAGCTGAAGATAAAATGTAAGCCGGGGGACACCAAAACCCTGGTTGAAATGGACCCTGGAAGCTTCAAATCATTTGATGAAGATTACTACACTCTTGTCACCAAAAGCAGAGGACTTTTCCAATCTGATTCAGCTCTTCTTGATGACCCTGAGACAAGAGCCTATGTGATTCAGCAAGCCACCTCTCATGGAGCCACCTTCCTAAAAGACTTTGGTGCCTCAATGGTAAATATGGGAAACATTGGGGTCCTCACAGGCAACTCAGGTGAAATAAGGAAGCAATGTGCTTTTGTTAACTGAGGGCAAATGCAAGCAAGCAAGTTCATATTATTTTCTGTATATTTTTGTTTCAGCTGGTGATCATTTGAATTTTCAAGTGTAATATAAGTTGGCTGTTCCAAAAGGTTGCAGCCAATAGTTGGTAACCAGTTCATGTGATTTTGCAGTGTTATGGTGGTGGAGCCTTCACCATATATATCATGCAACTTCTCAATTATTTTCCGGGCAAATAAAGTATTGTGGGGCATTTTAATCTTTATAATAAAGCTTAAATATTCGTTTGAGACAGAAATATTTGTTTGTGTACAGCTTGCTTGAATGCTAATAAAGGGCCAGAGACAATTGTACGCCAACTTTCTTTAACGTGATCTGAATTCTGACTGTGTTGATTATTATAATCTAAGCCGACATGGTCCACCAGTTAGATATTGACAAAATATCACAATAAAATATTTCCACATTGGTAAAATTCAAAAAGATAAAAAAGGATAATGGATTTTGCTTCTATTTTGGCTCTGTTGAACTTGCAGCATAGCCGGGATTATTTTTTGTACCCCATTAATAAGGGGTGTATTGTAGTTGTGATTATCTTTTGTATTCGATGAAAATTTGTATTGGATACTTGTTTGGATCTAAGTATAGGTTCAAATGATTGATTGTCTATGTGACTATTGTAATCGAGTTTTTCTATTTTTATCAATGATATTTAAGTCGTTTGGAGCAATAAAAAAACAAAAGTACGCAGTTCATGACTGGATGCCCTGAATTATATAAAGTGCATGGCAAAAAGAGAGAGCAAAGAATCAATAAAAGCGATATTTTTCCTTCCAAAGTACTTATAGCCAACTCTCTGCATGCTTAAAAGTTTGATTATACATTAGATTAAGGCTAACAAAAGATATTTATCATCTGATGTATGATCACTTTAAGCATTTTCTTTAACTTTAATTTTAATTATTCACTCTAATGGAAACTTAAAGTGGGTTCGCTTAATATGTTGTTGAATGAGATAAAGAGCTACATAAGTAATCGATGATGTTACACTTAGTCTCAAACTTCATAGGCTCATAGCATAGCATAATGATTTTGCAGGGATAAAGCCAAAATTATTAGGGTTTAGGCTTTAGGCCATGTTACCAAAAGATCAGTAGGAAAAAGATGTCGAAAAACCCCATTGGCCTAACACAAAGGAGAAAGTCAACTTGGTCTCGTTCTTCAAAAACTTGGACGCTCCCAAATATTCAATTAAAGATAATATTTGCCTCGTTTAAAGATATATATATATATATATATAATCACACATATGTAAAAATAATTTATAAAAAATATATATATAAAAAAAACTTATATACACATATCAACATTGTATTCGGCAGCAATATAAGAGTTCCTACTTACATGGTAACAAAGAAAGTATTTTCCTTCAATTAATTATGACCTTAAATACATCATTAACAGAATCATTTACATCCTATGTTCATCATTTTATTTCGTTTATGCCTTAAACACAAAATTCTGAACCAAAACGCACAACAGAAGATAAGACAGGTCGTCTCTATTAATTTTGTTTTTTTTTCCCATTTTGTCTTTCATTGCATAATATTCTGTTTTTTCAATTTTATAACAAATTAAGACCAGCCACGCAGGTGGCAGCATATAGCCAATTATTGATAAGAAAATTGGGATAGGTGAGAATAAATTATAAAAATTAAAATTTCCTGTACCGGAGCAGTTGATTTTTCTGCTTTATTATGCAAACTTCAGATCAACAACATCCACCAAATCCACGTTAGATAAATATATATATAAAGCCGCCTCCATTGACTGCTAAACTTAAAACTGTTACTCAGTTATATTCAAGTCACCTTAATTAAGGAACATAAATTTATATAATCTCCAATTAATTATGAAAAAAAGACATAAATTATGATGGCAATGAGACCATAAAAGATTTTGACCCCAAAAAAAAAAATGAGACCATAAGAGCATCTCCGAGGGAGATGTCAAATACCAAACATCAAATTTAAATTTGATGGCTGATGTGGCAATTTGACATTTACATACTTTTACATTCCACCCGATATGTCAAATAAATATTTATTGTAACAGTCAAATCATTTAAGATAAAGCAGAAAAAAAAATAAAAATGGAAAATAATAAATGAAAGTAATAGTCAATTGTCTTTAAAAAATAATAAAATATTCATTTGACATCTTGCTTTTGAGATGTCAAAAATAACATCTCAACCTCTAGCCTTCATTCCACATCAGCTTTGACATATCGGTTGGAATGATGTGGGATGTTATTTCTAGCTATTAAACATCTATGTGGCACGTTTGACACATCGGTTGGAGATTTAAAAGATGGGTGTTTGTCAGACAGACGCTAGCTTCAGACATAATCCATCATCAAAGTGAAAAAGCATACTTGCTAAATTTGAATTTACTTTGCTTGTTATCTTATGAGGGACAAGCCTAACTGCTCATATTAAGTAATAATTTTTATTAAAATATGATAAAAGCTTTGCCTCCAAGCACTCCAAGCACATGTTAGTTGGCTAGCTGGATTATTTTCGTCACCCTGCAATTTTCTTATCTTTCACAGCTCAAGTTGAGGCTAGGGTCTATAAATTTCCAGTTCTAAATTTGGAACTGCAACTACATTCAAGTTTACAGCTGAAGCTTGTCTGCAAACGAAAATGGGATCGGTTCGTTTTTCCGGGATTTTATTAGCTTCATGCTTTTTGGTGATTTTAGGCCTCAGTGAAGCTCAGTTGCAGTTGGGTTTTTATGCCAAGAACTGCCCAAAAGCAGAGAAGATTGTGAAGGATTTTGTAGATGAACACATACACAATGCACCTTCAGTTGCAGCAGCCCTCATAAGAATGCACTTCCATGACTGCTTTGTCAGGGTTTGTGTTCATCATCTTCTTCCCTTGCCCAAGATTCTGCAGTCTACTTTGTTACTGTTCAGAATTAAATTTTTTGAAACTAATTAATTTTTTTTATAATGTTTTTGCTTGACAGGGTTGTGATGCATCTGTTCTTCTGAACTCAACTTCTAGTAACCAAGCTGAAAAAGTTTCCCCTCCAAATCTAACACTCAGAGGCTTTAACTTCATTGACAGAATCAAGACCCTACTTGAAGCTGAATGCCCTGGAGTAGTTTCTTGTGCAGATACTATTGCTTTGGCAGCAAGAGACTCTATTGTAGCAACGGTAAGATCTCCAACCAATCATCCAAGTTTTAAAAGTAAATTTTATTAAAACTGAGTGAACTTATTATGTTTTTTTTTTCTTTAAATCTTGTTCCTTGGTTTGGTTAGGGAGGTCCATTCTGGAAGGTTCCAACAGGTAGAAGAGATGGGGTCATCTCAAGGAGTGCAGAAGCCTTAGCCAACATCCCAGCCCCAACTAGCAACTTCACCACTCTCCAAACAAGGTTTGGTAATCTAGGTCTTGATTTGAAGGACTTGGTCTTGCTCTCAGGTAAATCTAAACGTTGAACAGGAAATGTTGCCTTTCCAAATAACCTACATGTTATGTTGGCAAATTGTCAATTTGAACTATTGATTAAGTGCCCTCGTATATATTGTATATATTAATATATATATATAGCCAAATTGCTAATATGACGGCCTACTACTATGTAATATTCTCTTAAGAGACCTATGTTGTTTCAATGTTGATAAAATTGTTAATTTGAACTACTAATTGAGTAAACTCATATATATATATATATATATATATACATATATAATTAATTGATACAAAATCGTGAATGCAGGGGCTCACACAATTGGTATCTCTCATTGCTCATCATTTTCAAACCGCCTTTACAATTTCACCGGCGTGGGTGACCAGGACCCAGCTTTGGACAAGCAATACGCAGCGAATCTCAAGGCAAACAAGTGCAAAAGTGCAACTGATAATACTACAATAGTTGAAATGGACCCTGGAAGCCACAGGACATTTGACCTCAGCTACTACACACTTTTGCTTAAAAGACGAGGCCTCTTTCAATCTGATGCTGCTTTAACCACAAGCTCAACCACCCTTGATTATATCAACCAGCTCCTCAAAGGTCCACTTCAGAATTTCTACGACGAATTTGCCACGTCCATGGAGAAAATGGGTCGGATTAATGTTAAGACTGGATCAGCTGGTGAGATTAGGAAGCAATGTGCATTTGTGAATAGCTAGGAGTAATCTTTGGTTAAATAATTTCTCAGTCTTTTCTTATTAGTATTTTTTTCTCGTTTTTGGTGTGGCAATGTTTATGTATGTTTTTTTTATTTATTTAAAGAATATGGGTTCATTGGGTTTGTATGAAATTATTAATAAATGAGGTCCATCGATCGGAGTGTTGCTTTCTTTCTCAGTCAACATCATGTTTGTTTTATGTGATTCTATATCATTATTTTGTATATTAATTTTTGTCATGAGTATGACTAATCACCACTTTACCGACGTGATTTTTCAAACCGTATAATAATATTCTAAAAAAAGTAATGTTATTTGAATACATTAAATTGACCACATTTAACAATCATATTATGGGTCAGTTTGGCATTGCTGTGCTGTGAAAATAATCGTTGTCAGATTTGCTGTGAGAGAAATCAGCTGTGAGAGAAAACAGTATGGTGTTTGGTAATTTTTTTGTTAAAAATGTTGTTTGTATTGATTTTATGCATAATCAGAAAATGATTGCCGCATAATCATTAAACTCAGCGCCTCTTCGAAACTAATTCCTGTATAATCATAAAGTAAAAGCACCTCATTAGTTGTTTTCCCTTATAGCTTTCTCTCACATCAATTTTTAATAATAAGTGATTTTCTCACAGTTTACCAAACGGGTTGGGCTTCTCAAAATTTTTAAAAAATCACTTATCACCCCCAAATAAGCAATGCCAAACTAGCACTATGTGTCAATTGATATGTACATGTCACTTTATTTAAAACTAGCCCCTCGAATGTGCCAATTGGTGTTATTCTCTATTTTTTATTTTATTTTTAGAATTAAGAAAAGATAATATGGATAGTTATATTCCATAAAAGTATGATATATTATCTGATTTTATTTTTAATTTTAATTTTTTTAATATGAATTTTTTTGAATTTACTATATTATCCTCATTTAATTAATAATTTTAATTCTTAATGTTTGAATTAATTAAGGACATTTTCTCGTATTTTGAATGTTTCACTATTTTCTGCCTTTTACTTTATATATATAGATAATCCATTGTTTTATATTGTTTTATTTAATTAATCAATATTCTTTAAAACTTTCGCCTTCTCTCTCATCCATTGTTTTATATCATTTCTCCGCTGTGAGTCCATTCTTCACCGCCGTCCCTAAACTATACCTGCCCACCACCAATATTTGAAAGTTTAGAATTTTGAAATGACAAAAATAAAACATCACAATGACATGACATTATTTGGTGCACAATAACTATAGTTCCCTATCAACATGATCTGCAAAGCTGTCCTGGGTTTGCCCCTCGGATTGGAGAGCTCGGTTTGCTCTTTCAATTGACGATTTTCTCGTTGGATTAATTGCCCTCCTGATTTCATTCACAATGTTTCATTTGAAAGATTGTAACTCTTCTTGATTGTAAGTATAGCATATTTGATATTTTTCAATTATAAACACCAACACCTATAACAACTCCTAAACTTCCAAATTGGATTAAGTCTAATCCTAAAATCGGTAAGTGTAGTATCTAATAGTACAACTTCCATAATAAACACGCACAGTTCTCAATCCTTTGTTTTTTCTAGAAGCTCTCTCATCGCTACTTCAAAACAGTTCTTATAGTTTTCGCTAGAAAGTTCCCCAGTACATTAGACTGCAACAAAAACTAAACCATGTTTTACCCCAACCTTTCAAGTCCCATGAGCATAGAATTGTGGAGTAACATAAGCCTTAGCACATAATCGAGTCAACAATTCTTGAACTTTTTTGTCGAACAAGAATGGAACCTCAACGAATGCTTTACCCTCTACATACTCCCCGTTATCTGTGTCACTTATTCCCAAAAAAATTTCAAATAAGTATTTTAAAAGGCAATGGTCATACCAAATTATAGCTTCTTCGTTTTTAGGGCAGCACTCCCAAAGCTTTTGGCTTGCTAGATAGATACAATCTCTACAAAGTGAGAGGGAGATTCTACTCCAACATTGTGCTAACCCATAAACACCAAATTGTCTAGATCTGTCCATGACATTGATACTTTGATATCTACTAGACGAAATTGAGTTAGATAATCTTATCAGGAACGATTCAAGTTCACCTCGAAAGGAGCCTTGATTGGAAATTCTAATGAAACAATGCACTTATGCCCCATAATGATAGTTCCAAAAGCAGTATGCAAAAATAATCAGAAAGGGAAGAAAATCATAAAAGTAAACGATTTTGAATTAAACGTGTTCAGTTGAGTTGGAATTGGGTTCAATTTAATTCTTCAATGAAAAACGCTTTTACATATATGATATAAGTGTTTTAAAAATTATAGTTTTCTTTTTCTGTAAGGCCAAATACGAAAACTTTACATTATAAACAACATATAAACAAATTAGAAAGTTTTTAAGATACAATAAAATTAAAGAAAAACAAATTGATAGGTAAGTAAAAGCAAAATAAATTATAAGTAAGAAGGTGAGCTTGGTACAGTGAAGCACGTCAAAGATGTTGTCCCAAAGCCTTTGTAGCCTCTCTACGTGCAGGTATTGACGGTCTACAAGACTTCAAGATATAACCCTAATATACAAGCTCAAGATCCGCTATGAGCACTTTCACAGACGGATATGTTTCCAAGTCACATAACCATTGCCCAAAATACTAATAGAAAGTTGAGAACATATATAAAAGTAGAAAAAGAGAGAATCAGATTGTGGTGATGATTGTGGTATGTTATATTTTGATGGTATATCAAATGTAAAGGATGAGTAGCTTTTTATAGGCATCCAAGAACATGTAACCTTCACCTCATTAAACCAGAAAATTAAGGAATTAAATAAAACAGCCTAAATAAATAAACCATAATGGTTAATTTTTAAAACTTTTTTTAAAATTCCACAATAAGTCTACCAGGCTAAGAGTAGTATTGTAGCCCAAGTAGAGCATCATCAGTGGGGGTTGTATTTTCGAGGGTGTAAAGCCACTTTTACATCTCATTTACACCTTCGAGGGGTGTAAATGTGATTTTTGTTTCAATGGGGAATATATAAATCCAAAGATGTATTTTTGATTTCCTTGTCTTAATTCGTTTTTGTGGGTTTTTTTTTGTGTGTGTTAACTTTATAAAATTAATTTTGTGTGTGTTTGTTTTATTTTATTTTTTCAAACAAATAGACTTAATATTTAAATTTGGAGAAGATATGATTTCATCCAACAAGAACCGTTGGATCATAAAGTACATTTAATATGAACCGTTGGTATCTTATCATGTTTTTGCACACAATTCAACATCCATTATTGTTTCTATACGCACACAATTCAAAATTCGACATGATAGAATTTTATCTCATCTTCAACCGTTGGATGAGTTTCTCTTATCTTCATCTCAACCCCTTGATTCTCATTTCAGATATCATTGATTTTCTATAAATATGAAAACTATCTCTAGTATCATTTCATCAAAATCATCCATCTCATTTGAATATCTTTCTTTTCTCCAAAATATATTAGCTTGTTGAGAGTTTCCAATAATTGGATATTCACTAATAACTAAATAGGCATTACATAGAGCTATATCTTCTTTAATGGAGAAATTTGGCAATTTGGCTCTTTTCGAACCTTCACCGGTTCACTCATTTTGATGTTTATAAAAGAAAGCAAACAAAACTAAGAAATTGGAAATAAGCAATCTTTGAGGGAATCAGATTCATTTTTTCACTTACAAAGGTTGTAGCTATATATAGAGAATCAGATTTTTTGTATCAATACAAAATTTCTTTAAAAAATCACAGCCATCCAATTTGTAGCCGTTGGTGGCCTTTAAAAAATCACCGCCATCCAAATGGTGGCCTTTCATTTCAAAAGCCATCCAATTTGTAGCCGTTTGCTTTTGAGTTTTGACACCATGCTTTGATTTTTTTGTTTTTTATATTTGCAACTCCAACGGCTACAAGCACAACACTCCCACGTGTAAAGGGGCCCACCAACAAGAAAAGCTAGGAGAGTGCGTCTGTATTCGCGCGTCTCAAGCAAGTGGTTTTGGAATCCACCTGCTCTTCTCTCTCCTCATTCCTACTTTCTCTTTTGTTGGACTCATTTTCAAGATATAAAAACAGATGTAATGCTCCATCTTTTTTTACATCTCAGCCACGTCCTCCATCTTTAGAGCACTTCTAGCGCCTTTTGCCATGACAAAGTGGAAGTTAGGGCAGCCACTATTCATATGAATAGTAGCTGCCTATACAAAAAGCAATGTGTGTTTCCACTAGTTGCCATGATAAAGGGCAAATACTATTCTTTTTGTTTTTATTTTTTTCATATTTTTTTTTTACCTAAACAATTAATTTGGATAATATTGGGTTCGTATGTGTCAATCTTTATTATAAAATTCATATCTCATAATCGGAAAAAAATTTCGGATAAGATTTCAGAAAAATAAAACTTGAAAGTGAAAAAAATATTAAATAGAAAGTGAATAATAGTTGAAGGTGACGAAAATGTATGAGGATTTGGTTTTAAAAGTGAAGAGTATTGGTTGGTATTTATTAAAAAAAAAAAAAAAATCATTAATTTTTGGGTTTTTTTATAAAAAAATTTCAAAATTTTTAATTATTTTATTGAACAAAAATTTGTTGCCGTTGGATTGGAGGAAAAAATCCGATCGGAGAGCCCAGACGACGCCACATGGCTACTAGCTATGGGCGGCATTGTAGTGCGCTGATGTTATCCAAAACTTGGGCTCTGAGTCGAGCCAGCCCAGTCTACTGGGGTCCACTTGTTGCCCGGGCCAGCCTCTGTTGCTGGAATCGCTTTTTTGGCCCAAACGCCCCCCAGCCCGCGCCCCAGCCTTGCTGCTGGAATTGCTCTTACACCCATATACACACTCCCATTGCAGGTATTTCCAGCCAAAGAGGATGTAAATAAATATGATATATACCTACTTATACAAACCCCCATTGATGATGCTCTTAGAATCTCTTTCTAATTCTATTTGTAATCTATTATTTTTTCCATTGCAGTCTATATAATTATTACATCCAAGATATACTAATGTTTGATTTGGCTATTTTGTCCTAATGAGTCATGTTCGCTTTATATATACTAAGAGTCATGGTTTGGCTACTTTGGTCATTTCCGTAAAGAGTCATGTTTGTCTTAAGCTTTGATCAACATGTATTTACGGTCCAATAAAAATGTGGATCCAAAAGATTTTCAAATTAGTTGAGGTATTGATCATGTTTGACTATATATCTAATACGATTTCTGTAATTTTGTTTTTTCGCTTGATTGGAGGCATACACATATAGATTAGCTTTTGGTACATACTAATATGAACTCTTCAATCCATTAACAATGTAGCAATATTCTACACTATACAAGGTGGCGGGCATATTATCTTGCCCAATTGACCTAAACCACGATGTTCGCCATCCATGCTACCATTGCGTAGATAAAAAATGCATATCAAATTTTTATTTGGTTGGGAAAAATCAAGAATATAATACAAAGAACACTAGAACTGTTAACGGGTTTTGAGGTTTCTTGTTAACTACAAATGGAGTTCATTTGGCCCATTAACTCTTTCGATTTAATAAGGAGTACGGTTAAAAACATTCACCTCCAATGAGGCTCTCCTCTTGGGCCCATTTCTTTGTGCCATTTTGCTCCCTAATTTCCATATATGATATATCACATACTTCACCATTCCTACCCTAACAGGTGCCTATATATACCACCCAACTCTCAAACGCTTCTCATCCCATTCTCTCTACGCCTCCCAAACCCTAATCCTTTCTCGCTGAAGTTTTCTTAGATCCCAAATCTAGGGTTTTTCAATCAAATTCAAGTGCCTTTGCAGCTCATTTGTGTTTTCTGTTAAATCAGAAGTGTGCGGTGATGAGGCTATTTGTGGACTAGAGTTTATGATCTGGGTTCTTCTCCCAAAAGTTTGATTACAAACCCTTGGCTGTCTGAGCACTCTTAATCTGTTTTCTCTTATCTTCCAATATGTAGTTTTGAAAAGTGCTTTTTTCCAAAGTCACCCATTTCATCTTTTTGACTTTCTGGCAAAACCCATAAAAAAGTTCTCAAATTTATTGGCTTTTTTATGCTGTAAAATTGTTCTTGTTTGTTAGGGTTGATATGGCAGTATGGAGCTTATGATGATAATTTTTAAATATCTTAGCGGATTTCAGTGAGGCCTTAGGGTGAATGATCTGATTGTTACACACACTGAGGCTCAAATTTTAATTATCTTTCCTTCAAATTTTCACTGTAGTTTTGGTTTGGTTTGAAGTGTGCAAATCTTGATTTGTTGGGTTGTGGTTTGCGATGATGAGATGAAACACTGGACGTGTTTTGGGCAGTGGACGAGCCCTCTTTTGGGGTGTCTCGCCGTGAGCTCATTCTTACAAAACGACTTCTCCTTCCACTGAGCTCCATTCCCACATATTCAAATTATAAATTTAATTTAGTAAAAATGAAAACCAAATTGTAAAAATGCGTCCATTACCAATTCTAGAGGATTATTGGTTCCTCCTGATGTAATGGCTCGGACGCTACATTGACCTATGTGGCCATCCTGATCAATGGATACTCAATGCCATTGGATCCTGGAAACACCCCATACATTTACTTTAAATAAACATAAAACTTTAATTTAGGTTAATTCATACTAATAATAAGTCTTCAATCTAACCTGCTTGAAAATTATTATGTAAATCATGGATCTGGTTTTCTGTTTGTTTAAATTGGAATTTCGTAAGCACACCTCGAAACATTGGCCAAGTCCCACAGTCCCACATTGCCTTACATTGACTTGACTGAACAAATGCCCTGCTAACCTAGTTAGGGCAGTAACGTGGTTGGAACAATTATATTGAACTCTTGTGTTAAATTAATTTCTTGTGGATTGCTTAACTCCTATGAAAATTGTTAACGGACTATCCAAATTTAATCTATGCAAAAAACAAGGATGAGTAAAGGTGGGTTACAACACATTGCTTTCACCAGAAAATCCGGCTCCCACCACAAAATCCGCTACCAGGCTAGTAGTAGTAGTGTTGTAGGACAATTAGAATCTCTTGCTAGTTCTATTTGTAATCTATTATTTGTTTTCCATTACCGTCTATATGATTATTACATCCAAGATATACTTATGTTTGGTTTGGCTGCTTTGTCTCGTAAAGAGTCATGTTTGCCTTAAACTTTAATCAACATGTGTTTTCGTTGCTTTTGTGGTCCAATATAAATGTATATTATGGTCCAATAAAATGTGGATCTGAAACAATTTCAAATTAGTTGATATGTATAGTGAGCTTCGGTTGAGGAATTATTTGAGGGACACTCTTGTAGAGCCCATCATACATTGTATTTCATTAATCCAAATTGTTTACTTTGTGGATATTAATTCAAAGATCATCTCTGCAAAAAATCACTTGAATCCGATATCATTTGACTACTCAATTAACTATTGAAATTTTAATACTTTCTTAAAGTACCGTGTTTATTGATTTTGTAGGACATAATTAGAATATAATAAGGAGTCAGATCCAAATGCATGTCAAATTTTTATTTGGTTGGGAAAAATCAAGAATATAATACAAAGAACACTAGAACTGACAATGGGGTTTGAGGTTTCTTGTTAACTACAAATGGGATTCATTTGGTCCATTAACTCTTCGATTTAATAAGGACTCCGATCCAAAACATTCACCTCCAGTGAGGCTCTTCTCTTGGGCCCATTTCTTTGTGGCCCAATCCCAACAAAAAGCCCCAAAATGCCGAAACCCATTTTGCTCCCTAATTTCCATATATGACTAACTTTCCCATTCCCACCCTAACAGGTGCCTTTGTACCACCCGACTCTCACACGCTTCTAATCCCATTTTCTCTACGCCTCCCAAACCCTAATCCTTTCCCGCAGAAGTTTTCTTAGATCCCAAATCTAGGGTTTTTCAATCAAATTCAATTGTTTTTGCAGCTCATTTGTGTTTTCTGTTAAATCAGAAGTGTGCGGTGATGAGGCTATTTGTGGACTAGAGTTTATGATCTGGGTTCTTCTCCCAAAAGTTTGATTACAAACCCTTGGCTGTCTGAGCACTCTTCATCTGTTCTCTAATCTTCCGATCTGTGGTTTTGAAAAGTGCTTTTTTCCGAAGTAACCCATCTTACCTTTTTGACTTTCTGGCAGAACCCATAAATTTTTTCCCAAATTTATTGGCTTTTTTATGCTGTAAAATTGATTTTGTTTGTTAGGGTTTGTATGGCTCTACATCGAGCTTATGATGATAATTTTTAATTATCTTAGCGGATTTCAGTGAGCCCTTAATTAGGGCGAATGATCTGATTATTACATACACTGAGGCTCAAATTTTAATTATTTTTCCTAAAAATTTTCACAGTAGTTTTGGTTTGGTTTAAAGTCTGCAAATTTTGACTTGTTGGGTTGTGGTTTGCGATGATGAGGTGAAACACTGGACGTGTTTTGGGCAGTGGACATGACCTCTATTGGGGGGTCTTGCCGTGAGCTCATTCTTACAAAACGACTTCTCCTTCCACTGAGCTCCACTCCCACATAATCAAGTTTTAAATTTTATCTAGTCAAATTGAAAACCAAATTGTAAAAATGCGTCCATTACCAATTCTAGAGGATTATTGGTTCCTCCTGATGTAATGGCTCGGACGCTACATTGACCTATGTGGCCATCCTGATCAATGGATAGTCAATGCCATTGGATCCCGGAAACACCCCATACATTTACTTTAAGGGGGGTGTATTCAATTAGGATTTTCAAAGACTATTTTGGGATAAATAAGTCTTGTGGATTTTAAAAGACTATTTAGGAATATAATGACTTATAAGATTTTTTTAAAAGATTTTTATAATCAAGATTTTTTACGTTTGGATTTTAAAAGATTTATATCATAAGAATTTATAAGATTTGAAAGGACCACATGGATTTTTTACTTTTATGATGCTAACCAACCAACTTATTAGATGATGAGCAATGGTAATAGTATAATAGTTCAACCAAATTATTCAATAACAAAGAAATGATAATTTTAATAAAGAAAAGTAAAACCTAATACAATTTTCCCAATCTTTTAATAGCCAATTTGATGTAGCTTCATGTCCTCCTAAATAGCATTTCTCCACATATCTAAAGCTATGCTAGCCCTCTACGCATTAGCATCTTCTCCTTGCTGCTCTTGGGTTTGAACAATAGGTTCAAAATTATCTCCTTCATTAACTGGTAATACTGAAGATGAAGATCCACAATCCACTAGAAAATATTTACCTAATTATATATACAATACATATAAAATTAGTATGAAAAGTTATAAATAATAAAACATATTTTCGTCATCTATTTCTTCATCATCCATATCTTCGTCATCTATATCTTCGTCATCTATATCTTCGTCATCCATTTCGTCTTCACCTATTTCTTCATCATCAATTTCTTCTTCCTCCATGTCATTACCTTCATACATGCTCGGTTGTGACATTATACGTATATATAAAAATATACGAGACTGCAAAACAATAAAAAGAAGAAAAAAAAACTGTAAAAAAAAAAAAAAAAACTAAAAGCTGTCCATGTTTACTAAAAGCTGTCTTTCTCTTTTTTTTTCTTTTTTTTTTTTCCAGAAAAGCTGTCTTTCTCTTTATGTATGTGAAAAAAAACTATAATATATAAGTGAAAAAAACTAAAAGCTGTCTTTCTCTTTACCAAAAAAATTATAATCTGTATGAAGAATAATCACAAGAAACCGTCCATATGGGCTAAGAAAATCAATCTGGAAGGATAAGAAATTGAGCAAGAAAATCCCATATGAAGAATTATCACAAGAAACAAATTATCAAGACCAAGAACATTAGACAGCTAAAGGGGACTGATTCAAACAAACGCTGACCATTGAAATCATTAAAGACATATCCATAGTACAACCAAAATAGTTTAATCAAATTACAATAACAATAGTTCAACCAAATTATAAACCAAATACTTCAACCAAAACACCAAAAAAAAAAAAGGTTCAACATAGCACAGACTATATACAAGCATGGCATATATTTGATACATACAATAAACGCAAGAAGACATAGCACGAGAAGGAAGAAATACCTTATTCACGAAGAGCTGTTTATCTTCACGAAGAACTGTTCATCTTCTCTCGCAGAGAAAAAAAAAATCTCACATGAAAAGTCTGATGGGTTATGGTGAGATTTTTTTTAGGGTTTGGTATTTATACCTCCCACTAAAAAGTCACACAAATTCCTTCTTTAAAAAAAATCCTTCGAAATTAGCAAGTTTTTGAATACCAAAAGACTTTTTGTTACTTGTTTAAAGTCTTGATTGAATACCACTAGATTTGGACACCCTCTTTAAAAAATCCTAATAGTCCTTATTGAATACCACAAAACTTGTTTAGATTATTTAAAAGTCTTAATTGAATACCATAAGACTTATTTATCCCAAAATAGTCTTTTAAAATCCTAATTGAATACACCCCCCTAAATAAACATGAACTTTAATTTAGGTTAATTCATAATAATAATTAGTCTTCAATATATCCTGCTTGAACACCATCATGTAAATCATGGTTCTAGCTTTTTGTTTGTTTAAATTGGAATTTTGTAAAAGATAAGGGTTTAGGGTTTAGCGAAAGATAAAACTGCTATATTTCTACGTCCTTGAAATATTGGTCAAGTCCCACTTGAATTGTTAAATCGGCTTTGGACATAAGAATTTAGGTGGTCGAATTGGTAGGGTGTAAATCCAAATTAACTTGTCTGTTTTAGTTTTTGAAGATGGATTTGGATTTGACTCAAATTCATTTAAAATTTCATAAACTCAAATTTGTAGGTGGATTTGTGTTGAATCAAATTCATTTGCTCAAAAAAGGCCCAATTCATATACTCCGATTTAGGTGAAGTGATATATAACTTTGACATATTAGTTGGAGTGAAGGTGTAGATTAAATTTGAGTTTCAAAATCGGTAAATAGCAAATGAAAGTTTAAATCAACATCATATTTCTCGTCCCTCGAACTGATGTGCTTAATATCAGATTAGATTATAGCAAAACCTACTGATACAAGAAAAAAAAAAAATGCTCAAGATGAATTTCTTCGCTTTATACTTGTTAATAAAAACCCAAATGTCAAGAAATAATAAGCAGTGTATATGAAAGATACCTTTCCTGGTATCTATAATGTGACAGTTTTTGATTTTGGAATCTGTATATGAATGAAAGATATGAAAGACACGTTTTGGGGAATCTGTATGGGCAAAGCTAAGGTGTATTATTCAATGTACAATTGGGAAGGACCTGAGGTTTAAACTATTGTTGGAAATTTGGAAGGACCTCGTTTTACAAGAGAAGGGATCTTCATGGAAAAACTAGAAGAGGAATTCAAAGTTGGAAATATTTTTAAGAAGGAATGAAATGTCACAATGTTTTTTAATAACCTTCCAACAACATTAGAAGGATTTTAATAATAAAGATGGAAGGGTGCTGCAGAGAGACCATTGAAAATTGTGGTCTAAAATTTTAAGAGCTGGTCACAGTGTGTCCTTACCTGATCTTTTACTTACAAAATCACTGAACATTCATGAGATTATAAAAGGGCATAAACGACTTAAAAAGTAGAGGTAAATCAACGCAAACCGAGTATACAAAAGAAAAAGAAAAAAGACAAGGCAATGTTATTCTGATTAATACATGTATTCTCAAATTCGGAGATGGCAACTCAATGCATATTTTCTTATTTGTTTGGCAGTAAAATGGATTCTCATATTCCGAAAGAGGGAGGGCAAAAGCTCCAACATTTAGTACGTTTTCCCTGGGTAATCCGGATGTGCTCAGTTGTTGCTGAACAATAAAGAGTCACATATTGTACATTGGGTGGCCTCCAATGTCTCATTTAGATCCCCAACATTCATTCATTTCTGAGCTTTACTTCTTGGATGCAAGATAGATGCCTGATATTATGGCCACCCCTGCAACCGCTACACCGAAAGATTTAAGGACTTTTGCGGTGGAAAATACCGACTGCTGTGAAGGAATTTCCATAAGATCCTTGACCTGCCATACATGGTCAAACACAGAGCATGAAAATCTAGAGATAAGTAATAGGAAACATACACTTGCCATCCAGCTTTGATGAAACACAACAAGAAACAATCAATGATAATTCAAAAAGCAAATCTAAGGAGCCATGATAGGTAAAGGTGCTGAATTGTGGGCGCAACCACTTCCAGTGCGAACTTGGGTGGTGCACATGGACTTGTTCTACAGGAAGAATTTAGGAAAAAGGAACGATCAACCAACCACAACAGGCTGCTTCCAGTGCTTCTTGATTCCTTGGAGGTGCCCCTTTCCCACCACTGCAACTACTGAACTATGCTCGGTGGCAATTCTAAGGAGTGTAGATGACATGTACCTATTAGAATCAGATCAACAAAGCGATAAGAATTTATGCAAAAGAACTAAAAGTCCAAAATTGCAGTTGAATAACAGGTTTCCCAAAGATGCTCTGTACAGATGTATGCGATTCTTAGTAAGGCTTCTATGCCATTGTTTTTACTAAATAGGTGCCCTGATTAATCAACGCTAACATTGCAGTTGGATTGGTGAATTGGGATAAAATCCACAAAGCAAAATGAAACCTTTGTTTTTTGCACTCTCCAACCTCCACAAGCATACATGGAGCTTGTACTTGGATAATTTCAAATACTTAACATAAGAGTTATTTATTACCTAAACCTCTGTGACAAAGTTGTTACATGTTTTCCATGTGGGGGGAACGAAAAACACACTCACTGTTTCTTTGACTTTTCGGTACCAATTCCAGCAGAAAGAAATTGAAGATACAAGGTCAGAGAAGAAGAGAATATTTTGATAGGATGATAGGTAATAGATGTGGCATCATCTTTCGATCTTAGTATTAGTTTGATAGAATGAATAACTCGGATGAATACTTACTGGTCTCGCTCATGTACGAGTGTTTCCATTAGAGTTGGGTACTCCTTGCTCATCTCTTGAATCACAAGAGTCAGCATGTCAACATCATCCATTTCCTTTAGCTGAAGATAAGCAAGACCAAATCAGTAATCACAAGCAACTAAACATTAGAAGCATAAAAAAGAAGTTTCTTTTCACCGAATCAAGAGCATACTTCCTTAGATGCTTACCATTTTATTCAGATCATCAGGACTTGGTAGAAAGACTGCTTGAAAAAGGAATGAATATAGTAGTTTTATCTTATGCCAAAGTGGCATTTTTGCCCACGTCCTTCGCAATGTAATCTGTTTCAGCCGATTGCAAGTCATATTAGAGTAGGTTTTGACTAGGAAAATAATACAAGGTCTGAAGCAAAGTAGATGAAATTATGGGAAGACAACCTACAGAATGCTAAGTTAGCATAGCAGGGTCGGTGTAAAAGTGAAGCAAAGAAACAAAGAAGAGAGACAGAATAAAGATGTATTGATATTAGAATTTTGAATTGCCACAACCTTTGGAAAGAATTGACATGAAAGAGAATTTTGGGCATAAACATTCAGCAAGTCTGGTTAATTCATCCTCTAGAAATAATCTTGACAACAAAACAAATAAAGCTACAGCATTTCATAGGGAGACATCTCATCATAACCAGCCTTCGAGATGCAAAATGCATACAGTTAAATTTCATTACACATGAAAATTACTTGTGTAGGTAATACACATTTCTTCAGCCAACGGGTGGCGGTGGCCGCATAGGGCAGGCTGCAATTGATAGATATCAGGGCACCAAAAGGATAAGGTATGATGTATTATACCTGCACTGGGCGATCGCCAAGTATCACCCTACCACCATACTTCATTGCTTCTTCATATGCTACACGAAACTCAGCACCAGGAAAAACCTCAAGCTTACTTGAAACCTAACAGAAAATTCATACAAAAATTACACCGCCTGAATATACTGGCAACATATGGAAATAATGCTTAGTATAGTTGGATCAAAGATGAAAACTTTTCTGAAATCATAGATAAATTTTCATACCTTGGCAAGGAACCAGCTGTAAACAATTCCAAAGGCATTATGTTTTTTCTTCCACATTTCTATCATTTCGCCCATTGTCGGTACCTGATGAACTAAATGTATTGGTAATCATTTTTACTTATTGGAAAAGCAGAGCAACCACAAATTCAGACCTTCAAATTCTGAGGAGTAAGTGCAGCCACCCGACTGGAGCATAACTCCAAGAAGACAACCTACATTCATCAAACAAATTCCATAAACTTTATAATTTAACACAATTTCATGACATAATTGCCAGAATTAATTCAACAGAACCTTAGTAAGCAAGTTTCGAAATGGAAAAGCACCTCTGGTTTCAAATAGCTAATCACTGCTTCAACTTCTCTGCATGACTCCTACAACCACACACAAACCCAAGACCACAGCTTTTCATTTCCAAACGAAACGTATACTGCAAGATTCGAATTTTCTCACCAACCAAACACGAAATTGTCTTACCACCGAAACGTGAGCCGTTCCAACCAAGTGCACGTCGCAAACGCCACCCTCAGCCGTAGACTCGCACGTGAGCACCACCACGCTCCTCGACAGCTCCTCCGGAAGGACCTTCCTCTGGTCTGAACTCTCGGCCGCAGCGCTCGTCGAAACGACGTCATCGTCGTACTCGTCCCTCGGCGCATCGACACCGACGATGCTATCCGACAGGTCTTCAATTGTAGGGTTCTCGACGTGGACGAAATTATCGGCGGCCGGCGGGTCGGGCACGGAGGATTGCGGGTCCATAGCGGGCCGTTTCGGGTGGGGCTGAAGTGGACCGTTGGCGGTGGCAGAGGCCGTAAATCTGGCTTTCCTTAGGGTCGAGAATTGAGCGAGGGTGTTCGTAGAACGACGCAGGGAGAGGAAGAAGCGGGGTGACTCGGGCGAGTAGAGTCGGGTGACCAGGCGAGTCGACCGATTCATAAAACTTTGTGCCAACGGGGTCTCATCAAACTGGGGACTGACCGTACCTCACTGGTTAATAGTACTGCTATATATAGTCTGATTGCGACACGTGTACGGTGAGAAATGAAACGGGTATCTTTATATATAAAGGGCTTCACTTTGCTCTGCAACTTAGCTCTTAAGCTTAATCTGTGATTCTCTCTCCGACTTCGGATAGTTTATTTTGGTTGCGATGGTAGAGAGGAAGCTTTTCAAGACGAAGCTGTGCGTTTTGTACCAGAGAGGGCGATGTGCGCGCGAAAGTTGCTCCTTTGCTCACGGACAAGCGGAGCTCCGTCGTTTCTCGGGCTCCTTTGACGGTATATTTGCTACTCTTGCCTCTTTTCGTCTTTTGTTTCAATCTTCAATGATTTAGTCACAAGCTTGGCTTATATTTTTCCAGTTGGGTTTCTTTTCATTTTTAATTTTTGGGATTTTTTTTCTTCTGGTTTGCTCAACAATTACAAACCCTTTCTTTGATAGTAATTAACTGTCAAGTTATGTAATTTAGAGCAAGTTTTTACTGCTTTTAAGAGTTGGCATGTTTTTCGTGAGTGGAAAAGGTCTACCATTTAACTTATTTTTCATGATTTTGATTGTTACTTGAAACAATATGCTCCATTTCAAATTACTTTATTTACTTTGAATTCTGCTTACATGAATGAATTCAAGTGATTCAATGCTTTTTTTCTGTCTGTTCAAGTTGTCTTGCAATTTATGATCATCTAATGTAATCCTTCCCTTGTTTGAAACTATGATGTGTCTGCAATTTGGATATTATTTTCGTCTGATGGAGCAAATGGGACCACATATGTTTAAGGACTCGGGAGTTAAGTGTTATTCCAGAAAAATTGCAGATTTAGTCATTCAGCGGTTAGAGCTGCCACTCAAAATCTCCTCTTGAGAGATGCTGCATTGTCAGCTGTGTTGGTGTCTCCAAAATTCCAAGTTCATATTGATTAACAAGGTCACTGTATTGATTCTTCAGGATGGATTGTTCTAAGTGGTTTATGTTTTAACTTATAGCCAATTCCGATTGTGGTATTCCTGTGGGGAACCTCGTCACTATAATTCATCTTCGATATGTTATGATGGATTAGGTAGTTCTGGAATATATCTTCTTCTATAGCCTTGAGACCCAAGATGGTTTTGGTGAATATCCATACTTTCTATTTGCCACTTGAATTCTGCAGTTTGTGAATTTCACGGAGATCATGGCATTTTTATTTGTCTTCTTGAATTATATTGTCAAGAGACTTCATGGATGGAGAAGAATCTTTTATGGGAGTTCTTGCAGAAGAAACTAAATTATTATGGGTGCTTCAGATAATTTATATCTTTTATCCTTACATGGAACCTTGGCGAATCTCTTGACCTTTCTGATTGCATCTCATCCTTATTGCTCAACAAGATGATGGGAATGCCAATTCTCTATCCAATGCATCTCTGATATATGAAGGTTATCTGTAAGCTCACACATGGGTTTACTATATCTATTTCTTATATGAGAGCAGTAGTTTCTATGGCCCCTTTGAAACTGGCAAGGATTCAACATAACTGTTCATTATTATGTTACTCATGTTATTCCATGTAATGGTAAGCTTAGCTTCATTATCATATAATGGGCGGTCTCCTTGTTTCTTCTGACAGACTAATTAATAGTTTTTAGATCTGTTTGACAGAAAATCTACTATTTGTAGGTAGGCGGGACTCTGGAGGTGATGATTTGAGGGATAAGCTTGAGAGAAGGTATTCTCCACGGAGAAGGTATTCACCAGAGAGAGATGCAAGAGGCCGACATGTACTTCGTGGTCAGGAAGCATTCTTATATAATTGTTCTGTTGTATTGTTCTCCACATTTTCCTTTCTTTAGTTATAGAACTTATTTTGGTTTATAGTCTCCTTTTTTTAACAGTCGGTAAAGTTTGACTGTTGTGGTTGACCACCATTCAAAGGCGAACAGAACTTTTGATTTTCATTTAGCAATATTTTTACTTCTGTTTCTAAATTCTGGCTGATCTTTTCCTCTCTCTTTTTTTTTTTTTTCCTACAATTTCTTGGTGGAAATTAAACAGCAGAATATAGTCCATCCAGGTCCCTTGAGAGAGAAAAGTAAGTTAATAGATCCCCTTGCAACTTTCTCCTCTATTATTGTCTCACCCTCCACCTCTTTGATTACTGCAGGGAATTTGTTTCCATATATATTTGCTTTGTGGATGTCGCATATTGAGCATTTATCCTTCTAATCTCTTATAAACAGTACCAAAGATTTTCTTTCACTTTAATTTTTTCTGACACTTTAGCACTTGTTTGTAGTTTTGAATATTCCTTCGGTAACAGCAAACGAAGGAAGAAACAACACTTGGATGGCCAAAGTGATATTTCTGGAAGTTTGAGAATTTCAAATGAGACTGAACATGAAGCTAAAGAAGCAAATTCCAGAGGTGTTCTTGAGGAGCAGGTCTGAAATTCTGGTCAAAGGTTATCATCATGAGTTCATTTAAAATGCTTTCCTAATCTTGGTTGAAATTCTATTTTGATACTCTTCCTTGGAACTTGGTGCAGTTAAAGCAATTGCAGTCAGAGATCAACATGCTTGATCACTGCAGATCTCAATTAGGGGTCAGTTCCAATTATTCGAACTTATGTTTATTATTGGTTTTCATTTATGTAAATGTCTACATCCCAAAATTACAAGGTCTTTTGCGCAACTTATTTTGTACATTGTTAGCGAAAATACTTGACAAAAAAAAAGTTAGTGAAAATGATACATCATACTGTAGTCAGTAAAAAGATATTTAATCTCTCTTGCTGTTATCTGTTGCAAGTTATTTTAGGTATATCTTCTTCATACACATGACTTTACTTTCATTAATATAGTGGGAGTAGAATGTTGTATTAAAGCATTCCAGATCAGTTATAGAGTACTCTTTTTTGAAATACTCTGTCTATCTCAGTCTTTTCTTTCGTTTTGTCTCTCATTTGTATTGTACTGTCTGCTTACTTCGGGATGATTGGTTATATTTTTGGCATGCAATGCATTTGTTATTTCAGGTCTACCTGGAAGAGAAGTCTCAAGAAGTGGATAGTCTTTCTTCTAAAATTAAGGAGCTTGAGGCTCAATTATACAAAGAGAAAGAGGACTGTAAGAGGTACTAAAGATCCTATAAGGAATTTGTATCATCTGCTACAGAGTAGTATGTTTACTGAAGTCTTACTAACTGATGAGCGGTTCTTTCTTCCTCTTCTTTGGGATTTCAAAATATTCAGGATCTCCTCCAAAGTGAAGAAGTTTGTAAAAGCACATTCTCGTAATTCAAGGATACAAGATCAACTAAAGAGGCAAGTTTTTTAATATAGTTTTAAATTCCTCTGGTTCCTTTTGCATTCAATCATTATTGGAGTTTGTGGAGCTCTTGCAATTTGATTAATTGTATGAAAAATCTGTAGATCACAGGTCCGACTTAATAAGTTGGGAGATCAGCTTGCCTTAGATATTTATGGAAATGATGTCAATGAAGAGGATTCGAGCATTAATATTGTTAGTGATGGTGATGGTGAGACTACTGGATTTCCAGTAACCCCACATAATGAGCGGCTGAATGATGCTTCTCCAAGCAAGATAAGGCTGGAAGCTATTAGGGATAATGCCAAAGAATCAAAACAAAGTGGTAGGTATTGACATTCCATGTATAGGATTTTGTAGACTTTATGAAATATATAGGGATTGAGTTTTCGTGCTCTCTCTCTCTCTCTCTCTCTCTTTTAGATTTGAACCTCCTTTTTGTTTGTTGAGAGCTGATTTAGTATCATAAAAACCCTTTACAGTCTCATTTTTTGTGGATAGTTTTGTTAATTTTCTCTCTTGAATATATTTAGACTTATTTAGCTCATTTTTTAAACAAATGTGGATTTTACTAATTTATTGATACTATAGCTTATCATGGATGCATTACTAATTTATTCATATGTTACTAAACAAATATGAATATATTTAGACTTCTTTAGCTCTTTGATGGTTTGACTATGTTGTTGAAGTTGTTTGCATAATGGATACCACTGTTATGGTTTTTATTGTTGGCGCTTACACTCTTGTGATATGTGCCAGCTCATTCAACAAGAGGACATCTGACCACATCAAGCAGACCAAAGAAGCTCTCTCGGTGGAACATACACCCTGCTCAATCAAATTTTGACAAAAAAAATGAGGCAGTGAGCAATGCAATTGGCAGTCCAAAGCAATTAGCAAACGAAGGCAAGCATGATAGGAGAAAGACTGCTTCCTCTAGCATCCTCTCTGCAGATATGGTGCATCTTTTTTACTTTCTAGAGGAATTTTGTTTAATTAGTATGTAGTTGTAGATGACATAATCTTTGCCGAAGCCACAAGCTATATATATTAGGCAATTTGAAATTCAGAATTGAGTCTAACTCCACTGACATTGGTGCATGCTCTCAAAAAGTTGGACGTCATTAGATCTTAGATCTTACATTAACTTGTTAATCTTGCCTGTTGTATGTTAAAAATGTTTTTTCTCGAATGGCATCCAGACTTGGTCTTCTTTTTCAGCACAGGGCTAACCTTTTCTATTCTTGCACAAAAGCTATATGCGTGTATGCAATAAATAAACGCACTGCTCATGTTTATCCTTGCATTGAAATCTTTTGGACAACAAATGTGCAGTTGAAGATTTCGGAGTCAGCCCCTGTTGTACCCTCAACCAGCATGGCGGCTCACCCAGTTGACACAGAAGTTGAAATTGAACCAGAGGATAAAATTGAGATGGTTGGGAAAGCTTCTGGTAAAATTGAGGAAGGAGCTGCATATGAGAACGTGAGCTTTTCATTACCACTTCCTCCACCTCCAATCCCTAAAAATAACTACTCACAGGTAATTATTGTTTCTGGTTGCTTATTGAAGTTCTTACTTATGCACTTCTTCTCTTTGAATAAGAACATACTGCGCGGTATGAGAATATGCAGTCAGTGCCGTGCAGCTTGTATTTCTCTTTTTTGTCAATTTATTTTGGTTTCTGATCGAGTCCCATTTTGCATGCAGTATGAGGGGGATGATGAGATTATAGACGTGCAGGGAGCTGACTAAAAGACGGTGCAAGCTGATGTCGTTTAACTGTTTAATCATATTTAACAGTGAGAAAATAAGTTTTGATAAAGTATTTGGCAGGGTCAGATGATTAATCTCTCTGTTTGCTAGAGTTCGAGTGATTAGTGAATGAGCATGCAGAGTGTACACAAAATTTGGTAGACTTACAGTTTTCCTTTGTTTTCGTTAATTGATAACTCACTTAAGTATTTCTTAACCTTCATTTATTTGTATGGTGTGGGTTCATCTACTTGGTCGTTCCATAAATAGAACTTGTTTTTGTTATCACTCACTTTGCCCAAATAAGGGCAGCACTGATCAAGCTCTTTGCTTGCATCAGCGGCACACGTCTTACAATTTGTGCTCGAGTCTTTTGGCATTGGCCTTAAACAGTTGAGCAAAGGTCAAATTCAGCGAGAGAAACTCTAGTGTATTAAATGATTGAACTCTTTCAAGTCGTTGAAAATTCAATACACTCTCAACCCAACCCAACTTAGAAAATATTTCACTCTATATTGATGATATTTTTTCATTTGTTTTGGTCTTTTATGACCAAATAACTTGTGAACTAAATTTAAAATAATTGTTATAAATTACGAGCATGGTCAATGGAGTCTAGCCCAATGAAAAGGGCTGTGACTTGTACAAACCATACATGAGAAATGAGAATATAAATTATTATTTTTAATTACCATAACAATATTTCCAAATAAACATAATGAAAGTCATTTATTCTCATCTCTATGAATGAGCTTAGAAAATGGCATTCTAAAAAACAAATCGATTCTATAAAACTAACGTTACCAATAAAAGTGGTAAAATTCAAATCTTGTAAAACAACTTCCATAAATAGCATGTCCGCCTATCTTTCCATAAGTATTACAAGCTCTTTTTTGTCAACATCAAGACACTTCATACAATCTATGCTAGAAAGATCCAAAGTACATTCCGCTGCACCATAAAGGAAAGTAACGTTTGATATTCCTATATACCCATGAGCATACAGCGGTTTACGAACAACTCTAGAACATAATCGAGTTAACAACTTATGAACCCCATTTCGAATCAACAACGGATTACCATTGGATTATGGAGCCACCAAGTAAATCGTGTTGATTGTGTCAATTATGCCTAAGTACTTTAAGAGACAACTTGTGTTCCAAATTATAGCTCCTCAACTGAGCGGATCGTTGGTGAAGCTATTGCCCTGCTGTACGGATACAGTTTATGCATTTTGCATGGTTGAGAATAAAATTCCAACATTGGGCTAGTCCATATACCGAATGATTCAAATTTGGAATTTCTTTATATAATGTCAGTAAAGTATTTAAGTTGTCCAAATAATAGCTATTTGCTGGAAATTCTAATTCATCGAAACAATTATGTCCCAATACACGAACTCCAAAAGTTTCATGAAAAAAAAGAGAAAAAGATAAAAGACTTGAAAGTGATTAATGATTTTGAGCCAAACATGTTTAGTAGAATTGAACTTGGATTCAACTTAATTCCAACTTCTATTTATATGATATGTATAATGCAATTTAGTAGGAGTACTATTATGCATATTATAATATAGTAGAAGTTTGGAGGAACCCTAAACTGTAAAAAAAATATTTTAACCCATTCACCACTTCGGCTCACCCAAAGGAGAAAAATGGTGTTAGGATTAAAGAAAGGAAAATTTTGGCTCTTAAGCAACTCTCATCAAATACAGATATGGCTCTTCTCCTGTTGACACGAGTAAATTTCTTTTTTCTTTTTAAACTTCTTTTTTAGCTGAGAGTAAAGGTAAGGAAATTATTTGTAAGGTAAAAAATGGAACAGAGTATGAACCGGGTTATTCTTCCAGTTCCAGCCTTAGTTTTTTTTTTTTCCAAAATACATGCAAAAATTGGAGTGTTTCGGTTTCTCTGTTCCCCTTAATTCCCTGGTGGATTGAAAACTTGATGGAAGTCCGTGGTTAATCACAGAATTATTATTGCTTTTTTTAAATTTTTTTCCTTTTATTGTTTTATTACAAGGGGATGAAGAAAAATACAAAACAATCTTCGTTTTGAATCCTCGAAATCATAGTTAGTAAAACACGAAACAAGTGTAATACATATAAAATACGTATTTAAACTTCTAAAAAACATATGGTGAATAATATAGCCATTATATAAAACAATTAAGATTTATGTTATTTATAGTTTTATTGGATAGTATGTGCAAAATATTGGGAAAACATGTGTATTATTTGTAAATATGTGTATAATGTCATTGAAAAATAAGGTCTTACTGAAAATTAACATATTCATGTCTATTATTGCACGAACCAAACATGAGTTTTCGGATTATGATAACCAACATTTCCAACTATTGTAGTGACAATCATTTGCTCACATTCTTTGGAATGAACTTAGAAATGACACATCGTCAAAGAATCCATTCTAATGATACAAAGGCTACCTAGTAAAAGCGGTAAAATTCATATCGGACATAACAACTTCCATAGAAAATACGTCCACCTTTCTTGCTATGACTAGTATCTAGAAGTTCGTATTTTGCAACATCAAAACACTTTGTGCAATTTATACTAGAAAGGTTTCTAGTACATTCTACCGTACCATAAAGTGAATTATTGCTTGATATTTTCGGTCTCTCATTCGCATATAACCGTCAATGAACAGCTTTAGAATGTAACCTGGTTAGCAACTTATGAAGTTTATATTTAATCAACGAGGGATTATCATATAAGTTTTTATTTGTCAAATAAATCACATTAGCTCCTCGACTGAGGAGTGTCGTTGAGGACTCCATTTCGATATCCTTCAAGACTTTCTTTAGATGATACTTGTGTTAGTAACATACTCGCGTTATTCTCATAATATTCATTTGTGGAAAATTTTCGCTGATTGAAACAATTATGCCCCAAAACACGAACACTCAATCCAAAAGTCTTATGGAAAAAAAGAAGAGATGCAAAAGACTCAAAAGAATTAGTGGTTTTGAGTAAAACACACCAACTAGAATTGAACTTCGACTCAGTTTGATTGCCACTTCTATTTATGCGTATAATACAATTTGCGTAGAAGTAGTTGTAGCATACATTTCATAAAATAACTAGATCTTGTTACTTTTACCCTTTGATTATTACATGATAGGGTTACATATTAATTCATATTTTGGCCTACTCGCTTGAGAAAGAGCTACTTTGTTCAATTTGTTATACATAAATATGTAAAAGCACAAATCCTTATTGTAAGAAAAGTGTACATATCCTTCTTAGGGATACTGAACAACGTATTTCAACGATCGGAAGTTGAAAAAGAACCTGAACACTGTAGAAAGCCTTTATGTATATGTAAATACAAAACAATCTTCCTTTTGAATCCTCAGGATTGTGATTCTCAGGATTGTGAGAAGACAAAATACTGTGATGGAAAAAAGTGAGAAGTTGAAACGCATACAAATCAAGGAGTCTCTTGGGGGACTATCTGGCAATGTGAGTATTCTTTTGCAAGCATGACTTCTTCCAAGTTTATCGTGTTCATGGCTGCCTCATTGGTTATGGCTCTTCCTCTAAGCATTTTGGGCACCTGCATTTAAAACCATAATCTGCAAGTAATGCTTGTCTCTCTTCAAAAGGAAGGTCTTCATCCACATAAGAAATGGTAACCTGGAAAGGAATTAAGAGAGTATTTGATCAAAGTTCTATGAAAGAATATTGAAACCTTGTAAAACACACAAGACTAAAGTTGGACTTCGAATTTGGTACCTCTTCTCCCTTGGAAATAGGTTTAAGTGCAATTATCGTCGCTTGGCCATCTCTATCCTGATAATGAATAACAAGCATGAATGCAGATGCACAAAATTGATAAAGGAATGCTTTAGAAAGTTCCAAATGGGAGTTCGCTATAAATAGGACTCGAAGTTAACATACCTCCTCTCTTTTGAAGGCTTTCGCATTTGGACTACAAGAATGATTCATACAACTTTGCAGAGGATAGAAAGCTGTGCCTGATACAAGATTGGAAAATATGGGAAGTTAATTTTTCTTTTCCTGGCCACAATGAGAGAGACAATTAAACATCTGTCAACTATTATATTTTTCAAAACAATTTATATAACCTGCCAAAAAAGGATTATGTTCTAGAAACACCAAATATCTCTTAATAATGTTAATAATGAAAACTTAATTCCACCATGATCTCTTGATAATCTTACTATCTTCCGTTCTCATTGAAAGATACATAAAGCCACAGTGCACACATACTGAATACCTAGACAACACCACAGAGGTAGTCCAGCACCAAGAAGGACAAAGCAGAAAAGGACAATTGAAAGACTAAACTTTCAACACATAATACAAAGAAACTTGAAAAGAACATCATACCTTGGCAACAAACTGAATAGTCGTCGCCAAGAGCATCCAAAAATGGTCGTGTAATCTCCTCAGCTTCTTTCTGCCATGAATAACAGGGGAAAATGACATTGGAACATTCAGCTTGGTAAAATGTTAGGAGAAAAATATGAATTCTAACCTTTTCAGGATATGGAAGATCGTCAATGTATAAAAAATAATCTTCCACTGGAGATGCTACAACCAAATCACTGAAACAAAGTGAAATAAAAGTAAGCCCCAAGCAAATAATATGCTGTTTGAAAATGCACATGAATTGCTTTAACTGCCACTGCCAGCACCATTTTTTATCCATGCACACTTTACATATTAAATGGATGAGAGAAAAGGGAGGAATCCTTGAAAAAGTACGACTTACAGATTATTCAACTCAAACATGCCAATTATATGCCCATAGATATCAAGGGAGAATACTGGGAAGAGTCAAGGAGTTCAAATTTATAAACTCTGAGAAATATTAAGCATGATTCTAATAAGAACATACATCAAGTTCTAAATTGGGAAGGATACGTGATTTACATTCCTCATCAAAGATGGCTGCCTTTAGGAGCTGAAGTGACTGAAAGATTCAAATAGTGCAGTTAGAACTTATAGTAGCAGAATGTTATAGGCCATCAAAGAATCTGGCTAGTACTACAGTGGATCATGACGATTAAGCACGCACTCAGAACAAGGGAACTTATGGCACCAATTGCATTTTCATAAATAAGAATTTGATCAGCAAAATGCATACACGCACAGTTACACTCGGAATTCAAACAAATTTCAAAATGAACTTTTGAATGTACCCACATGACAGGAGAACAAATTGCTAAGGAAATAAAAAGCCAAAGAGTCACCCATAAGATATAGTTAGGATAAGTCAAACATGGTAGTTGCAATTCAATATAGATCTTACAAGATCAGTGCGTGTGCAACAAAAATTGGATCACAAAATAAGTTAATTTGTCCTGAAGCTCTCAAATAACCGGAAAAAAAAAACATAAAAAAAAAAATCAGGAGATCGTAACAAAATATAGTGCTCAAAATAGAATTTCTAAAATGACCCAGTCAAGAAAGTATACCGTGAATGCCAGCTCTCTTATTCGCATCCTAAAAGCAACTTCATCAGAAGATTCAACGTCAAATGGCAACGCGATGCAGTCCCACCACCTAAGAACAAATAAAATGTCAAAAGAGAAGAGAATAGAACCTTCTTGTCAAAATTTTCAAAACTACTGCATACGTTTATTATGCAACTGTTGTCACCCAAAGTAGAAAGCCTCATAAGAGTGAAGTAGTACCACCACTGCCAATATTTATTACATACTTGTGTGCTCTGCTATTGGAAACTCATTTTCTTTTCAATTCTATTATTAGAATGCTCACAAAGGAACAACTTAAGATTTTCTCAGACATGATACAGCAAGGCCTTCAATATATAAAATATAACTACCTTCTCTTGTGTCCCACTGACATTGGTTTCCATGCTTCTAAGAGTAAAGATGGATAAGGGATGCCTGAAACATTAGGCTTATTCTCTTGTTCTTCAGAATGAGCCACTTTCAACTTCCTATACTTTAATATGGAGGAAGACACTGCCTGAAAAAGAAACCAAGGAACTTGATTGTCCAAGATTGGATTTACATTATATCACATGATAGGAGACCTATTGGGGATGACAAAAAACAAATATAACACATAAGGTGTCATGTAGTATTCAAATAGTATGACAGCAAAGCGATGCTCGCTACCCATATCCTATCCATTCTTGACTGAACCATGCCAAAGTCATAGACAAAATGAGACCAACTAGTCTGCAAGTACTAGATCACATAGTCCTGCTAGAAGTTCAGACCTTACAAGTAGAAGACTGAAGTTAAAACAGAAGTTTACAATAGAATGGTACCTTTGCAGCAAGGAGGAATATATCATTTGTGTCTGGTAAAAGCAAAAGAACCAAGAAAAAAAGGGGGGAAAATTAGAAGAGGATAGAGGTATAAACTATAAGATTGTAGAGAAGATATAACCTACAAACTCATCTTACCATTGGCATGCTGTATAAATTTTACAAGTGCCTCCCTAGAGACTGCTTCTGACTTCTCCCCAGTGCAAAGTAAGGAATGAGATAAATCCCAATCAGACTCTGCACATAGCTTGCTACAAGATATTGGCAACACTATGACAAGTTATTTATTTGGTCCTTCATGCCCAAAGACATAAACCAAAGTGCAATGGAAGGAAGGTTAAGCTCACTTTTACAATGCCATTGTCATAGTCCAACATGCTTCAAACAGAAAAAAAAAAAAAAAAAAAAAAAAAAAGGTTGGGTTACCCACCTGCAGTAGTAAGCTTCTCCACAGCCATGATGACATGGAACAGCCGGAGGTAACGGGAAATTATCAGAGTAAGGCAATTTGAGTGCACCATTCATTAAAGATTCAGCAAACCCTTTAGGAAGAGGAACTTTCTCTTTGCAACTGGAACTGCTAGGCCCAGAGTCTCCCAAGTCATCATCTTCAGATGAGTAGTCAGTTTGACAGCAACCTTGGCTGGCAGAAACTCCCAACTCTTGCAAATAAAGTCTCCTTCCAATTTGAAGCTCAACAGAGCCAATGAAACGGAAACAGAAGCTACACACTAGACAATCAATCTGCAACCCAATTGAAGTAGTACAATGAAAACTGATAACAGAAAAGACCCAAAAGCAAAAGATAATATTTTTCATCAAACAAAGGTAGTATCCGAGACCTTGTTGGAAGAATGTTGGAGACCCACAAGCATTTGGTCCTTGAGAAGAAGTTCTCCTTCTTTGAAGTCCAACTCAGCGTAGACACCTGAGGATCAAAGAGCAGATTATAAATTGCATTAGCCAAAGCAGAAACGACTGATGGAAATTTGCAAAAAGGGGGTGTTACGTGTGTGTTGGCTTTACCCTTGCCAAGCTCTCCATTTTGTTTGATTTTGATGCCATAGCAATGCCTGTTGCTGGATTTAATTTGTTCATCCAAATACTTGTCAACTTGGGCAGGTGAAGGAGGTGTAAGAAGAGCAGAGATTTCACTGCGCAGCTCTGCATCGACTGGACAATCGTAATCCATCGAAACACACAGAGTAGAAAGAGAAACACGTAAGTTGCTGAATGCAAACGGCGGCCAAGCGGTGGAATTGCGTTTCCTTTTCGTGTTATAACGAGTCAAACCCAAATTTGTTTTCTTTGTTTTTCGGTAAATACAGTCGAACCCAGCAGATTACCCAAGCTAATTTTAACGAAAAAAATAAAAACTTTTGAGAAATTCAAGTAATATTTTCATTTTTTTCCCCTTCAAGATATGATTTTACAGTAACCTTCTTTTTCACTTTAATATAATAATTATTTTTTCTTTTAATATAAGCTATACTCTAAATTATTTTATTATACGGGATATTAAAAGCAATACTCGAGAGGGAAAATTCGAACTTGAATACAAGGAGGACGGACTCATTGGCAGACCCACGTGTGCAAATTACTAGTGTCTTCCGAAAGACTTTGTTTCTCATGTGGAAGAATGTGTGAGAAACATTACACACCGCCAGAAATTTTGTACAAATAATATCGACAGCAGTACCATCCATCTTCCATTTTCTAAGTGCAACAAGAAAACTTGACAAACCATTCACCATTAAATTTCAAAACTTTCAACTTTATAACATGTAACACCATAATTATTGTCAATGTTGGCAACAGAATCCTTTAACTGAGTAAATTACAAGCGCTAACAATTTCACAAAACTTCTAGTTGGAGTTTGGATTTGATCCAATATATTACACAAATTTCAAACAATGCGATATCCCTTGAAATGTTGGGGTGATACAGAGCAAGTCTGTCTGACTAGTGACTAATAACAAGTTAACAACAGCATAAGTACACCGAGACACGAAAAACATTTAGCATAAATAAGCTGGAAAAAGAAGAACCCTAGTAGAAACCTAAAGATTATAGTTGTATCTTTTATTTGTTGGATCATCAAACACATCCAAAGAACTGTTCCAAGGGTGGGGAGTTGAACACATTAGAAGCAGCCCGTTCAGTTCTGGTAGGAGAGATGTGAAGCTGATACTTGATAAACCTCTGCAACCAATAAATAAATGAATAATTCAGATGACAGCCATGAAAATGAGCATATACATCAGAACATGGGGCATGAGATTGAAGAATGACGTGTAGAAAAACAAGGTAAGCAATAAGAATATACATATAATTGAAAGATGATGTCAGGATTTGTGTGCCAATCTGGTTCCAATTGGCGAACAAAAGATGTTCGTCCATTCTCTGTGCTGCAGAAGAGAACCTGCAAACAAATCACAAGGATTATGTAGATAACACATGAAATTGAAGAACAAAAAAATAACAGCATCCCAGCAAGTTGAATGTATGAAATAACTGAAATATCATTTCATCAACTAGTCTTACTTTAAGACTTGTAATTGTATGTTGTTTTTCAAATATAACAGAGACTTACAAAAATAAGTAAGATAATACTAAGCCAATCAGAAAAGCACATCTTAACATACTTGTTGATAGCTCATACTATCACTGTGAACCGAGCCCCTCGAATGACGACTTGTATACCAAGCCGATCGGATGCAACCAACAAAAGACCCCTCGGGAAAATGTGACAGATCATAATGATATTAATGGTCGGGTATTCTCTGTCCAACCCGACCACTATATCACCATAGAAGCATTAAGGACATGGTTAAGTACAAAGGCTGGTTAAATGCGCGTCCCATCCTTAAAACAGATGTTGCCATATCCGTTAAGTCTCAGAGTGAACAAACAAGTGATAGGGAGAGATCATTTATTACATCTCCCATCCATGATAGCTTGTCACTTCACCACCTGACCTTTGACCAGCATTAAGGTGATTAGAGACAGAACATTCAATGCAACTAGGGATAGAGAGACATGAGATAAAATATCTTCTTTACAAATATCTTAAACCCTCTCTCCCCTATAAATACCCTTCACCTACACTAAGACAAAGGTAATAACTCTTCATGTAGTAAAAGCCTGATATTCATTTTCTCCAAAAACACAAGTTAGTTTCTGACTTAACCATCGGAGAAGATTAAACTGGAATCAACCCCAGTTTACCCTTAATTCTGATATTGTTTCAAGTGCGCAGATTATCCCTCGGAAGCTGTTCATGCTCAAAAGCCTAGTCCGGGCCCAAGCTCCTGGAGAAGGCCCCGATTACTTATACGAGAAGGATACACAGCCTACAATACTCAAAAAACATCCTTCAAATGCCTATTGGAAATGGTGATGTTCCACTTCAACTTCTCTGGCTCTATTAAGACAAGTGTGGGACAAATTTCAATCAAATTCACCACTTTTTCAATATGTGTGACCACTTTCTCGCGTACTGTAGATTTTTCCCAAGTAACAATCAAACCAGTCATTTTTTATTTGAGGACCTATTGAGCCTTCCTTCAATTATCTCACTAATCTTGCTCAAGGCTGACCCTGTTTGGTATCCTATTCAAAAAAGGAAACTAAAAAACTATGATTTTTTTTTTTTTTTTTTTAACATGAGTTTTCAAATAGTGATTTTAAGATCTAAAAACTTGTTTGGTATTGAACTCCAAATTAATTTTAAGATCTACAAAAAATTGAAATTAAAATAAATAAATAAATCAGAAACCCTAATCTATAAATTGAAATTAACAAAAGAAAAGGAAAGAGTGCATGTGGGCCATAAGGGTAAATTCGTAATCGACATAATAAAGAAAAAAAAAGAGGGTTACATAATAAAGAAACCGAAAAAAAAGGTGAGGTGATTGGCGAGAGTCCCCGATTTGTGTGAGAGGAGAGCTTGCGAGAGAGTGAGAAGAGAGATGGCATCGGATCCGGCACCACCAGAGCCGCCAATGCCCCCGGCACCGCCCGCAATGGAATAGGTCGACGGAGCTAAGAATTTCTCCCTGGCACAATTCAAGGTTTGAAATTCTAAAACCGTAGATCTCTAAGAAATCTTCTTATATTTTTTTGTTTCCGCTTCGTTCCTCTCTCAACTCAATCATGTCCATTAATTGGATACGCAGACATTACAGTTTTCACACAGCATTTTAACTGTGTACTTAGCTTGCTAGCTACCCATACATACGAAATGTAGAAGAAGGAAGTGAGCCCCGATGTCTTTTAGAGCTTTTGGTTTATTAAAAATCTAATTGTTAGCATTCAAGTTGGTCATCAACAAAATCATTACAAAACGTGAAGTTGAGAAATAAAATGGCAAGGGTTTTGCAGGAGGAATTGGAAGCTACTTTGAACACTGCACAGGTTCCAAAAAAAAAAAGGCAAGGTAGTCAAACTTCTATACGGCCTGCTTTCTCTCAATAACAACGAGTTGAGGAAACATATCTCATGGAATGAGCATGACACTGGTTTTTTTTCTCAACAAGAAAATCATTGGGACCTTTTACCATGACAAGGTCCGAACCTCTAGATTCCTCGACAGTGCCATTGGCTGTTTCAAGAAGCAACTCAGTCAATTCGTAAGTTAATTATCACATATGCAAACCGCATTATTTATTCTAATTTGTAATTCTTTTATGACCGAGTCAATGATATGTTTTGATAGTTTATTGTGGAAGAGGGACTGCTCATGAGCATGCACATGAACCCCATTTCAAGAGAGGGTCGCCCGTTGCACTGGTGAATGTCAAAGAGTTTCCCGTATCTTCACGCAGCCGCAATGCCAGGGCATGGAACATGAATCCTCCTCTATCGATAAGAACACTTGATATGAAGGTTGACAACTTGGGTCGAGAGCTTTGAGGGAGCTTAAGAGTGTTGAGTATAAGGTAATGGCGCACAACAAAGTTTGGGGAAACAATATTCATTACCTTAGACTCAACACCCTTAAGCTCCCCCAAAGCTCTCGACCCAAGTTGTCAATGTTCATATCAAGTGTTCTTATCGATGGAGGAGGATTCATGTTCCCTGCTTGTGGCATTGCGGCTGCGTGAAGATACGGGAAGCTCTTTGACATTCACCAGTGTAGCGGGTGACCCTCTCTTGAAATGGGGTTCATGTACATACTCATGAGCAGTCTCTCTTTCACAATAAACTATCAAAACATATCATTGACTCGGTTATAAAAGAATTACAAATTAGAATAAATAATGCGGTTTGCATAGGTGATAATTAACTTAAGAATTGACTAAGTTGCTTCTTGAAACAGCCAACGGCACCGTCGAGGAATCCGGAGGTTCGGACTTTGTCATGGTAAAAGGTTCCGATGGTTTTCTTGTTGAGAAAAAAACCAGCGCCATGCTCATTCCATGAGATATGTTTCCTTAACTCGTTGTCATTGAGAGAAAGCAGGCTGTATAGAAGTTTGACTACCTTGCCTTTTTTTTTGGGAACCTGTGCAGCACTTCATCCATTCGATTGCGCTTGGAATATTAGAGACAGTCACTTGAGATATTTCTGCGGTTAAATGCTCCCTCAAACACTGAAAGGATAATACAATCTCATCAGAAGACATGCAATATTTTCCAATAGACCCTTAAAATTAAAAGCCTAGGGCACTAAGTGCCCTATTCTGGAATTTAAAACAAAAACACATACTGTGATTCCACCATCTCACATTCATTCACGAGATTCTCGTACAAGTGAACCTGAGATCAAGGAAAAACATAATTAATGTATTCCTAAAGGAAAAGAACTTCTGAGATCGAACAGGACTAGGTCAATTGCTAAAACAATAAAGAGACAAGTAAGAACATAATTAATGTATTCCTAAAGGAAAAGAACTTCTGAGACCAAACAGGACGAGTTCAATTGCTAAAACAATAAGGTGACTACGTGGACAATAGTTAGAAAACACCACCAATGCACTCATGAATGAATTGAAGGAAGAAAGACATCAAACTACCGTATCTCTTCTTGTCATGATTATAATCATTCCTGTATCATCAAATGGGGTCCGGCCTGCCTTCCCACACATCTACAGGGTGATACAACTAAGATAATGTTAAACTCAAATTACAGTTGATAGGACAAGATTTTGTTTTATTTTTTAGAACTTTTCCTGGAGCCATTTCTTTCAAATAGAACCTTGACGAAGAAACGAGACAACATGCTGGACAGAAGTATTACAAAAACATAGTAGTTCTAAAAAATAATATGCTAATCTTATCTAATTGGAAACACTCCTCTTAAATAGCGTCTGAATTGACAAACCTGTAGTATTGTAGATTGGTCATATTCCGTCTGGAGACCTTTTTCTCCGTTGCTGGACAGAAGGCACAGGTTTATGAATAAACACAGGGGAGGTCCTCTCAAGTTTCATTACATCTATTTGAAGAAATGGAATTTCAACGTACAAGTGTTGCGTTGATTTTATGACTACTGTATGTGCTGGTGGGTTGACTCCATGAGCAAGAGTATTTGTTGTGCACAAAATTTGAATATCACCCTTAAGAAAAAGACTTTCAATGAGATTACGATCCTTAATGGAAAGGCCACCATCCTGATAAAACTCATTGTGGGCCTTGCAGTAAATAAGTCTACTGCAAACTGAACAGCAAAACAAGTAGCTGGTATACCACCATAAGGAATATACGATTGCATTTGGTTGTCACTGCATGATAATGAAGCTTCCCTTGGCCTCTTTTGCTGTTCTCTGTTTTTAATAAAAGGATTTGAATGGCCAAAGGACATGACTGTCTGCGAGAGTCTCTGTGCTGCTTCTTGTGCACTTTTTCTAGTTGAACAGAAAACCAGAGCAGATTTCCCTCTTGAATATTTCATGAAGATATCTGTGAATCAATTTTATGCATATAAGTTATTGATGATCTTTAACCATTGAGTTATAAAATCACAAGAAAAACAGATACAGATTTAAAGGCAGGCATCTACGGAAACGTTATCTTTACCGAAAAATGCAGTTTTGAAGGCGCTGGAAAAGGGAACAAATGCAAACCATCAGAAAAGTGAATATTAGTTTGATTTGCTTTTTTAAAAAAGGAATTTCTTGGGAAATAGAAGCATATGGTTTGAGATTATCCAGAACAGTAGTCTAAACAATTACGTTTTCAAATAGAAATATATATATATATATATATATATTTTTTGGGCTGTAGCCTGCAAAAGAGGTAGTTTTTATTATGAATTAACAACTGGGAACCAAATATGATCCAAGAAACCCTTATAATGTCCAACCTGAATCAGTGATCATACCAAAAACTTTTGTTGTCAACTTCACAGGCCTCACTTCCTCTCAAACCTGTATGGACAGCAGAAATATTAAAAATAACTGGATGCTCAAATTAATGAAGATAAGTTATATCCTAAAGCAATAGCGTAAAAGGTTGAGATACCTTTTAATTCCTTGGACAGGAACCTTGAGCCATTCCGCTACAGTAGTTTACGCACATTGCACAATTAGTCAATCATTATTGCTTGTAATCTTTTAAAAACTGTAATCATGCTATTTCTTTTAACAATCAGAACTAACCAATGAATGCAAATCTCACCAAGGTCCTCAATATTTGGAATGGTGGCAGACACAGCTACAAAACGAACATGAGCCGGAGACCTTGATTTCAATTCAGGGTTGTGAGAAAGCATTTTTATTCTACTAACTATTGCCTCTAAAACTGCTCCACGAGGATCATTCAACAGATGAACTTCATCAATAAGTAGAAGTGCTATTTCGCTGAAAATGCTCAGTCCACTTCTATTATCCTTTACATGATACCTGGTGACTGCATCAAACATCAAATTGAAGAATAAATAAATAAAAAATCCATTATGGTTTCATCCAGAATAAAGCCAGTTTTAAAAGTTAGGTGAACTGAGAATGAAACTGTTTTCTTAAGGAATTATATATGTCGAAGTACGTAGAATCATATATAAAAGAAGGTTCAAACATAAATATAGCAACTAGACAAGAACCAGATCCCCAAACTTCTAGCATACAGAAAAACCTGGAGAAATACTAACTTGGCCTAGGAAATTAGTGGATGGCTGCTTTCCAATCTAAACAAATAATCCTAAAAGATAAGTCTCTAAAGTCTGTAGAAATCGATGCCCAGACCATAGACTATAGAAACCAGGATCCTTGAGGGATTGGAATTAAGATAATTAGAAAGGAGAGAACACAGGTTGAAACAGGTTAGAAAAGCCAGGGACCTGAAGGTACTGCCTACTTGACCCAACATCATTGAATTTATTTATTTGTAAATTATAATCTTGTTTTGAGACCAGTCTGATTGTTTTTCATTAAGGTGATCATGTTAGTTATTCCATAGCTACCTTTAAGTTTTAAACATGTATATTTGTGTAGCATACATCTTCATGCTCACCTCAGGAGTGGCTAAAATAATGTCTGCTTCCTGTATATTTTTGACGTGGTAAGATTCATTTTCTCCAGCAAGCTCCAAGCAATTTATCCCCCCAAGACCCGAACCTCTGGTTCCAATCACAAACCTTCTCCTGGACTAAATCCTTTGATGGGGCTATAAATATCTTCATGCGACGTGGAAATATGGTAGACGGAACGAATAATCAATTGCAGTGTAGTGAGAGACTATGCATAAACTTTCATTACTTTAAAAAAAAAAAAACAGTACCGAAGCTTCTAGCCTAAAATAGTGCACCATGTGTGACAACGCAAGAGCATGGTTTGTCCTCTGGGAAAAATTTAGTGAGAAGATGGAATTAATCATAGAAGGAAATATAAAATAAAACAAAATCATTGAAAGTGTCTGTGGCTCTTTAAAAGGCCAAAACAAGAAAATTAAGGTCGCGTACAAATATTGTACTAGTACTACCTATATGTTTCCTACCCTAGTTTTGGTTCTAGACATTAAGGACTTACTGTTTTGAGAGTTCCATTGGTATGAATCAGCCTCCCATCCTCAGAGAGGAATCGTGAAAGAAGCCTCAAAATGCAAAGCTCAAAGATGACTGTTTTACCACTTCCAGTCGGTATTGACACAACCATGTTTGCATCTGAGTGGAAACAAACAGGAAAGCATTCACTCTGCTGAGAATTGAAATCCCTGCATGCGCATAGGAAAGGAATATGTATTAAGCACAACTTATTGCACCATGTGGACAGTACATACATAATCACACCATGCAGATGATGAAAGAAACCATATGTTGGTTCAGGTCATTATGCACTGGTGATTGTGCCTTCATCTTACATATACGTAAGCCAAGTCACAGCAATATACAAATTGATCCCACTATTCAAGCTTTGAGAACAGCCATCCTATAGAATCCCCTTTAATAGAACTTGGATATATTAGGATATTACCTAAAATTAAAAGAGGATCGAAAATGAGCAGGCAAATCTGACATGGACTTAAGTTTATATGAATCCATGGTTGAACTTGTTTCTGTCAGATTGAGGGAAGCCAACCAAAAAAAAACCAAATTATGATCCACATGATTAATTGTCACAGTTAGATACCTATTCGCTTATCAAAGTACAAAAAATGAAAAAAGAAAGACGAGAAGC